>VWZI01007823.1:168100-189951 GCA_013396835.1 Psilopogon haemacephalus
CAGCTGAAGGCTGTGTGGCCATCCAGTGAGATCTGGACAGACTGGAGAGCTGGGCACAGAGGAACCAAGTGAGGTTCAACAAGGACAAATGTGGAGTCCTGCACCTGAGGGGGGAATAATAAACTGCACCAGTACAGGTTGGGAAGTGATCTGCTGGAAAGAAGCCCCATGAAGAGGGACCTGGGAATGCTGGCAGCTAGCAAGTTAACTGTGGGACAGCAATATGTCCTTGAAGAAATATAGCCAAGAAGGCCATCCTGTGGTGTATTAGGATGAGTGTGTCCAACAGATCAAGGGAGGTTCTTCTCCCCCTCTACTCTGCCCTGGTGAGACTTCATGTTGAGTACTGCCTTCAGTTTTGGACTCCCCATTTTAAGAGAGACAGAGATCTGCTGAAGAGGGTTCAGCAGAGGGCTGTGAGGATGATTAGGGGACTGGATCACTGCCTTACGAGGAGAAGCTGAGAGACCTGGGGCTTTTTAGTCTGAAGACTGAGAGGGAATTTAATAAATTTTTTTCTGAGGGCTGGGTGTTGGTGGTGGGGAGACGAGCTCTTCTCACTTGCTCCCTGTGATAGGACAAGAAGCAATGGGTGTAAGCAGCAGCACAGGAGGTTCCTCCTCAACACAAGGGAGAACTTCTTTCCTGTAAGGGTCACAGAGCACTGGCCCAGGCTCTGCAGAGGTTGTGGAGTCTCCTTCTCTGGAAATTTTCAAGGCCTGTCTGGATGTGTTCTTCTGTGACCTGACCTAGATTATGGTCTTGCTCTGGCAAGAAGGTTGGACTCAATGATCTCTTTGGGTCCATTCCAATCCCTGACATTCTGTGATCCTCTGATAATCTTGTTGGAGTGTCCAAGGTCAGGGACTTCATTTTGGTGGCTGTTGCTAGTACCTTCTCAAATATTCTAATACAGAAAATTTAATGACTGTCTAGTCATAACCTGTCCTCTTTGTCAGATTTGGATAACTTGCCCATTTAAAAAAGGATTTATTTATTTGTGATTTATTTTCCTAATAAGGCTTTGCTGTTTTCACTTACATCTGAAAAGCTTGGCTATTAAGACTACTAGGAAGAGCTGTAGGCATGTAAGTTTAATTTTACATGTAGTCCAAATTAAGGTAACTGAGTAAATTCCCATCAGATGCAGTACATGCATGCAAGGCTTAAACCTCTGTAAATGGGCATGAAATGGTGCACTTGGGTACAGCCTGATGTAGACAGCGTCTAATACATGGGCAGTTTTGGACATCTGAGTGCAGATAGGTAGGTTTTGTGTAGTTTGTATGGGCTGAAGGATTGCTTAGTACTTAGTGGAAAAATAGCAAAGCTGTACAACAAGATTGAATAGGACTAGGAGCATCAAGTTGTTGAAATGTGAAAATACTTGAAATACTGCAGATGTAATGAAGAGGTGAAAATGCCTTTTGTATTAGAATGCAAGATTAATAGTTTGAACAGTGTCTGTGACCTAAATCTGGTAACTTGTAAAGCTGATCTGTTAAGGTGTACCTGATTCCATGGAACTTGTAATGCTCTTTGAAAGCTCAGCAAGATAGTTGGTATAGCTCACAAGTCTAGTTTTCAGACCGGAACCCTTCTGGTACATATCAGTTCTCTCCTGACCTGTGGAAGATGAATTTATGATACTAGAGTATAAAGTCAGTGACAGCTTTCACATTAAAACTCATGGTATCATCATGCTTTCATGTTAAACATTTTAAATAAAAAGTTTACTCAAAGGCCTATGCTGTTTAGTTGATCTACTCACTACAGACCTTTTGTCCTGCTTTGACTCGAAGATGGATGGGCAAGCATTTAAGATTGTTTCGTAATCTTAGATGGTTGGGGTTTTTTTGGTAGGCTTAAATTTTGGCCAGGGAAGTTACGCACTGTAGCATGGAGAGTAATTTTCCACACTTTTCAGAACTAAAAAGTGTCAGATCAGGATTTTAGCTACTTGGTCAAGAAAAGTGTTACAGGACAAGTGGGAATGGATTGAAGCTTGAATAGGGTAGATTTAGACTAGGTAGTAGAAATAATTTACAGTAAGGATGGTGAGAGACTGGAACAGGTTGCTCTATCCCTGGACGTGTCCAGGGTCAGGTTGCAGGAGGCCTTGAACAACATGGTGTAGTGGCAGGTGTCCCTGCCCGTGGCAAGGGGTTTAGAACTAGATGATCTCTAAGGTCCCCTCTAACCCAAACCATTCTATGAATGTATGAATAATAGTTTTGCACAGATGGCTTCTCTGTACCAGGCCAATTTATTGAGAGCCTAATCCTTTCTTGGTGTGGCAGTGGCTGTTTCTCAAAAATGGATGCTTTGTGTGTAGCACAAAAACAGAAGACTAGAGAATCCTCTCTATGGGAATACTGTGAAAAAATAGCTGAGACTATGCTCTGCTATTCCTGTAGAAGAGGAACCTCTATGCTCAGCTCTCTGGGTAGATTATGAAGCAAGCTGCTTCCTTGCTTATTCTACAGGGGTTTTTAAAAGTCTCTTTTCCCCCCCATCCCCTTATTCCTCACCCTATTCCAGGTAATAAGTCCTCTACATGTCTTCATCTGAAGTTTGAAGGGTAAAGTAGCTTGTCTTGGTTTTAACCACCTGGTGTTGGTTCCCATAGAGACTGTAGTGAAGTCAGTCGCTTGCAGGAGTGGCAGTGCAGATAGCCCCCTTGGACTTGCTGTAGCAGTCAAAAGTGGCAGTTGTTGAGAGGAAGCGCATTCAGCTTGTCCAGGCTTAAGGAGACAGGGAGGAGAAGGTGCCCCACCAGGATGACAGATCTCACTTCCTGGGGGGATGAAAGCAAAATTACCTATTTCAGTCTGTCTCTCAGAAATTTGAAGTTTGGAGCCCAGGGAACACAGGAAAAATTCTTTGTTCAAAAGCTTCTTCTGCTGTGTGTCTTAGTTGAGGACTTCATGTGGTAGTAGACACCCAGATGGGGTGCTTCACTCGAGGAAGACAATACTTTTACTACTTTGGTAATCCTGTATGTAAAATAGCTTTGTCTGAAATCGCACACGTAGGAAAAATTGCCTAGATTCTTTTGACCTATCCAGATTTCTCCAAGACACCTGTGACCAAGGATACTGGAAGTAAGACTTTGAGGAGGGCTTCCTTTTTGTCCACCTAGAAACTTCCTGGGTAATTAATGCTCATCTGTTCCTGGGCTTGGATGAGAGTTGTCTGCCTGACTTTCCTTCTGTAGTGGTATCTTGCTGCCTTGGGTAGCCCAGGCAGGGCAGGCTTTCAGAGCAGGTGCAGGCCTGCCTGTACCAGTCACAGCTGGTTCCAGCCAAATCTGTTACTGCCTCACTGCTGCGGGCCTTGGGCAAGCCCATCAGGGCACTGTGTGGTGCCTCTGCAAATCTACCTCAGAAAAAACAAAGTAACACAGAGATGGGAAGAAATGTGAGGAGACAGCCCTGTGAACACGGAGTTTGGCGGACAAGAGAAGAAAGTAGCACCACCGCTGGCCTAGGATAGACTTGGCCCTGCAGCCTGAGTATGAGGCAGTGTTGGAGTCCATAGAGAGGACTCTGCTGGAACAGATGCACACATGGCAGCTTGTGGTGGACTCTGTGCCACAGCAGGTGGATGCTTCCTGAAGGAATTGCTGACTGTGGAGTTCTCACACTGGAGCTGGGGAAAAGTGTGTCCATAAATATTAATCCTCGTTGTTGCACTGTGGGGTGTGGTGGGGAGAAGGAAGAAGAGTTGGGAATGAAGGACCGAAACTGATCCAGCGAAGATGGGAGATAACAATAAGGGGGAAATGTGTTTTTAATTTTTTTTGTTTCTCCTATTTTAATTTTTAAATGCACTAAGTTTTCCATAAGTTGATTCCATTTTATTAGTGATACTAATTGGAAAATGTTTACCTTATCTTGACCCATGAGCTTTCTTACCCTGTTTTCTGCTCTTGTCCTGTTGGAGGCTGGGTGGATGTCTGGCAGGCCTACCACACAGATGGTGAGTACTTGGTCAGTAGCTTTGTCTGTGTCAGAGAATCTTGAAAAACAGTGTGATGGTGGCTGGATATAGAGGTGGCTAGGCAGAACAATATGTGAGGGAGGGAGTTGGCTGTGCTGTGTGCATTTAAAAGGATTTTGAATTTAGGTATGTTTGTGCTCACAGCCTGTGAGCTGTGGTTTCTCCAAAATGTCACCTAGTGAAGAGGGAATAAACAGGCTGCAAAGTGACCCAGGAATGTGTATCCAAGGTGTTATTAGCAAAAGGCTTTGCATTTTCTTCTGTACTTCCAAACTGACCTTGCAGGAAGAGATGTTTGCTGCATGTAAATATTGTAGAGCCCTAGGCAAGATAGATGCTGGATGCATTTCTGTACTAGTATACAATGGGTTTTTGTCTTAATTCATACTGGTGTTTGATAAAGTTTGTGGATTGGGTGTTCCTGTCAGAACAGGTGTTTCTGACAGCCATAAATCCTGTCCTTCACAAGAGCTGGTCAGAAGTTGAATGTTTTCTTAGTTTTTAGATAGGGAATAGTTTCATGGCTTATGACTTGCTCCATTGTTCTTTTGCTTGCTAAACAAAGAAGTCAGCTGTTGATGCTGGTTTTACCACCTGTCTATATTCTAGGCAACTGTTGTTTAATGTCTGATGTTCACTGCCGTGTTTAAAGATAGGCACTCGTGCTTCTCCAGCAGTAGGAGACTCTGGTAGGTCTTTTTCCTTTCTTTTGAGCAGTGACAGAGTGAGGTAGTGTACTCAGATGCATAGTAATTTAAACAGAGCATTAACACTTGTTTGTTCTTTTGTCTTGGTTTGTCACTGGCTGAAAAATCAGTCCCTCTTGTTACCCCATGTCCTGTTTCTTCATCCACAGTAAATAAATGATGACCTGAATCTACTGTGTCAGTGTAGAACCTTAATACACATCAGTGTAAAAGTAGGGGCTGATGGTAGGGGTTTGAGATTGACTTTAATGAGGTTCAGGGGCATCTGTACTGTTGTTGGAGGACTATCTGCCCCATCTGTGATGCAGGATGCTCTAGGGCCCTTGGTGAGGCTTGTCCAGCTACCGGACCATTGCCCACTATTTTTTGCTCACTGAATGAAAGTGAGAACCAAGGGAAGACTGAAGTGAATGACATGGACCATAGAGCTCTGGGGTACAAGCAAAGGACATGTGAGCTCTGGAGGAGGTCAGTAAAAGTTTTGATGGAAGCAAACACTGACAGTTAATGTTTGAGTGGCTAGTCTTATGCATGTTATATTGCCTGTTACGGGAGTGTGGCCCACTTTGAGGAATGAGAGCTCTGTGAGAGATGTGAGACAGCTGACTTAGGCAAGAGTATCTTTGCCAAAGCTTTTGCCAACCTGGGGAAAAGAGCTTTAAATTAGATATGGTGGGTGGTGTGTATCTGTGCTGTTAGGAGAATTGAAGTTGGAACTCTAAATATATGGGTGGTGTTATAGGAGTGTGAGCATCCTTGGGAAAGGATAAAGCAGGCCAAAAGAAATCTGACTTAGAATGCTTGTACACAGATATGTAGCTCAGGTGACAAGAAGTGATAGGCAGAGGTCTTTGGGACTACTGGAGCAACTGAGATGTAGTGGCACTGCTCATGTGACTGCTGTCCAGTGATGGAGGTATACAGATTCTTTCAGGAAAGAGAGAGAAGAACAGTCTGTCCTTGATCTGGAGGAACAGCTTGGATATGTGGAGCTTTGTTAGCACTTGGGAAAATGAATAGTGTTAACCAGGTTTGATTGTACAAGAAACTCATGACTTTTCAACTCAGAGTGGAGAAAAAAGTTTACAGGAGCTGGTGGTGAGAACAAGACATAAAGAAGCACTGGCAGTTAATAAAGGGATGGTGTCAGGAAAGCTAGAGCTCAGTTGCATTGGTGAACAAGATGGATGTGTACACCAGTGTTTAAACAGCAGAAGAATAAAAAGGAGAATAAGATTGCTGCTGAATGGGATGATTCACATACACAAGGTACAGGTTCCAGATGCTTTTATTACTTCAGTGTTCACTGACAGGGTCTCTCAAGCTCTTCACATACATGGAAGAAGGTGCAAGGAGGAGAACTGGGAGTAGAAGAAAGTCAGGTCTGGCATCTCTTGTATGGTGACTGTTTCAGATCCATGACTCTGAGGTTATTGAAATAATTGTCTGCTGCCGTGGTGAGACCATTGCGTGATATTTTTGGCAGATCAAGAAGATCAGAAGATTCTTCATGACTGGAAGAAAACAAGTTTTGCAATTAAAAGTGAGCATAATAAGTATTATATGAGGAGCCTTACTGATATTCCCTGAGTAAATTGTTGTATGGGTTATCTTCTGTGGAAATTTGAAACAAAGGTAATCAGTGTCTGGCATTGACTTTTCAACTACAGTTTACTCACGGTAAATCAATCTTTGAAATAAATGCTTTCTGTGAACAAGAAGAGTGTTAAATGGCACCTGCATTGAGTTGAGCTTGACTCTCTGTGGTTTCCCATGCAATCTATCTAACAATTCTGGGATATGAAGGCTAAGGTGAGTGGACAACTAGATATGTCAAAAACTGGTAGGATTTGGGAGCTTGAAAGTTAAATGGTTAAAACTCATTGTCTATCTGAAGGCTTGTTAAAACTGGATGTCTTGGGGACTTGCCACCTAATATATTGTATTTCCTATTTTCTTCAGTGACCTGGGGAAAGGGAGAAAATTGACCCTTACTGATATTGCTGGTAGAAACTGTGGGGTGTAGCTCTTGTTTGCAGTGGCTGTCATGCTGCCCAGATGGATGGACCAGAGAGAGGAAAGACAGGAACCAGGCATCCCTGGGCAATTCAGGCAGAGGGAGGACAGAGGCAGCAGTGCCAGTGGAACTGCAGGGGAGAAGACAAGCAGTAAGCTAAATAGGGCCAGAGATACTAGAGGTAAGGGAAAGCTTTAGCCCAAAAAAAGAGCTGATAGTGGGCCTAGGGTCTGAGAGAGATGATGGAACTGTCTTTGGAGGGTACCCTGCCTACACTGGATAAAGCTCTGAGCAAAACCTGGTCTGACCACGTGGCTGAGCTTATTCTGGGCAGGGCTCAGACTGGAGACCTGAAGTTACTACTGACCTTAACAACTCTCTGATACCAATCTCTTTTGCCTGTGGAATGCATTTATTGGACAGAGAACTGAGGCATGGCAAGATCCTTTTCTTTGAGTCTTACAGAAGAAATAAACCAGCTCAACTATGGTTAAAAAAATAGGCACCTTGTTTTCATATCATGGTTCACAAATTGATTTTGGGACCATAACTTGGATTTGCTATGACTGACCTTAAAACTGACTAGTATTATATTGGAGTGACACACTAGGGGGAATGGAGGACATCAAGATCAGATTTTGCTCTGTCATCTGTGCTCTCTTTAAGAGGTTGCCAGTCTGAAGTGCCGTTTTATGTGACTTAAGCTGTAGGTAGAGAATAAGGTGGCAAACAAGCTGAAGTATTTTAATCAGAAATGTCTGCACAGTGTGAAACCACTATCTGTTTTTGTGATTGCCTTTTGAGGTGAAATTTAGTCCTTTGCATAATTTTCCTCTCTTCTCATTCAGGCTCTAGGTTTGGGATAGCAATTAGATGCCTGCTATTGTTACATGGACAGCTGCCCTTATGAATTTTCTATACATTTAATGCATATGACTTAAAATGCATATAATGACTTAAGAGTTTTCTCCCACGCTTTCTCATTAATAGCAGAAACATCCAAATATTCACTGATTTTTATGTGGTACTCTTTCTGAAACTAAAACCAGTTATCTTTTTTCTTTATAAATTGTGCTCCTGAGAGAACAAATAGAAATGTCTGCACATTTTCTTGGTAGGAATCTGTCTAGAGGCAAACAGACACCATATTTAGATTTTAAGTAGTCTTAGGTCATCTGCATGAATAACTCTTGAAATCAAGGACTGCCAGAAGGCTGTTCTAGAAATCCCTAAGGGCAGTTCTAGGTCAAAAGAAGACCTGACAACTGGGACATTCGGTATGGATATGTTAGTTATGCTTTCTCTGGATAAAAGGTGATCTGTAATGAGAGAGCTGCTGGACAATGCTGGCCCAATCTGTGCCAAGTAGAAGCTATTCAGGATTGTTGATTGTATATCACCTTGTGTGAGTTTGGCTTTTTTTGGAGCATGTAAATTCAGATGACAAAAGGTGTTGAGAACACATCTGACCTTCAGCCAGGTTTAGGGTTTTTTCAAAGATAGGGCATCCTATAGGCATATAGGAGGAGGCATCTGTATCTAGCGTCATAGTGTCCTGTGAATCAAGGCAACTGGATGTAGGCACTATCTCTGTTGGAACAGCCTTTGGTACAACAAGAGGAAATGTGGTTTGAGAGGAAGGGAAAAATGGGAAGATACGGCTAATGAGTCAGAAGACCTGAAAATAGCTGTAGTGATTGGGGTAAATCCATTCACGCATCAGAGCAATGTCTTATTTTTATGGTGTGTTAAGACTTAGGTATTCCATTTTATCCAGAGGTGAATCTTACTACTTTGTCAGCTTTCTGATTTGTGGAAGTGACTGTGTTGATGTGTGAATGGTAACTGAAGTAGGAGAGACGGAAGAACAGCTGCTCTTGCACACTTTTATGCATTGGAAGGACTTCTGTATAGCAAATACAAAATGTAAAAGCTTTGTCTAGAACCACTTACTTGTTGATAGTAATGCTTTTGGTGTGTGTACTTCTGCTTCTTATTATGAGATACGTAATACGTAAAAAGCAGGCCTCTTCTGCAATTACCAATTTGTGACCAGTTGGCCACAACTCATTTATAACAATACCTTGCTTACTGTCTTTTTCTGTGTCATATGATAATGGGTGGTCTTATGTTGCTGGCAGTAAGGTGACAGATGGAACAACACACTTTGGATCAAAGCAGGTGCTCTTTATTTTAGGCCAGTGCAAGCATGAGACCTGTGTAGGGCAGAGGACCTGTGACCAAAGGACAACAACCACCAAAAAGTCCCATCAGTCTCACGGTGAATCCTTTTATCCCATCATACAAACAATGCATTAACATAATCTAGGTGAGAATAGCCCACTCATTAATATGCATTATAGCCTGTTATTATCTAACCAGATGTCCCACTATCTCTTGCTCCCTTGTGGGAGGCAGCTGCCATGTTACGGGAATCAGAGTCCTGTGTACCACTGATTATCTTCCTCAGCTGTGAGAATGAAGGCTGAATGCTTGTGCACAGCTTATAATTTTTCTCTGCATCACATTGCATTCCCACAGTCTAAAGAGAGTTAGGAGGCAGATATGCACTTAAGAACTCTACTGATCATGAAAGGCAATGGTGGCAGAAGCAGGGGTGGGGATCGTAAGTGGTTTGGGTATTGTCTGACTCACATATTTTAACAGCTGTCCTGCATCTGCTTCACTTTGCTGCAGAAAATAGTTAACTGTGGACTTTTTAAAGACTTGGAGGTAGGAAGGAATGAAAATAAATTAAGCAGGCTTCCCCACTGTCTTCTGTGGTTAAATGAGGTAACTACCTGGAGAATTGGAAAATAGACTCCTAGAATGAAGGGCTAATGGCTGCGTATCAGGGTTTTTTTGCTGTGGTACTGATGTGTCCTTCACTGCCTGCAGTCCAAGTGCAATACATAAGTTGTGTGAGAGGTCTCTAAAGGCACTTAAAAGTAAGGATCTTAAACTGCACTTACTGTGAATTGCCACTTCATGGCAATTCATTACAATGAGCAGCTGGGATTATCTGCCTGTGCAAATCAAGCCAAAATAGTTTTGTGCAGTCACATTACCTTTCAAACCGAAAGACATCTTCTAAGATGAACTAGAAGTAGTTCTTAAGTAGAAGATAACTGGGTCTAAAACTATTGGAAATAACATTGTATTGTTGAAATGTGGCACTTCTTGTCTTGGGTAGCACAGAGGTAGAACATTAATGTTTTGGTCTGATAAAACAAGGATGAAGTTCTGTTCATTCTGCCCTCCTGATTAATGCGTTCTCAGAAGTCTGAGTTTGGAGGCACTGGATCTCATTGAGGTAGTAAAAATAGATTGTGGTAGGGTTAGCAAAGGTCCGGCAATGTAACCAAAATGTGGGAGTGATGATGGGGGAAAACTTGGTCTACTCAAAATGCTGAATCCAGTCATGAACAAGAACAGAGGAATCTTGAGAAGCCTGGAAATAGTTCTGGAGGTTGTTTACTTCTCTGGCAGGCTACAATAGTCACTCTTGAGTGTCCTTCATTAATGCATGTTCTGTGACTAGATGTTCATAGATTGTTCTACTATGATAGCTGCTTTCTAATATCTAGGTGAGGCCTTGAAACTCATCCTTTCCAAGTGATATCAAGAAGGATTGATACAAAAGGAGCTTGATTGCTGTGTTGTGAAAATGCCTGCATGAGTTTTTGTACATATTTTCAATCCAATGAATTATAACAACCTTGCAACCTGTATGACAGAAAATAGCTTCAACTCAAGGTCAGGTTCTAGTTTGACCCAAAGTGGTATTAGTTGATTAAGGAGTGTGGCATTCAGAATACTTTTAACAGTGAGCAGCTGGCAATCTCTGTGGCTCTTCCTCTAAAAGCATGCTTCATAACAGTTTTATTTTCCCTGAACTGCTTTGCTGTTCCTCTATTAGGAAGTGCTTATGACTTAGTGTACTGTGTGGGTGTAGCTAGAGCGCAACTTCTTGCTGTCTAATCAACATTTTCTTGACTCCTTTTTTTTTCCCTTTTGCATTATGAAACTAATCTTGCTTAAGCTAAATGTAGCCACACTTAAAACCTGCAGTATTATTGCAGTGTATCAGTAAAACATCCTTGAAAGTGGTGCAAGGACACAAACCTGTGCTTGGTTTTCTCCCTTCTTTCTTCTACCCCACAAGTATTTAGGCAGGGAAAGGACTGTGTTAACATGTATTCTAAATGACCTGGCATGTTTATTGCTCTTCTAAGAAAAAGGTATAATATACTATGGAATTGTCTGTGGTGTGTGTAATACTGTTTGATTTGGAGAAAATGAGTGCAACCTGCCGGTACTTCAGGTAGCTTTGTATATTGTGGGGCTTCCTGCCACAGACCAAACAATTGGTGCTGCAGTTACATACTTTTCAGTCCACAAGCAATAAGATACAATTGTTCATATTATGTGTCCTGGATTGAGCTGAGGCAGAATGCATTTTGCTCCAAAGGAGTGAAAATAGGAACGCTCACACAGAATTGGAGGTTAAACAGAAATACTGTTTGGAGAAGTAAACAAAAGGACAAAAGGTTTCAAGGCACAAAGGATAGATGCATGGTCAGAATCAGCCTTGGCCCAACTGAGGACCAGGCCTGAACCAGCCAAGCCTCTCACCAGCCCTCTGCTCTAGGCCTCAGTAGGACCTGTCTTAGACCTAATTACACCACCACTCCACTCTCCAAGATGGGCCCAGAGTAGGCCTCAGCTATGCAGTGAGAAATACTTTGCCAGCCAGGCCTCACTCCTACACAAATTGAAGCGATAGCAGCAGCCATATGCTCAGAGAGGAGAGACATCTATGACTGTGAGGTCTGCCCCATATATGGGGAGATGCAGGATATGGGATGGAATAACAAATTATGATATCCTGTGTCCTCGCTCTGGATGGGCTGTCAGCCTCCTTGGGTCTGTATAGTCCTTTGGAGGAATTTATTGCTGTGATAGGATAATTGGTCCCCAATGTACAAAATGAGGGTATCGCTGTCATAATTTTCATCATATAGATCTTATGTGAAATTTATGTAAGATGAGTCAGGACATGAAGTATGCAGTTGCACTAGATGAGTTCTCACCTGCCTGTTCCTGGAAGCAGAAGTGGCCACTTCAAAATAGCTGTGACTGGTACACACTGTCTCTGGTGGCAGTTTTCTCTCAGCACTAGTAAGACTAAAAGCCAGGGCTACTGATGTTCAATGTTCCTGCTCTGCTTTTAATGTCTCTGTGTGTGTGTACAGCATTTCAAAACCCTGTTCTGCATGAAAAATAGTTCATTGAATAATCAATCAATTTTTTCCCTTAATTCATCTGGTTGGTTGTATTTGTGGCTCTGCTAAATAGGCAGATTTTTTTGTTTTGAGGAGGGGGGGGCGCAGGTGTAGATCTTTGTAAGTCAGGTTGAGTGGATATGTTAAGTGAGAAGTTGTCAAGTCATGTTGTCCTTCAGCATTGTGAAACAGTATTTTGAAACTCAGTGGCATCCGTCAGAGTAGAGAGTGGGTGGGTGGGAAGCAAAACAGCTGTCTATAGCTGCAGGTGGTTAGTAGCTACAGTACTGCAGTGGTGGTTGTAACAACACAGGTATACTCAGTGTAGCACTTGTTTCAGGCAAGAGAACATGGGGAAGTGTGGAATTATTTCAGTATAACACAGCTGTAAAATGTGCTTTCAGGAGATGTGGAGACTGGTGAAGAATTCCATAGACAAGATTTTGTGTGAAGGGAAAAAGATCCCAGAAAACTGGGTCAATGATGATGAACTTGCCTAATGGATCAAGCACCAGTTGTTGTTCAAGGCAATTTTCTTCTTCTACATTTCAATCCCAAGTGTCTTTTCTTTTTATAGCTTGCCATACAACTGTTCCTTAACACTGAAGAATTTAATTCGGAAACCTCTAAAGGCATGACATATGTTGTCTTGTCTCCAGTTGATAGGGAAGCTGTCTAAAACATCCAAGAGAAGGTAGACTGTGCAATAGAAATGTCAGAACAGAACTGGAGGTACAACTTTCCATATTGGTGCACCCTCATAAAATACTGAAATTTTGAACTTCCTTGCTAATCCTATTTATTGAGTGCATTGATTTCCTGGAAGATAAAGGGTAATGTTGACAGGACTTCTGATGGAAACATTCTTTTGATACTATGCTGGACTGAACTAATTGGGAGATTTGCTAATTGGAGATCATACTTGTAATACCTATTTATGCTGATAGCTGGTAACAGTGGCAGGGCTGTATACTTTTGAACTTAATATAATGCATTCCTTTATCTGCAAGAGCATTTGAATGTTAATGCACTATAGTACAAATGAACTATTTGGCATTGCAGATAGAGTAATAGTATGACTATGTGACAGATCCACAAATTTGAACCACTTAACAGATGATGGAAACTTCAGTAACTTTTTCTTGCTGCAGGAAAAGAGCAAACAGGCTTTTAATATATTGTTTGTATTCAGTGCTGTTTTGGTGACTAGAGCTGGTGCTAGTGGTCAACAGCACTGTGTTGCGTGCTAAACTTTTGTTAGTCCATTAAAACACTATCAAAGGTACTTCATTTATATTAATGATTGGAATGATGTACAATTTCAAAGGCTAACGGGCACTTCGGGAGATTTTTCTGGTTCAACTCCCAGTATAAAACAAGGCTACTGTGCAGCAGGCTGCCCAGAGCAATGGCCTTTGGATGTCTCTTGTTCTGCCCAGAGAATGTTGCATCCATTATGGGTGAGTTAAGTGCTTGTTCATGTTTATTCTGAAAATTATTTTTCATTGTAATATGCTTTCCTTACACTGGATACCTCTGAAAAGAGTCTGGCTCAATTGACTCTACTCTGATCTGGTATTATGGGTGTTACCAGAAAAGATCAAGGTGAAGATGCAGACTACTTCAGCTTCATTCTTGTCACCAGGTGTCCTTCCCCCATTTAACAGCAGGTCCACATTTTCTATGATCTTCTGCCTTTCATTTTTCCAAGTGTCTTTTCTTGAATTGACCTAAGTCTCTAGTGATATTGGTAAGTTGAATTGATCTCTAGTTTTAACCACACATTCTATAATTAGCCACCTTTCTAGCACTTAAAAAAAAGCAAAAGCAAGCCATTAACAAAACTGCTCAATGATACTTATTCTTCCCTCTATTTTACAGTATAAGTGCTTGATTATTTTTTTAAGAGCTCCTTTTCACTGGCTGCTTTCAGTTCTGCTTTTTGCACTTCTTACCATTGACAGAGCTATGAAAATATCTGCAAAATAATTTTTTTCTGACTTGCTGAAAAGTTACCGTGCCTTTTGTCTTAACTAAGAGCAATTAGTACCCTTCCATTTAAAGATGGAACTTGGGCAATAGTTCAGAATCCTGTATTACACTATGAGTATTTGCTTTTTCTTTATCAGGCTGTAGTTGGAGACTTGCCATGGTATAAAATGCATGACTCTTTTCAGTATTGCTGTTATATTTGTAATCAACTTTCCATATTGTGAGTTACTTGAAAATGATGCAGTGGTTACTGGATATCTGTTTTTAGGAAAGCTCTAGATGTCCAGTGCCACCTAAATTCTTGTTTTGAGGACTTGTCTAAAAGGATGCTGATTAAGAGGTGTAGGTGATCTTTTTGATTTTAGAAAACCTGATGTTGTGAAGGAGGGATTAAGTACATTATTAACAGCAGCAGCATCATTAATAAATTGGTGAAGACTGAAGGCTAGTTGATAGTTGATTAAATGCATACTAAGCTTGTTGCTGGAGTATGTAGAAGCTATTGCTAAGTCTCAAGGTAGAGCTTTACCACAGCTGTCTTCACAAACCTTTGATTAAAAGTGGGTGTAGGACATTTTTAATCTGCATAGCAGTTCACAGGCCTGTTAGAGGAATTCATATTTTCTCCTTGAGTTTTACTGCTAACAAGTAAGCCTCAGTTTTAATTTGTGTTCAAGACTGGTTGGATTCTGTTGCAACGTGAAGTTTCAGCAGGTACTACTTATTTAGGAAGATGCCTATTTCTTTTGCTAAGTTTGTGTTTTAGTTAAGAGCTAATGGAAGCAGCACTCATTTGTAATGTTTCTTAAAAAATTTATTTGCATACTGGCATTTACGTTTTCTGTTTGTGGTCATGGCTTTTCTTTTTGCATGTTTTGCATCAGGGATGCTACATGATGGCTTTCTGTCTGTGAACTGATGCACCGACAAAAATGACAGTATTGAAGGGAAAAGTTTTCTTGCTACAGAAATAGCTAAGTATGTTTGAGCTAGTTCTAGCGTTCTCCTAGTTTTGACACTTAAGCATTTCCTCATCTTAATTTGATTTCTAAATAAAAGATAAGTGTTAATGATGAAACTGAAACTGTCATCAGTCTGTGAGCTCAGGAAGAAAGTTTTGTAGTACTTTTCAATGTTGATTTTGTGAAAGAACCTTACTTGGACAGGTTTCATTCACAATATCATTGGGAGAAAATGTTGTAGCATCCCTAAGGCATTATGGCCAGAAATTATCTCTATGTCTATTGGGAGACTTTATGGAAGGTACTGTAGGTTCTGTGTGAGGTTCTGGCTTTGTGTGAGGAAAAATCTGAAGAGTTAAATCCCTGCAATTATCCTGGTTCTGAGTGGACCAAAGTGAACTGGAGCTACTGCTTGCATGCTTTGAGTAAACTGCAGAACTTTAGACAGGAACTCTTGTGTTGGCTGACTTGATGGATGTCAGCCAGCGTAGCTTTCGAGGCACAAGTAAGAACTCCCTTGCTTTAACAGGTTCTGACTCAAATCTTTTCTTTTGAGCAGAAGAAACAGCAGATGTCCGGAGTCTTAATTATGTAATGGAAAATGATGATGAAAAGGTAAAAGACAGGCTGAATCTGTGCAGGGTAGTCTGAGTCTACTAGACCTAGCATTTCTAAGCAATAACTTCAGTTGGCAGGTTCATTACGTTCTCTGGCTTATCAGAAAACAGGCCTATGGTGAGCACATCAAGGCTTGCATGGCTCTCTCAAGTCTTAAAGAGGAACTGGCCATCTGTTTTAGGTTGTGTGTAGCTGTCACTGTTTAAATATCTTCATTCTGTGCCAAAACTTTGTGTCCTGTGTACCAGTTGAGCTGAGCTGGTGCAAAGAATAGAAAATAGAATTAAAAGCACTTTGGCAGTCTTAAAAAAAAAAAAAGTGTTTTATGAGCTAAGGAGAAGTTACTGTTTTGTACCTTATGCCCATTAACACTTCCAATAAGCTTGAATCATTCATTATGAGATTTTCTGGTTGTGAGGCAGTGTTATCCATGTATGACAGATTGTGTTAAGGAGGAAGGTAAGAGTTTAGCTCACTGAGGTAATGGATTGAAAGAAACTAGTATAAACAAATTTGAATAGTGGAACATTTGATGCATGAAAATCACTCTGAAAACTGAATTTAATGAAAGGGGTTGGGTAGGGTAGTAATTTTGGAAGAGTGAGGGTAGTATAATATGTTGACACATAGTTTCCTTTTTGAGGTCAGATTTATTTTCAGGTTTTGGCATAGTTTCCTTTTTTTTTTTGAGGCCAGGTTTATCCTCAGATGCCAGGTTGTATAGTTCTGGATAAGTATCTGCTGTGTCAAAACTTAATACTGAATGCACGCAAATCTTTCTGTAAAGAAACAGGTAGTCTTAAATAATCTTGAAGGTACAATAGAGGTGGGGCTTGACTTGCCTTTCTTTTGAATTCCAGCTGTCTTCTGATGCAAACAGCTGTTTTTGAAGGGAGACTTTTTTCACAGAGTATAAAAGAAAACTTTGAGAAGGCAATTTACCTGTTAGAATTGTGTAAGATTGTTAGTATGGCCTATGAGACATTAGAGAGAACCTGCTTGAAGAAACAGCTTGTGTATTGCAGTGTTTCTTGTGCCACAGATTTGTTGGAACAGTGCCAGAAAGCAAGTAGCTTCTTTTATTTAAAGGCACAAACCAATGATGCTGGTAATTAGCAGTTTCTTCTGATGCTTGTATATGGCTACTACTTACCACTATTAAATTTGCAATTTCCCATTTTTATGCCAACACTGCAGTTTGAACTTGGGCAACTTCAGATGTAAAGTTTGTTTGGAGTTGCAGGTGAAACTAAAGGTATTATTGGTATGAAGAAGCAGAAATGACCTGCAAGGCTGTGTTTCACCTTGATAGTGTCCTGGGTAATTAAGCGTATGGTTGCAGGTTGGATTTTTTTATCTTCATGATTTGTATGTTTTTGCATCTTACATGCAGTGCATGTATACAAGGGATCATGACCATGCTCTGAGACTTAGCATAGTAGATGGATCTGCACTGGTGTAGGTGAAAAGTGCTTTCATAAAATCTCATCTCAGATGTGGAGGAAACAGCTTTTTTGGATTAATTTCTCACTGAATTTGAGCAGCCTGGGTAAATTAAGGGTTTGCATCAATGATTTAAATCAGCTATCTCTGTTTCCTACCCATGTTTCAAGAAAGGTCTTTGCAACTGTATTATGTGGATTGCTGTTTCTTATTTCGGGTATTCTGGATTTGTGTCCTTGTCAAGCCACTGAAATAAATACTTCAGCTGCCATGGCAGGAGAAGGCTGCAAAAGACTTATAAACACAGTGAAAAGCTACTTTTCACTTAAAGGAACGACATCCTTAATTTAACATCTCTTCAAAACTTGACCCAAGCACTCTGATGTTGAAATTGCTAGGGAGTGATAGCAGAGTGAGTCTGTGTTCCAGTTTTACAGCAGCGTAGATTTTAATAAAGTAACTATAGTAGCAGCTAATGGTATCTTCCCTGGATAAGATTCCAAATACATTTAAATTTTTTTTTCTTTCAGCTTTTTTGTTGTTGTTCAAATTCATAATCTTGTGCATAGTTGATAGGAAAGAAACAAATTTAACTTACTATTTAAAGTAACTTATGCCTAGAGGTGGTCACTTCTGGTTTCATAAATTTCATAAATTTAGGAGAGGCATGCACAATATTGGAGAGAGTCCAATGAAGGGTAAGGAAAGGAATGAAGGGACTGGTGAAGACTCTTGCCAGTGGCACCCAGTGATAGGACCAGAGGTAATAAGCATAAACCAAAACAGAGGATGCTCCATCCGAATATCAGGGAACACTACTAAAAGTGAAGGTGACTAAGCATTGCCACATGTTACCCACAGAGGTGGTAGCGTCCCACCTTGGAGATGGTCAGAAGCTGTCTGGTTGTAGTCCTGGGAAGCTAGTTTTAGGTAGCTCTGTTTGAGCAGGGTAGTTGAAACAGGTGATCTCTAGAATGGTAAGTGAAATGTTCAAGGCCTGAAGTAAAGATTCCATGTAACGGAGCCTCCCAGTATCCTAAAGATCTCCTTAAGTCATTGTTAATTTCTTTCTGTTGTCACTTACCTTGTACTGGTAGGTTTTAACATGTCAGTTTTGACTTGGAATGTTGTAGAATGGCTTTAGCTGGAAGGGAACTTTTAAGATCATATACTTCCAGCACTGATGCCATAGGCAAGTATTTCTTCCACTGGACCAGGTTGCCCAAAGACACATCTAGCCTGGTCTTAAACACTTCCCAGGAATGAAACAACCATGTTCTAGTGTCTCACCACCTTCACAGCAAGGAACTTCTTCATAATGTCTCATCTAAATCTACCCTGCTCTAGTTTAAGATCACAGGAAGGCTGGGGAGGGACTGTTTACAAGGTCTTGTAATAACAGCATGAGGGGCAGTGGGTTTGAACTGGAAGAGGGGAGATTTAAACTGGATGTTGGGAGGAAGCTCTTTACAGTGAAGGTGGAATGGGTTGCCCAGGGAGGTTGTGGATACTCTCTTTTTGAAGGTGTTCAAGGCCAGGTTGGTTGAGGCCTTTAGTGACCTGTTCTAATGGGAGGTGTCCATGCCTGTGGTGAGGAGTTGAAACTGGATGATCTCTCAAGTCCCTTCCAACCTAAACCATTCTGTGATGTCAGTGGCTCTTCCTTACCCTCTGATGCTGTGACCCCATCAAAAAGCCACTAAACTTGTCAGGCAGGATTTGCCCTCGTTGAAGATGTTTTGATTGCTACCAGCTAGTTCATTTCCCTCATGTCTTAGCAGAGTCTGCAAGAGGATGTGTTCCATGAGCTTTGGAGGCACTGAGGAGAAACTGACTGGCCTGTAGCTCCCTGAGGTTTACTTCTCTCATTTTGAAAATGGGGGTTGTTGTTCCTTTTCCAGTTAGTGGGAACTTCACCAGACTGCCATGAATTTCCAAATATGATTGCAAGTGGCTTTGCAGCTTCATCTGCTAGTTCCCTTAGGGCCTGTGTTTGGAACTCATCAGGTCTCATGGATTTGTGTACCTTAAGGTTTATAAGATGGTCTCAGACTTTGTCTTCTCTTAAAGTGGGCAGATCTTCATTCTCCCAGTCCTTGTCTTTGCCTTCTGTAACTTGGGTGGTGTGGTTAGAGCCCTTACTACCAAAGACCAAGGCAAAAAAGTTGCCTTAGTCTTTTCCATATCCTCTGTGACCAGATCCCTTGTCTCCTGGAGAGGCCCCATGTTTTCTGTGTTCTTCCTTTTGCCACTGACATCCTAATGCATTTTTTTTTTTTACCCCTTGTATCCTTGAACAGGTGTAGTTCTATCTGGGCCTTATATTTCCTAAACTCATCTCTGGCTGCTTGGACAATTATTTGTATTCTTCTGAAATTGCCTGTCCCTGTTTCCGTCTTCTGGAGGTGAGTGTAGGCCTCTTCTAGATACCAGTTTTTGTGGGTGTTACTAATAATATGCTAAGCTGTCAAGTCATCATATTTATAAGCTAGAAAAACTTGACCAATATTCCCTGTTTTGTTTTGTGATACTGTGCAGCAGCACTGTGTGGGGAACACGGCTTCATCAGGTGACAGTTTTCATTGGGGGGATAATAAGAATATTTCCCTCCATAATGGACTCACAAGATCAAATAGTAATGTACTGTTGGTTTACTGAATCACACTTTTCAGGAAACCAAAAGAAACAGTCCCAAGAGCAGATTCTTTCCTGGGATGAACAGAATCTGCTAGGTCATTTTATGTTTGTGCAGTTTATTCTTGGTCAGATAGTACAACTGTGATAGGCTTGCAAAACAGTTGATGCCACTTCTTCACTTGCTTGTCAAGTGGGCTCTCTCAGCTGGCTGAGTCACTTCTACCAAGTAACTACTTTGAGGTCTGTTGAACAATTCCTGCTGTTTCTTTTCTGCCACCTGTCTCAATAAATGCAAAAATCCACTCCCAGAGCCATACCTCTTCTTAGTGTTTCAGAGAACAGTTTTGCTAATAGCGTTTGTCTGTGTAGTTAATCGACTGAACTAGTGGTTTCTGTGAAGAAATAAAACAATCTGTACTTTACATGAACAAACTAGAATGTAACAGACTACACTGACAGTTGGGATACTGCAACACTTTTTAAAAATACTGGAACTAAGGATAGTTTGTTCGGTTTTAATTTTTAAAAATTTCTCTACCATTTTATATTAGTTCCTGATTTCAAAGGCTTTCCCAGCTATTACTGTTCTTGTTGGGTTTGGGACACTGAAAGCTGCTAAGGTGGAGAAGCACTTACTGACTGTGGTGTAAGTCTGTTCTGAAGAAGCACTTCACTGAACAGGTAGTGCTTACAGATGATTTGGGATAATCTGGATGAACAGAACACAATGTTTTTGGCGCTGTGTGGCAGGAGAATTACAGAAGCCCTTCTGGGGGAAACCATTCTAATTTTAGGCCATAGCATTTGAGCAGACTAACCTACTTTGGAAATACCTGTTAGTGTCTCCATCTGGAAGACTGTTTAAAGGCATGACTACTGTATGCTGCAGCCTACTGGCATTGATCTAAATCTTGATGTTTACCTGACTTTTGAAAGGTTTATTTAAGGAGGTTTACTTAATTAGTTGTTTTTGTTGAAGTAGAAAGCTCTAAGTTCTCTGTAGCAGTAGTTTATTGTTAAACTTATTGGAATGAAATGCTTTTTTATGTCTCCCCAGTAGACTTGTGAACATTTCCATGTGTTTAATGCTACTGTGAAATGAGTGCAACTGTCAAGAGTGGATTGTTCTTAATCAACATTTGTCCAAGATGCATGAAGGCCTGCTACTTTCAGATTACTTTAAGTCACCTGTTGGGAAAATGAGCTTGAAAATTCTACAGGCAGCTTGGGTTTCAGTGTGGCTGATCAGCAGCCCCCGTGTCAAAATTTGTGCATGAGTTACCTTCACAAAGGAAGGACTTGTGTTTTTCAGGGTTTAAAGCCAGTGAGTACTTAAGAGATTGAGGAATGCAGACATTGTCTGCCAGAAAACATCTGAACATATCAGGTAGCATACCCTGTGTAGTACCCCCGCCTTGATAATGTATCCAGGAGATTACAAGGTGGATGTGTTGTTGTCTGTGTTGATTTTATGTGCTTAGCTACAGTACAGAGATCATTCAGTCACCGATGCAGAGTACAGCCTACTGAAGGATGCTGGAAACTTGGAGAGTGTTCAGCCACTGAGCTCTGAGCTGTGTTGCTTCCATTGTTGTAGTAAGCTTTTCTTTGTGGTTCATTAGATGCAGCTGCAGTGAATTAGAACTAGCTTAAATATAACTGCTGATCTGCTTTGAATGATGTAGGTATTTTTGTCTGAAGTACAGGCTTGCTTTCCTTTTGGGTTCTTACTAAAAAGAATGTTTAGATGTGAAAGCTAAATGCAGTTTGAAGGAGACACAGTTTTTGAGTTTGAGCTATGTTCTAAAAAATTATTCCAACTTGCCTTTTCTATATGCAGAGGATAAAAATGAGCTGAGGAGCTGGTACTTTGGAGACACCCATGTGATTTTTCTCTAACCTCTTGATACTTAGACTAAAAATAGTTACCATATGGGATGTCTTTATTGTGAGGACAGCCTCTGTTACTTGCCAGCCTTTCTGTGTTTAAGCACTTTCTGTGCCTAAACATTTTTAGCTGTTTCTTCAAGTAGATGAAGTTGTCGTCATATGGCTTTGAATGAGAGCTGCTGTCATTGTACACAGATCTAGGAGGAAAGGGACTTAATTCTCTGAATTTAGTAGGGTTGGATATTGCAAAATTAATCATAGAATAGTTTAGGTTGGAAGAGACCCCAAAGATCATCCA
>VWZI01007824.1:0-13011 GCA_013396835.1 Psilopogon haemacephalus
TGAGGTCCTTCTTGAACTGAGGGACCTAGAACTGGACACAATACTTCAGATGCAGCCTCACCAGGGCAAAGTAGAGGAGAAGGAGAAACTCTCTCTACCTACTAACCACAGCCCTTCTATTACACCCCAGAATGGCTTTGGTCCTCTTGGCCACCAGAGCACATTGCTGGCTCATCGTCAGTCTTCAATCCACTATGGCCCCTTTGTCTTTTCTGCCTTTACTGGTCTCCAACAGTGAAATAATTTTTGTGTGTGGTTTTGTTTGTTGGTTTTGGCCAGTTGGTTATAAAAATTAAGACATGGAAGCAGGGAGACAATTTTTTTTTTCCCTTCTAGATCAGAACTGAGCAATAATTTCTCTAAGGAGCTGCCTCAGAATCAATTTCTACAATTTATAACTATTTTTATGTTGCTCCCACTTCAGTGTGTATTGGTTACATCAGTTCATATATTTGTGCATTTTGCTACTAAGGTTGTTGATGAAGATCCATCTCTTGTTTGCGTGTTGTTTTTTCTCCAAATTTAGAATTCTAGCATTTTTATCTAGATCTAAAGTTCTAATTTTCAAATTTCCTCTGATTCCTTTTCATAGAAGAATCCAAGTCCTATTTTTGGAAATACATATAGGAAGAAACAAGTATCTTTCTGTTTTCACTTGTTGCTTCTTTGGCTGTAGCTAACAGCAAATATCACCAGCCAAATAAAGTGAAGGAAACACATGCAGTTACAAGAGCCACTAGACATCACAACCAGGACTTTAATAATATGTAAACACTTACCTCTGTGGTGGCCATTACAAATAATTTGCATTATATAAAAATATTACTTCCATTACAGCAACTGGACAACAGCCATTCAAATTTACCAAATTTCCATCTTACTCATATTGCAGGAACTGAGAGGAGTTCATCCATTTAGGGAAAATAATCATCCAGAAATCAACTTGAGAGTTGCAGCTAAGCATCTCATTGCTTACAGAAATGTTCACTGTGATAGATTCAACATTAGCATCCTTCTATTATGTGGCCATGTACAAGCATATTGATATATCTCTCTCTTTCCATCAGAAATGTTGTGAGTATCTTTGTATTTCATGCCTGCAAATGTGAAATACTTGAGAGTGGAGCTGTATACTGCTCAGCCATAGCAAAATATATTTTTTTTTTGTCTTCCATGTAGCTGCAGCAGCCTAGCAAAATCTGTTTCCTAATTTACATGAGACATTAATTCTCTGGGACTTCAGGCATGCTCTCTGTAAATGTGCTGACAGAGTGACTGCAAAATGCTGCACACACAGGCATGCACTCAGCACAAGCCTGCTATGTGATGAAATGGCTGAAAAAATGGTAGATTTGCAGAGGGCTTAAATCTGCTAATGGTGATTTGCTGATCTGTTTCCTTATCTTAAGAGACTAATAGTTTGGGAGGAAAGGGAGGTTGTGTGGCAGCAGAGAAGATACTTGGAAAGGAGATGATCAGAGAATCAGGTTCCCTGGGGAGATGAGAAATTATTTAATGCAGAGTTGTAGTAGACAGGTGGCTGTGTGCACTTTGTCTCCCATCAGCAGGCTGAGACAGTAGCTGAACTGGTGGCCTAAGTAGTGATGCACTCCACATACAACTACAGAAATTTCTGCACAGAGCTGTTGAATCAATCAAATCACTCAATATCCACGTAAACCAAACTGATGGTAGCAAGCAAGAAAGTATTCACGCTAGGAAATGGTAGAGAATTTTTTACACAGAACTTCCTTCCATCAGAAAATTGAATTTACCTCATTAAGCACTACTGTCGACTCTTTCAAAATCATTCCACTTGTTCTAGATTAATAATTATTTCCCAAATAGTTTGAACTGACAAATTAATTCTCAGGGTGGTGAGACTGTGGAACAGATTGCCCATGGATGTGGTGGAAGTCCCATCCCTGGAAGTCTTTAAGGCCAGGCTGGATGAGACTCTAGACAGTCTGATCTAGTGTGAGGTGTCGCTGCCCATGGCATGGTGGTTGGAACTAGATGATCCTTAAGGTCCCTTCCAACCCTCACTGATTCTATGATTCTGTATATAAAGCAAAATACCCAACTCATGTAAAGGAGAAACTTCTTAACAAAGTATGTTGCTGTGTAGTGAAGTCATGATGACATTTCTTACATGAAAGGAGCCTGTAGTGAGATGGGGTTTGGTCTACTCTCCCTAGCAACAAGTGACAGGCAAGAGGAAATTGCCTTAATCTACACTAGGGGAGGTTTAGATTGGATAACAGAAGAAACTTCTTCACTGAAAGGGTTGGCAAACACTGGAACAGGCTCCCCATCAAGGTGATTGAGTCACCATGCCTGGAGGTGTTTAAAAGACACCAGAGATGTTGTGCTAAGGGACACAGTTTAACACTAGACTTGGCAGAGTTAAATAATGGTTGGAGAAGATGATCCTAAAGGTAATATCCAACCAAAACAATTCTATGATTCTGCATAGAAACATAGAAATGTGTCTGCCTGCAGAGATTTTATTTTATAGAAAAATATTATTAATAGCAGAAAAGCTTAGGAGTAGAATAACACTGTTATTTCTACACTGTTATTGATAGTTGTTCTCTGAATTACATTGGTAGTATTAAATTGTAAATTGATATGTAATTGCAGTAACTAATTGGCATTTAAATGACAAAAGTAAAAACCTTAAAGGTTCTTTTAGGGAAGAGAAGTGGAGGTACCAGTAGTAAAAATACTATTAACTGCTTATTATAGAATAACATGTTAAAAAAAAGTAATTTAAAAATATATTTTAATATAATAAATGAAAAGTCTTAGTGATCTAGTAATGGCAGAAAGTTGAGTGGTATTTTGAAGACTTTTCCCCTGTTAGACTGATCACTGAGATGAAAAATCCTAGGCTCTCAAATACATTATTCTTGGAAAGGAATGCTAAACAAGTGTCTAGTTTGAAAACATCATGGCTTTTAGAAATAATCTTTCAGTTGCAATCTCTCTATTCACATTCCTTTTAAGTTTTGAAAGGAAAAATTGCATTATTATGGGTAGAAACAATAAAAAGAATATGGTTCTGACCCTGAAATACACAAGTCAAATACTTCTGATAAGGAAACTGCATGTCTCGTAAGTCATTGCTTTAAGAAATATATATATGATAATACATTAATTCATGATTGAAGTACTATAGGAAAACAACTTCCTTTTTATAAAGTCTTAGTAAGTGCCTTACCAGACAAAATATTCTTTGCAGTACTCAGTACAAATCATTCTTCTTGCAAGCTATACTGCAGATTAATACTAAAAATTTACTGGCAATTAAAAAGTCATAGAATGGCTTAAGTTGGAAGGGACCTTAGAGATCATCTACTTGGTTCTTCCTGCCGTGGGCAGGGACACCTCTTAACTAGACTCAGCTGCTCGAGACCTCATCCAACCTGGCCTTGAACACCCCCAGGGAGGAGGAAGCCACAACTTCCCTGGGCAACCTATTTCGGAGTCTCATCACCCTCATCACCTTCTCAAATAACCTTTCAGGGCAACTTTCACAGTTTCCTTTTTCTGCTTTGAAAAAAATGTCTTTGCTGAAGCACTTTTTCCTACAGTAGCATGATTATTGTGATTACTATAGTAGCTGTAATATAGACCATAGCTTTCTAGAGAGTGTCTTTTTCAACGATTAAAAGCTTTTCTCTTACCCATCCTAACACCATTCTGACATTATGGCTATAAAATAAGCCTACAAATTTGCCCTCAGGCCAGTGTTCTTGGCATCTCTCTATGTATTTAAGATCACATTGATCAGTCTGGAGAAGAGAAGGCTCCAAGGAGACCTTATTGTGGCCTTCCAGTATCTTAAGGGGGCCTACAAGAAAGCTGGGGAGGGACTTTCAGGATGTTGGGTAGTGATAGGACGAGGGGGAATGGCCCCAAGGTAGAGGAGGGGAGATTTAGATTAGACAGTAGCAAGAAGTTCTTCAGCATGAGGGTGGTGAGACACTGGAACAGGTTGCACCAGGAGGCGGTAGAATCCCCATCCCTGGAAGATTTTAATGTGAGGCTGGATGGGGTTGTGAGAAACCTGATCTAGTGTGAGGTGTCCTTACAGAGGGGTTGGACCTAGATGATCCGTGAGGTCCCTCCCAGCCCTGACAATTCTGTGATTCTATGATTCTATGACCTTCATATGTGAGGCATAGGTGCAGCCCCAAAAGGTATACCTAATATACCTTGAATTTGGCAAGGTAAAGCAAAAGTAAAAGCTATTAGCTCAGCTCTCAGTATGGGCCCATAAGAACATATTTTCAGAAACTTAACTACAGGTATCACTTTTGGGAATGACTGCTTCAGCTAGCTAGAACAAAAGTTTAACTATAGTTATATTGCTGCAATCATGCCTTCAGTTGCAATGTAGACATAATATGACGTCTCCTGTGGAGACTCTGAAAGTCAAATACATTTGGTTTCTTGGACGTGTTTCAGGCAATTCACAGTTATAAAATCTGAACAGCAGGACTGCTGTTACAACATGAAGCTTGTGCTCTTCTGCTGTGCTGCAGCAGTTCTCTTTGCAAAAGCGAAACCAAGTTATTTTAAATTAGAAAAAAGAGATGTTAAAGCAAGGAACTAATCTAAAGTGACACTTTCAGGCAGCCACAGATCAAATAATTTTAAATAAAAAATTCTTCAAAAGACAGCTAGGTAAAAAATTCCTTTTTTGTTCTGAGTGGAATTCTGAATTATTTGACTCAATTATTTGACTCAATGCAATAAGGCCAATGTCCATTCATTTGTGCAGCCACGCCTATTATTGCTGTTAATGAAATATTTTTCACATTTATTTTCTCTAATTATTAAGATAACAGCATGACATATGCATAGAATACTTGTGTAATAAATATAAGAATTTACAAAGGAATATAATAGATTTCTTCACCACTTTTAGTGACAGGTGTCTGTCCCTGTTAATATTTACTATAACTGCACAACAGATGTATATTAATAACATTTAAGTGATACCTCTTTGATAGATTAAGGTAGAACACCTTTGCCTTCATTTGAAACTGGATGGTATAGGACATAAAAGCCTTGTGACCTTTGTGAGAAAACATGTCAGGATAAAAGTAGCCTAAATCACTCATTCATGAGCTTAAAAATCTAAAGTACACTTTTTATGGGTAAGTGGCTGGAAGGTTGACCATGAGCCAGCAATGTGCTCTGGTGGCCAAGAAGGCCAATGTCATTCTGGGGTGGATCAGAAGTTCTGTGGTTAGTAGGTTGAGAGAGGTTTGAGCTCCTCCTATCCCTCTCCTCTGCCCCAGTGAGGCTGCATCTGGAGTATTGTGTCCAGTTCTAGGTCCCTCAGTTCAAGAAGGACCTCAGGGAACTGCTTGAAAGAATGCAGCACAGAGCCACAAAAGTGATGGAGTGGAACATCCTCCTTACGAGGACATATTGAGGGAGCCGGGGTTCTTTAGCTTGGAGAAGAGTGAGGAGTGACCTCACCAGTGTTTATCAATATGGAAAGGGTGAGTTCCAGGAGGATGGAACCAGGCTCTGCTTGGAGATGCCTGATGACAGGACAAGGGGCATTGGGTGGAAGCTGAGGCAAAGGAAGTTTCATGTAAACATGAGGAGAAATTTTTTCCTTGCGAGGGTGACAGAACAGTGGAACAGGCTGCCCAGGGGTATTGAGGAGTCTCCCTCTCTAGAGATATTCAAGACCCACCTGGATGCATTCCTGTGTGACCTTGTATAGGACATCCTACTTTGGTAGGGAGCTGGGACTGCATGAGCTTTCAAGGTCCCTTCAAGCCCCTGACATTCTGTGATTCTGTTATTTGGTATCTTTTCTTTGTATACATTTTATCATTTTCCTTCTTCCTGTCTTTTATAAACTTCAGTTATTTCCCACTTGTTCCCATGTGAGGTGTGAAATTTTATAGTGTGATTTTGTCTTTGATCTTTCACTCAGATTTTGATTGAATGGACTTGACAATAACGTGTTATAAAGGCAAGACTGTAGAATGCGTAGTTGAGTGAAGATGCTGCACCTAAGGTATTTTCTGTCACAGCCCTAATATTCTGTGATTCTGTATGGTTCTGTAAGTACCTTCTGTCTACATGCAGAAGTTCAGAGTTGTTTGGCATCTAGAGCCATTAAAAAGGAGGTATGTTTTAACACATATTAATTTGTAGAAGATACTAAGGTGATGAGAAAATCTGAATAACCTCAACAAGAGAGAACCATTTCTTGCATGTACCTACAGTGACAGGTTGTTACCTTTAGCAGGGGTCCATTGCCTTCTGAAGTCAGTGGAGACCACCTGTCTTTATTGAGATTGGAAGAGAATCCTATGAAATACATAACTTCATATCAGGTCACTTTGCCTGGCAGCTAAATTAATAAAAAATTCCCTCACTGGAAGAAAAAACAAATTAGTAAGAAGCACTCTGAAGTTTGAATGAAACTAGCTCCCAAAGATACTGATGAACAATTTTGCATTGTTTCAGTTACTTTCAAATGCTGGATAAAATCATACTGGTGTTGCCATCACCATCCTGTAAAATATTTTTCACCACTGTCAGTTCCACAGCACTTTTTCTAAACAACTCTGATTTACAGCACTCAGAGAAAGGAATAAAAAGTAACAGATCTCTGTGTCTATATTATGACAGCTGGCTTTGCCTCAAGCCCTTACCCAGAAAGAATTTCATGTTAATGTTTCCAGTTGTCATCAGGACAAAATGATAGCCTTCTTACTCAGTCTAAATACTATACTGGGACATGTGCTAGTCCCCTTCCTTTTTGTTTCGGTAGGTTGAACCTTTTTCCCCATTCACTCATTTGGCCTGCATTTTCTTATCCTGAGCAAAAGAAAACGCAACACTGGGATGCTGCTGCTTATCAAGGGCTCTATTTCACCTTTCATGGTTTCTAGAATAATCAAGCCTAAACAACAAACATAACTGTACAAAGTAATACACATATCTTCTGTTATTCACAATGCTCCTCTCACTTAATGGTAGTGCTAGGATTGTTAATCAATGTTTCTATATTTGGAGTTAAATTAAGTATAACTTAAGATCTACAAAATGTCATATTTGCACTTTATTTTTGTTTTACTGATGAATACAATGACCAAACTGTCTTATCTCCTTTTAGGTTGCCATTTAATCTTTTTTAGTTATGACTCATACATTAAAAACAAACCATCAATATTTCAATGTGTATCCTGACTATGCTCTTACGTGGAAAGACAAAGATGTTATCTCAGAAGATATAAATCATTCTGTAGGCAAGTTATTTTTCAAAAATGACATACTTTTTGAGCAAGTGG
Source organism: Psilopogon haemacephalus (assembly GCA_013396835.1). Lineage (NCBI taxonomy): Eukaryota > Metazoa > Chordata > Aves > Piciformes > Megalaimidae > Psilopogon > Psilopogon haemacephalus. The sequence continues at coordinate 7,332 of VWZI01007824.1, forward strand.
AGATCCTGCTATTGTGGAAATATTTGACTGCATGCAATCTTCCATTGATTCCACCCACCTCAGGCAGTTATTTACTATAATGCTTATTGGTGCACCCTAGTTAAGGGTATAGAATTTTTTAATGTCCTTTAATGTCTTTTTTTTTTCCCTTTATTTTTTGCCCTGGTGCAGTAGAAACCTTTACATCTTCATTTTCCATTTAATATAGTATTCAGATTGCTAAAGAACTGCTTCAGTTCTGGAAAGTATAGGAGTATATGGATAAGTTTGTAATGTAGATTCCAACTGAGACATTTTATGTCCTGCTGCTGAGCACACAACACTGAATAGGAATTTAATAGTAATTTTTATGTGTATAAAACAAAAATTACATATAATCAGTGAGGCATGTTTAAAATTGATTATATATCAATATATGGATTTTTATTATTATATACTAGGACAGTGTGGCTGGAGAGCTGCCTGGCAGAAATGGATCTGGGACTTGTAATAGACAGACTGCTGAATATGAACCAGCAGTGTACCCAGATGGCCAAGAAGGCCAAAAGCATCCTGGTTCGGATTAAAAATGCTGTGGCTAGCAGGAGTAGGGAGGTGATTGTCCCCTTAGACTCTGCTCTGGTGAGGCCACACCTTGAGTACTGTGTTCAGTTTTGGGCACCACAATACAAGAGAGATGTGGAGGTGCTGGAGGAAATATAGAAAAGGGCAATGAAGCTGGGGAAGGGCCTGGAGAATAAATCTTATGAGGAGCAACTGAGGGAGCTGGGGATGGTTAGTGTGAAAAAGAGGAGGCTGAAGGGAGACCTCATTGCTGTCTACAGCTACCTGAAGGGATGTTGTGGAGAGGCTGCTGCTGGTCTCTTCTCACAGGTAATTGGAAACAGAACAAGGGAAAATGGCCTCAAGCTGGAAGTGGGCAGGTTTAGATTAGATATTAGGAAAAAGTTTTTCATGGAGAGAGTATTCAGGCACTGGAATGAGCTGCCCAGGGAGGTGGTGGAGTCACTGACCCTGAATGTGTTTAAAGGTCATTTGGGTGTGGTACTTAAAGATACAATTTAAAGCAAATCTTGTAGAGTAGGGTTGTAGGTTGGACTTGGTGATCCTGAGGGTCTTTTTCAACCTGGATGTTTCTGCAATTCTGTGATTCTTTATCAATAGTCTATTACAAAAGCTATTAGTCTAATCTGCTTTTTCCACATTAGCAGCAGTGGCAGCTAAATATTTTGTACTGGAATCCATATGGTATAAGAGAGAAACAAATGCAAGTAGTACTTTCTCTATAGTAGCAGATCTATAAGCTGTTTGGTTTAACGTGCAACTAGCAAGAAATAAAACATGTAGAACAAGGGCGTTGATGCTATGATAAGCTTATTTTGGTTTCTGCCCTGCCTGCTGGTGAGGACACACCCACACATCTTGGCTCGTTACCTCAAAGCATGACTGATTTGTTAGTGATGGAAAAAAAATGGCACAACATTACAAATTAGTCAACTGGAGCTATAATTAAGAGAAAGTAAAGCACATTAAAGACTTGCTTTGAACGCCTGGATAAATCCATTTGACTTTCACTGCTACCATCTGACAAAGTTGGCAAATACTCTGGTGCTATAAAAGCTTAAGACATGCAAAAGCCTTTGATGCCTTTTTTGTCAGAACAAGTAGTGGAAAAAGATCTGTTTCAGAGTGGGAAGGTGAACAGCATGAAATGTGATGACTTTCGTTTGCTGGGGTTATATCTGACTTTTACTTAATGAATATAAGCTCCAGAATCTTTTCTTGACTTCAAAAATAGCCTGTAGTATCCACTGACTATTAATTAATCAACCTCTTAGAATGTACTATGGTACTTTGTTTTTCTCATTCAGCATTGCAACAGAAAGGTTATTGAGGACCTGACTTACAAAAGTGAGACACAGCTTGAGGAAATAAAATAAATTTTGTACAAAATCATGACAACACCAAAGCCCAATGAAATTTGACAGAAAAAAAGAGTCAATATATATTGTTAGTATCTGCACATGTACTACAATCTTCCCATCAAAGTTGGGAATTAACACAAGAACTGTCTCACCACAAGTACAGATGACTACTCCAGGAAGATATTGATCCAGTTTCTCTAAATTCCCAGGGAGAGAAAGAAGCATCTCTGAAGAGCAAGAGACAGATAGATAGAGTCTATCTACAGTAGCTGCATTCTTTTTCAAATGATTACACTGCAGATGGGACCGGTGTGAGGTTTTGCTTAAATCTCTATGGCGGCAGATGAAGACAGATGATCACTGTCCAAAGCAGTCGCTTTTAGCTGTCAATGACCAAGGGAATTATTAAGAAATTAGGGAGATTCTTGGAAAGTAGATGGACTGCATTGCTACTTAGAGTTAAAAGAATTAGAACACAGACCAAATTCTTCATTGAGGCAGGATTTAGCAAGTAACTAAATTCCATCGTACACTAGACTATCATGATGGGGCATCCTGAGAAAGAATGTTGAGATGGTAGTAAACACAAATATGATGATCCTTCCTCCCAAATACACTGTCGAGACATTTCCTTTTCCAGGTTTATGTCTGTCTATACTCCCTCTCTCATGAATTTCAGAAGTGCTATCTTTGGCTGTATGTGCTTACGTATCTATGCTAACTCTATGTGTTAATTACACAAAAACTGTTAAAATGTATTACAGAAATCTGCAATGTTGCTCTGAGAGTATTTGTTATTGCCATTTCACTTCTTATAACAGCAGATCATTTTTTTTCACAGAATCACAGAAACATCCAGGTTGGAAAAGATCCTCAGGATCAACAAGTCCAACCTGTAACCCTACTCTACAAGATTCATCTTAAACCATATCACTCAGCACCATATCCCAATGACCTTTAAACACATCCAGGGTTAGTGACTCCACTACCTCCCAGGGCAGCTCATTCCAGTGCCTGAACACTCTCTCTGTGAAAAAACTTTTTCCTAATGTCCAATCTAAACCTACCCAGTCTCATCTTGAGGCCATTCCTCCTTGTTCTGTCTCCAACTACCTGTGAAAAGAGACCAGCAGCAGCCCCTCCACAACATCCCGACAGGTACTTGTAGACAGCAATGAGGTCTCCCCTCAGCCTCTTCTTTTTCATACTAACCATCCCCAGCTGGGGATTAAAAAAAACTCTGCAAATTATAAAAGCTTTTTCATCTCTGCTACCTTCCACTGTTCAGGTTTCCCAAAGCAACAGAAAATGACAGCCAAACACGTCCAAATAAAGACATTTGTACAATTCATGAAACACTGCAGAAATCAATTTGCTCTTGAAATAAGTTTTCCCATGATTAAAAAAATATATTGAGTAGTTCTGATTTCTATTCCTGATCACTCCCAGACACTTAGAAGGAGCATGCTGTACGCTTTGAATTGCAGTAGGTACTAGGATTTATATTTTTTCTAGCTGCTCATGAGCAGAAATCACATGTAACCAAATTCCTTTTTATTCCAACTCCTGCTTCTGAATAAAATGCCCAGGTAATAGTTGCAATTCTGAAGTATACCAACATCAGTAAAAGAATAATTTACTTCAGCATATTTGTCAATGAAACTTACTTAAACCTAAAAGTTTATCTCACAACCTATTGCTTTAATATACAGGCATATTTTTTTTCCTGAAGCCATGGAAAAAAACCTCTGCATTATAGAGTTTAAAAAATGAAACAAGTTCTCCCTTTAATTCAGGTATAGTTCCTTCTTTGTTTCAGATTGCTTTCTAAATTTATTTTTGGATTCAGTCTTATTACAGCCACAAGTATTAAGAGCCCTTCATATGATCTCATTTTTTATGTGATTCAGCTGAAGATATAATTTTAGTTAGACCAGCACCAATTTTATATCTAGACAAGGCTTACTTTTGAGCTGTTAAATATTTATTATTGGTAATAGTATCATTTCAGAGAGATACCATTGCTTGCTTATAATTCCAAGTGAAAACATTCATGCTTTCTCATTCTCTTTCCAGCCATATCTAACATTTTCTGCTTTTTAAGTATTGCTCATTTGACATAGGTGACTGAGTAGTGACAAGAAATGTAATACTCATAATGTTATTTTCACAGAGGTATTTACAAGACCTCTGGTTATTTCTTAACAGGCCACAAAATTTGGCTGAAATGCTAGTTATTAGATCATGTATTTATTTCTAACAATTTCATTTGCTTTTACATTTCCTTTTATTGTTCTTGCTGGAATGATATTATTTTTGATAAATATTTATTTTCATGAGGCTGTTTTAGTGTTACTGCAGTTTGTGTTTGCTATTCTCAATACAGTTTTGTGGGGGTTTTTTCAGCTGCCCCTATGTAAATTTGATCTCTCTACAAGGCAGTTATAGCCAGGTAATATTTACACAGATATTCCAGAGATGGAATCGTCCCTTTAGCTCACCAAGTTTTCTTCAGAGCCTGTGATTAAATGAAGAAAGACTGAGAGCCCTGGGGCTCTCTTCTTGAGAAGAGAAAGCTGTGAGGGAATTTTATCAATGATTATAAATATCTGAAGGGTGGGTGTCAAGATGAAGGTGCCAGGCTCTTTTTGGTGGTGCCCAGTGATAGGACAAGGAATAACAGGTACAAGCTAGAACACAAGAGGTTCCACGTCAATATGAGGAGACGCTTCTTTATGGTGAGGGTGACAGAGCACTGGAACAGGCTGCCCAGGGAGATTGTGGAGTCTCCTTTTCTGGAGACTTAAAAAACCCATCTGGATGTGTTCCTGCACATCCTGCTCTAGGTGATCTGTCTTTGGCAGAGGGTTTGCACTCAGTGATCTCTGGAGGTCACTTCCAACCCCTAACATTTTGTGATAGCTTCTGAGACCACAAAATGTCTCCCTGTGTGCACAGAGTAGAAAAAAAAAAATCAAAAGTTTGTGGATACTTGACTACTGCTAGGTTTAAAGACGAACAGTATTCATAGAATCATAGAATGGTCTGGGCTGGAAGGAACCTCTAAAGATCATCTAGTCCAGCATCCCTGCAGTCAGCAGGGACATCCCTACCAGATCAGGTCACTCAGGGTCCCATCAAGGCTCACCTTGAATGTCTCCAGGGAACAAGGCCTCAACCACTTCCCTGGGAAACCAGTTCCGGTGCCCTACCACCCTCATAGTAAAGAACCTGTTCCTAACATCCAATCTAAATCTGCTCTTCTCAAGCTTGAACTCATTGCCCCACATCCTGTCACTGCAGGCCTTTGCAAACAGCTCCTCTCCATCCTTTCTGTAGGCCCCCTTCAGGTATTGGAAGGCTGCTATCGGGTTCCCCTCGGAGCCTTCTCCTCTCCAGGCTGAACAAGTCCAGCATCATCAGCCTGGCTCCAACACTCTGATCATTTTCATGGCCCTCCTCTGCACCCGCTCCATCAGGTCCATGTCCTTCATATTCTTCATACCTACAACAGTGGCTGCACTCTTCAATGGCCACAATGATAACTAGAAAGCTTTTATTTGCTATTTAGGGAAAGAAAAGGACCTGGGGGTCTGGGTGGATGAGAAGCTCAACATGAGCCTGCAGTGTGCACACGTGGCTCAGACAGCCAACCGTGTCTTGGGCTGCATTAAGAGAGGCATTACCAGCAGGGCAAGGGAGATGATTCTCCCCCTTTACTCTGCTAATGTCAGACCCCACCTGGAGTACTGTGT
>VWZI01007824.1:13254-37195 GCA_013396835.1 Psilopogon haemacephalus
AGGTGGCCCTGTCTGTGGCGGGGGGTTGGAACTGGATGATCTTTGAGGTCTCTTCCAACCTAAACCATTCTATGATTCTATGATTCTATGATTTTGGGATGTAAATACTTAATTCATACTGGACTGTACAAAATAAGTAGTCCTAAAATGGCTCAGAAAATAAAATGCATTAAACTACTTTTCCATTTTCTACATACTCAAAATTATTTTGTCTAAAGACTTAAGATTTTAAAAAAGAATGAGTCAGTATTAAGACCTCTAGCGCTATGCTCTAGTACCATGTACAAGACCACTCATTAAGGCATGCTGAATAAAGATATGTAATAAAATTTATAGTGATACTTTATAAAAATAAAGAGGAAAAGACATATAGAAGTGATTGAGGCTTCATCCCTGCAGATATATACTTCCCAGAGCCACAGGTACAGCAGCACACCTCAGTTGTCCCTCTTGGGATACATCTGAAATCACTCTTTTGAGAGGCTTGATCGTTTTAACTTTTTTTTGAGATAAGGAATCTGCTCCTTGTACAACTACACTGGGAACTGGTTGGTTAGGGAATGGGGGTTTTTTTTGTTTTGTTTTGTTGAGATTTGTTAGTTTGTTTGCTTGTTTGTTTGTTGGGGGGGGGTGTTGGCTGTTGTTTTTGTCTTAGTGTACTGCATAAACTATGTCATACAGAAAAATATAGTATCATGTAGAACTTAGAAGTGATCACAAATGTTCTGTTCTTCTCTGGAAAAAAAAACATAAACAGACAAACCTACCCCCAAACTTCACACAAGTTAAAAAAGTTGTTTCCAAAGGAATGCATTCTGATACAACTACATATTCTGAATGTGCCATTAACCTACTACCAGACTCATCATCTCCAATAGGGGTGCCACAGCAGTTACTGAAAAAGCATAGCCAAGCACGGTTCAAGAGAGAGGAAAGTGTGATATAAGAGTACATGCAAATGAAATTCAAGCCCTGTAGCTGCAAATGTCATCCTGTGTTCAGCAAAATTTGAATATGAAAGATTTTGTTTTCTGCTCTATTTGCTGTCTTGATGCAGAAGATATAAATATACTGTGAGGAGATGATTATTTTTTGTTGAAAAGTGATATATCTGGTGCCTAATTTACTGACTGTTGGGGATCATATTCTGACACATTTAAACTCCTGCTGATTAGTATTTTACTTGGAGAACAGTTTCATTGATTTTTGGTCCGGCCAAGAGTCCAGGGAGCAAAGTGTCTAATATGTGCTGATTTAGTTTTGCTTCACATTACCGGTGCAGAAGAAAGGACAACTGATATGCCATTTGAACAGAAAGGATGTCAAGTCAACATGTTTCTTTCTGCCTTTCTCCTACTTGCTGAAGAGTCACAAGGGCACGTGCAGACTTTTCAAGTTTGAGAACTGTTTCTTGAACTCTTTTCTCAAAAGAAGACCACATTTAATTGTCCGATCTCTCTCCCCCACCTCCCTCCCTTTGTCATAGCAGAGGGACTGGTACTACTTGAGATGCCAGATACATGCTTACAACGAAGGACACGGCAAACAAGGAAAGGAATTCACTGTGATGCAGATACAATTTATTTCCACCGTAACCATGGTTTCATCACCGAGTACCTCTATTGTTAGTAGACCATTTCAAAGGGAAATAGGAAAACAGCAGGTCTTTCTGATAACAAGATAGATTTGAATCCGACTTGACAGAGTATCTTACATAAGACTTAGGGGAGTATATCATAGTTCTCATTATTGCCAGCATGTTCCTGAATTAATGAAAAAAAAAAAAAAAATCACATGCTTGAAAACACTATATGCCTCAACTGATTTCCTAATACTCTGTAGAATGCTCTGAAATAATGAATGCCGCATCATACACAGAAAAGCTGAAATGGAACAATACACAAGACATATTCCAGTACAATTATTAGTGTTGTATATGCATATCAAATGTTTTCTTCCAATCATTTGATCTAACAAGCAGTTTGGGGTTAATTTAATGAATTTAAACTAAAGACATTCCCAGGTAGATATTTTATGGCAAGTTATACTAATACATTTGGAAGCTATTTCTGTTCCACTTGAAATTTTATCTGAAACTTGGAACTCTACATCTTTAATGCCCATGACTGGAAATTACTTTAGATACAATGGCAAGGATGAATGCAATATAAAATTAGAACTAAAAAACAATGAGGGAAGATGGTAGAATAAAAATAAATGCAAATGAAGGATTCTCTATATCCTAGACATACTGAATATGAGATAATTAATATAGTAAGAAGGCTGAAAATTCAAGCACTCTGATGGCAAGAAATTCCAAATATAAGCCAAATATAACTATGGGAAGTATTAACATCATTGCATTTTACCATTTTGCATTTTAAAACTCCCCTTTATAAATTAACTATAAATATGGTGGGTCGAAAGAGCTGGCTCTGAAATCAAATTGAGTCAAGGTAGTAATTTAGTAAGAAAACTTTATTCTTTTATGTACATCCCAGCGAAAGTCCTGATAAACTCAACAAAAGTAATATACATGTTTAGAAACTCTGCCGCAGAAAATTCTGTTTTTCATCTATCAGAGCTTTGCGACAAACAGCTTACATGAGCCTCAGAGTCATTGAAAGACAGTAGTGTGTCTCTTGATTTTACCTCTTGCATTTTGGAGATTGTATTTACGAACATATAGGTGACATCTCTTTAAGCTAATCTACCTGATGTGGAGCTTACTGTTCCTATAGTGAAGCCGGGGCAAAGGCTTTACTTTTTTTTCTCATGCTACTTTCACTTTCTTCCCTAATTCTCCCAGGCTAAAATGGCAATTTCAATCTCCTTGGAACCATTTCATGCATGTTCAGAAGCACTGACCCATGTGTCAACAGCAAACAAAGCAATATGAAAGAAGACACGTACTGGATGATTTTTTTCACAAGCATCACTCTAGTTGCCCTTATTCTGTCTCTTTCCTCCTCTCTATGAAGAAATCCTGGTTAAACTACAGGTTTGACATGCCCATCACTTCAAATCCCAAAGCTGTAAGATTGTATGAGGAATTTAATTTTAAACAAAATAGGAAACCCTCAGGTTCTGTTATGTTACAAAAGAAGTCTTGAAACCACCAAAAAAGTGTAACAAGATCTGAACCAAGCCAGAGAGGAAAGTGTGGACCTCTCAGCCCTCTGCCGAGTCACACTTGTGACACTGCTCTGGAGAGCTGGTATTATGGATGTACATCCTTTCAGCAAGTGCCAGCTGTAGAGGGACTTACTGACAGTGACCAGACAAGATAAGACTCTTCTCCAGAGGTGAAAGACAGAGAAACACCTCCAGGCAACTGCCTGGGTTGCCCTGAGGGAGGTCCTTCAAGAGCCACTGACTTGTGTTGCATGTCACAGAAGGTAGCCATAAAGAAGTGCTGGGCATCGGCTAAAAGGCTCAGCGCTGGGATCACAGGCTGACATACACGCTCAGTGACACCCCACTTGCTGCAGTATACCAATGCACATTTCTCCCACACAAAGCTCAGTCACCTCAAATGCCCTCTCATTCTAAAACAGCAGCAGAAAAGCAAGAAAGCTGAGTGCACTTCAGTCTCTCACCCTTTAGTTTGTTCCCCATTTATGTGGCTAGTTAAAGTGTTTAGTCTTTGTGTACAGTCAGAATGAAGTTATTTGTAAAAATAGTGTGTGGTAAATTGGCAGACAAGTCAGGTTTAAAATACAGACAATCTGTTGAGTGCCTTAGGAGAGCTGCCATAAAATTTTATTTCTTACATTATATGTTTAACATTTTATGCAACATAGTATTTCAAGGGGAAAAAAATGGTAAAGATTCTTTGAAATTCCTTATAGGGAAGAACACACTGAGCGTCTGTGGTTCTAGCATGCTGGTGAGTCCTTTGAGGTGGCAGGGCAGGGCCTGGCAGAAGGGCCATTCCCCACCTCAGCCAGGAGCAGAGCATCCAATGGACCCAGAGGTAGCTCCAGCCCCAGGCTTCTTGCACCTCTGAGGATAGACTGGGATGTGGGCCAATGAGTGGGTCAGGCTGGGCAGGGCTGTGGGAAGATGGAGACTGACCTACAGAAGGGGCTGATGTCCTCTGGGGGCTGACGGGGGGTCCTGGACCGTGGGCATGGTGCAGGAGCACAGAGAGAATCACAGAATCACAGATTTAATCAGGTTGGAAAAGACCTTCAAGATCACCAATTCCAACAAAGGGTGGTCAGGGATAGTCAGGGCTGATGGTGTCCTTGGGGCCCTGGTTTACTGAGCTTTCAAGGGAGAGAAGTATCTACAAACATCACCATTTTAACCTTTAAGAATATAAAATCTAGTACTGATGTTCTGTAATTCATAGGAAGAAGTCTTCAGTGTATTTTTCCAGGGTGGAGCTAAAAGTATTGTGATTTGATGAATTTATGAAACAGTAAGATTCCACTGGGCTACAGAAGATTGCAAATATCTTATATGTGGGGACTCTGGACTCTGACAGCAGCTATTAACTAATGCTGGTAACTTTCTACTTATATTCACCATCTGTTAAAATTCCATAAAGACTCAGAAAACAATAATAATTTTCTACACTCAGAAATAAATATGAGAGTCAACATACCCAGTTGTTCAAACACATGAAGAAAAGAGAATACCAATTGTTTTCGTAATTGTAAATTCAAGAGTTAAACAGACATAAGGAATGATATATTTCACGTCCAAACACTGAAATCCAAAGCCCAATGAAGCTAAAACCCTTGTTTATAGAGTCAAAATTTCATCCCAGTTCATTACATTGATACCTAGCACACAGTGTAGTAGTCACTGGTAGTGGTGTTGTTTTGTATTAAAATCTATATTAAGCAACAAGTCTACAAAAGTTCTTACTTTTGTTAAACTCAATAGGTTGACATTTAAGTAAAGTAAGTTGGGGTTTTTTGTTCAGATATTTATAAGGTAGATTGCAAATAATAAATGTAGGTTAGAAGAGAATTATTAGAGAGCTTTTCCAACCTGGAAACTGTTCCAACCTGGAAACTGGCAAAACACTCAACAAGTTTTTAACTTCAAGATCTCCAGAAGCTTCCTCCATGTTTAAATATATGATTTACTGTTTTGCACTAACGTTCCACCATTTTTTAGTTCCTTTATCTGCAAAATATTTTCTGTCAAACTCAGTTTTCTTAATCTTTGACCTGGCAAGAGTACACGGCATGTGTATCTGTAGCACTGAAGATCCACAGCAGAGAAGTTCTCAGCTTTCTAAGACCTAGTTGGTCCCACCACACTCTTTAAGTCTGAGTTAAATGTTAAGTGAAAAGGTATCCTACTGCTTCTGATGAGATTGACACAAGAAAATGAACTCAAGACAGTTCTATGCCAAGCAGTAGGGCACTCTCTGACAAAAAAACAAGTGTTTAGTCTAGTATTCTAAGAAGGCAAGACAACGTAAGGTCAGCCAATACAGATTTATTAAAATCCTTTACATGAGACATGGAGAAGCAGACTGTGAACACAAGACAATCTCTTAGGTTATCTCTTAGGATCTCAAAAATAGAACTTCTATTGGTCACAATTTACAGTATGATTTGCTCATTTTAATGTGATGAATATTGAACAAAAAAAAAAAAACTTAATAGTTGATGTTTTGATAAATTTATCTGGTAATTTTCTAGAGAATTCTCACTGCATTTAGATTCTGTAGGCAAATATTTTTTATAAATTCTCTTGGGAATCTGTTGGTAGGTGTGTATGTGGAACAGGCTGCCCAGGGAGGTGACTGAGATGCCAACTCTGGATGTGTTTAAAGGTCATTTGGATGTGGTGCTTGGGGGTATGGTTTAGGGTGCACCTTGTAAAGTACGGATATCAGTTGGACTTGGTGATCCTGGGGGTCTTTTCCAACCTGAATGTTCCTGTGAATCTGTGATTGTGTCTTTTATTGTGTTGTCTGCATGCTGGATTGTTATGCATTAAGTCAGACAGAAGATAAGCTATTCTAGAGCACACTTGGCATAATGTATTATTGCCAGATAAGCTACTTTTGCTTACAATTTTTAGTGCTCCTAGCACCTCTTGGACATTTTTTATTTCTCTTGTCACAGGCAAAAGATGTACAGCAAAGTGCTTTACTTCAGCATGTTTTCTTGTGTGTCTTTGTTTTGGCATGTTTACACACTGCTGTATTCAGCCTAGCAGCTAAGAAAATCCTATGAGGGTCTTTAATTTTATTATTTTTGCTGAGCAGATGAGATTTTCCCCAATAATTAAACATTCTCTTATGATAAAGGAAAACAGCTGTCAATCCTCAAACTTTAATTAATCTAAGCTAAGGACATAAAAAAATATTATCAAAAATTTTGAAGTATTGGGAATCAGAACTTATTTTAAAATTCCATATCCACATGTTTAAAAGGAAGAATGAAGATTGGAGTGTTTATTTTGGCTTTCTATGAATAGCCTATCTAGTGGAGGAGCCATATTGCACCACAGTGAAGTACTTACAGATTCCTAATCATTGAAGGATTTTCATCCAGATTAATATCAATTTTGTTGCAAACCTGAGAGACTACAAATGTCTAAGTTGCTGAAGCTATCTCATTGACATTACCACCGAGATAGTATTTTACAATCTAGTGATGGAAATTTCAATGTGAATATTCCTTTGTGTGGGTTTAGTGCAAACAGGACTGATTCATTTTTGTGTGTGAAAGAGCCAGGCATGACCTGAAACACCTGTGAGATGCTTCAATATTTTGACAGTTTGAGATGGAGAGCTGTGGTGGTTACAGGTGTTACCTGCTCCCTCCCCACAAGGGTTCACCCACACTAAACTCAGCTGGAAGTTAAGCTCTATATTTACATCTTAGCACAATTTACAAGCATATATTTACAATATATTACAAACATTTACAATTATATACAGTAGTATACAACTTAAAAGTAATACAGAAAAATGAAACTCCTCCCAACAGAGTGCCCAGAAGGGGCTCCAAAACACCCTTCACCTTCTTTCCACCCTCTCCCTTTCTCCCAGAATCTCTCTTACATGCAGGGTGAGCTGGAAAGGTCAGCAAGGGGTGTTAGAAGCAGAATGATTAGTTGGCAGAGACTGAACGATAGCTTGACAGAGACTGTCTTATCTTTGTTTGTGTTCACGTTTTTGTATGTCTCAGCAGAATGAACGGGTAACATAGGCATCACTTTATTTTCTTTTCACAGCCAATAATCTAATTTTTCTCATTAAAATATTCCAATTAGCCTCAAACCAGCAAAAGAGCTCATGGGTCTTTACTTTCTTTTCTTATTCAGGTCAGTGATGGATCAAAAATCTGAATGTGGAAAAGAATACTACTGGTATCAACTTATGATGCATGGTTTATTGCAATGGGGTTATAGATTGATTTGTTTCTTAATTATAAGATCTTCCATAAACATCAATTACAGCTCATGTTATTCTGGCTGATTCCTCCAGCCAACATCTACTCTGTGGCCCTTGTGTGGTTTTGGAACTAGTCTCTCCTTCCTAATTCATATTATGTAAGAAAGTGCATCATGCATTGAATGACCTTTAACAAGTGCATTATGATTGCAAACTTTAAAATCACGACACATTGTTTCTTAATCACAGCTGAAATTTTATAGTCTGCATGTTTTTATACTTCCATGGATAAAAAGGAAACTTCTTAGCTGAGCGATCTGTATAGAATATGATTTTCTGTCTTGTGTGCCTGGATTTCAGTAACTTTTAAAGCAGTTATCCACTCAGATTTGTTATGTGCCATAGACAAAGACTGATCTAGAGTGATTAAAAAAANAAAGGGAAGGATTTTTTCCTTGCCTTCAAGTGGTGTTTTTGTTTGCATCTATATATATATTAAATATAAATAAAATAATAATTAAACTGTTGTCTGGGAATTTGATAGCAAAGGTAGCTGAATGCCATTTTTCACTTTTTTATGGTAATTGTGGTAGCATAAAATTTTCTATTATGCCTAAAGTATTTCAATAGCAGACTGAAATAAAATGTTTACTCATGTCTTATGCCACTTTAGTAATAAGCAACACTTCAGCTGGGTAGCATGAGACAGAGTGGGAAAAGAGCAGGAAGACTGCACTCATACAATCTTCCCAATCTCATATATATATATATATATAAATACAACCGCATGTGAGTAACTGGGATTTTCAAGCAGGACTTTATCAGCTCTTCAACCATGTCTCCAGAAAATGCACCCTGAAGGATTGTAGTAAGACCAGAACAACCATTCCACAGCCGGGAATTCAAATCTTATCAGTAAATTTGAATGGAAATGGAAATAGAACCTGTCCTTTCCCAGCTGAAGACTTTGAGCTATACTGGAAGGTGCTAAGTATGCTGTGGAACTCTCAGGTTTGCCTTTTGTTGGTCTTTAGTTGGCTTTGAACAATTCACAGATAAGCTAAATGTATGTTTGTGTCCTAAACTTTCTCTCCTTCCAACATGGTCAACTAGATGTCTGCAATAAGAGATTTTAAGGTTACCATAGCAATTTTTTTTAAACCACATGTGGAATATTATGTTGTGTGAGAACACCAAGTTTATAACAGTCTTCACATGAAACACAGCAAACAAGTTATGAAAGATAAAACCCAAAGATGAAACACCTAAGAAATTTAAAGTGCAGAACTGCAGAACAATCCTTCAAGCTATTCTAATATGCAGAGGACCTTTGGGAAATAAGCATGAATGTAATTGTAAAGTACAATTAGAATTAGAACTCAAATTACATTAAAATGAAATTTATTCACACTGTATTGTATTTCTTTTCTCCAGTCTCAGCCAAGATCCTCTGAACTTATTTTTGCACCCCTCTTTTGGTCTGTAATGGCTTTTTTAATGAGTGAGACTAGGTCTAAATGTTGCTGGGTTTTTTTCCACCCTTCCTATGCAACATTTCTAAGGCAAATTCTCTTTCTCTATTTTTATCTTTAAATCTTGTGCAGGCCTTCATCATGCAGCAGTAGCTGTTGGCAGGACTTAACAAATCACGTGCAGCATCATCAATATTTATTCAAGAAGGCTACAGGAATCACTGTCACTTTGTACTGCTTTGACATGTTTACAGCCATTATCTGCTTCCCAGTTTGCATATTGTATCTTTAAAGACAAATCTTTTCCAAGTTGCCTCTTCACCTTCTTAGTATGATCAGCTATTTCTTGAGTGCAAGGTGGTGTCAGTACCCTCTTTAACCCTATCAATAGCAAAAATTTCATAAATCTCCATTTCTGGAGCTAGCATATGAGAGGGACTCATGGCAGGACTTATAGACCAGCTTTCAGACACGTCTTTAAATATTCTTCTAACAAAATATTTTATTTTCTCTTTTTTAAAAACCTGGCAAATAGTGAGGAGGACTTCCCATGGTAATAAATATGACAGTCTGACTGTCCTAAACCTATTCATAGAATAGAATCATAGAATCAGTCAAGATTGGAAGGAACAGCAAGGATCACCTATTTCCAACCCCCCTGGCATGGCCAAGGACACCCTACCCTAGATTAGACTGGACAGAGCCTCATCCAGCCTGGCCTTAAACAACTCCAGGGAAGTGGCCCAAACCATACCCCTGGACAATCCATTCCAGGGGCTCACCACTCTCATGGTGAAGAACTTCCTCCTCACATCCTATCTGAATCTCCCCACCTCCAGCTTTGCTCCATTCCCCCTAGTCCTCTCACTACCTAATATCCTAAAAAGTCCCTCCCCAGCTTTTCTGTAGGCCCCCTTCAGATACTGGAAGGCCACAAAAAGGTCACCTCAGAGCCTCCTCTTCTCCAAACTGAACAGCTCTAACTCTCTCAGTCTCTCCTCATGGGAGATGTGCTCCAGCCCTCTGATCATCCTTGTGGCCCTTCTCTGGACATGCTCCAGCATGTCCACATCCCTCTTGTAATAGTGGTTCTAGAACTGGATGCAGTACTCCAGGTGGGGTCTCACCAGAGCAGAGTAGAGGGGGAGAATCTCCTCCCTCGACCTGTTGGCCACACTTCTCCTGACGCAGCCCAGAATATGGTTGGCTTTCTGGGCTGCAAGTGCACACTGCCAACTCATGTTGAGCTTCTCATCCACCAGCACCCACAAGTCCCTCTCCACTGAGCTACTCTCCAGCCAGTCACTGCTCAGCCTGTATTTGTGCTTGCATTTGCCTCGACCCAGATGCAGGACTTGCACTTGGCCTTGTTGAACCTCCTGAGGTTGGCTTGTGCCCACCTCTCCAGCCTGTCAGGTCCCTCTGGATAGCATCCCTGCCCTCCAGTGTGTCTGCTGCACCACACAACCACAGCTTGGTGTCATCAGCAAACTTTCTGAGGATGCATGCAATGCCTCTGTCCATGTGACCCACAAAGATTTGAATAAGACTGATCCCAGGACTGATCCCTGAGGGACTCTGCTTGTCGCTGACCTCTATTTGGACATAGACCCATTGACAGCCACTCTTTGGGTGCAGCCATCAAGCCAGTTCTTTATCCATCTGGTGGTCCACCCATGATACCCATGTTTCACCAACTTGGAGACCAGGATGTGGTGCAGGACAGTGTCAAAAGCTTTCTTAGGTCCAGAGAAATTACACCAGTTGCTCACCCCTCATCTATTAATGTTGTGACCTGTTCATAGAAGGCCACCAGGTTTGTCAGGCAGGATCTGCCCTTGGTGAAGCCATGCTGATTGGACCAAATCACCTCTTCACTATTCCCCTGTCTCAGTAGTGCCTCCAGGAGGATCTGCTCTATGATCTCACTGGACATACACATTTGATATATCTCCTCTAAGTTCCATGTGCCCAAATACCAGATGAAACAGAGCCAGGTGACAGAGATATTTTGGGAGTAATCAATTGATTGCCTGGCATACTTGGAGCTTAGATAAGCAAAACTATGTTTTGGAGATCTGATGGCCAAATAGTATATCCATTTGTAAAGGGTTAAGCCTCACCTGGAACCTTCTGACTCCTCCCAGGGAGGTGATCTGACCTTTCCCCAGGTGTCATGGTTAGCACTTCCTGCTAAGGATTTGCTGTAAGAGGGGGTGACATCTTGAGCTCTCTCTCTTGCCCTGACTACCTGAGCAACTCCTCGCTGCTCTGCTGCCAGACCACCACATGCTCCTCAGCCAACACGTGGAGGGGTACCACCATTTTCCTTGGAACTCTTGCTACCAGCATTTCTTCACAAAAAAGCCTGCAGCCTGCTTCATCTAGCTTTCATTCACCATCCAATCATCAATTCCAGTGTTTGGACTCAAAACTCCATATCCATGGGTTGTATTTCTATTTTGTGTATTTTGTTCCCTTTCTTCCCCTTTTCCCCAGCCTCTGTAATTTTCCTCATTTCCTTGTATCCTGCATTCTGGTTCCCCTTTTCTCCCACCTTCTGTAAAAAAACCCTTTACCTCCTATTTATTGTTAAAGTTTTATATCTTTTCACTTCCAAATCTAATTGAGTATTTATTGGGCTTTTGGGCTCAGGGGTAGCTAGCTTAAACCAAACACACTATTACCTTTCATTACTGAAGTTTTTACATCATGCTTTTATGCCCTTGATCAAAATAATCCCGACAGTCAAGTTTTACCAAAAGGTCTTCTCTCCTGTAGGGAGCATTTCCTTACTATGATAAAGCGCAAAGCACTTGTTCCATCTCAGTTTTTGTGGTTCTTCCATACTTCCTCATTTTTCATTCTCCATCTTCCATCTCACTGACCTCAAAATATTATACACTTGAATAGAAGTCTCCTCTTTATTTAAATTGGTACACCAAAACACAGGTACTAATTGGTAGCTTCTGCCCTGTGCAGTAACCTATGAAATACAATGCTTCAGTCACTTACTCATCTGTAAATCTGGCAACAGGGAAGCTAAGGGCAAAAGGTCAACTAGGGCAATACCATGAGAAAGAATAACAGTGTTTCTGTGCTGGGTTTCTGCTTTAGTAGTTGAAAGGCAGTAGAGAGGATGGGCATGAGGAGCTAAGGGGACAACAGACTAGCCAAGGTGTTCTACAAACATTTATAAAAATTGAATGACTGTAAAAGGAGGCCTGTCTGCTATATAGCTTTGAAAATAACTGATTTCTTGGCCTAGTCCGTTAATTATAACGTTCCTCCAGTCCACGGAAGGGGGACTGGGATCTTTTTGAAAGCAAGTGCTGAGAGGTGGTTCAGTCAGCAACCCTGGATGTGTTTAAGGGTCATTTGGATGTAGTGCTTAGGGATAAGGTGAACCTGTCATTTCAGTCCAGTTTCTGTGCTGGTTTGAACTAATTGGAGGACTTTTATGAGAAATTAGATTATAGGCTGAAAAAGGAAAACAAAATTTGATGCTACTCCGTTAATAGGTTTACTGAGACGGTATAAGAGTTAGAACTGAAACAGATAACTCAGAGCTGTTTGAGCTGCACCTCTCTCCCTCTGCCTTTTCTAGCTGGATCTGTGTAACTCCACTAACTGGTTTCCTACTTCCCTAACTCCCCCAGCTGATATTCCTCACTTACCTGACACATAAGACAGATAGTGGGATAAGACTGGGTAGTGGGGGGAAATAGGGTGTTTGGGAACCCTTCTTGGGGACTCGGATCTCTGGAAGGGATGTGGTGTTTCTGTATTACTTTTTCACTGTATATATCTGTAAATATCTGTTATATATTGTAAATATCTGCCTGTATATTGTGCAAGACTGTAATATAAAGCTTCATTTGTTAACTTCCAGCCAACTGAGTTCTAGCCTGAGTTATTTCAAAGGTAGGTGTATAGGGTGGATACTGCTGAACCACCACATCCTCACAGGGAAAAAAATTCCTCCTCATGCTTACATGAAATTCTTGTGCCTCAGCTTGCACCCATTGCCCCTTGTCCTGTCATTTGGCATCAATGAGCAGAGTCTGGCTCCATACTCCTGGCACTCACGCTTTACAGATTTATAAACACTGATGAGGTCAACTCTCAGTCTCCTTTTCTCCAGACTAAAAAGCTCCAGCTCTCTCAGTCTCTCTTCATAACAGAGATGCTCTATTCCTTTCATCAGCTTTGTGGATCCCCTCATGTATGAGAGTTAATACCAGCTGGCTCCAAGATACATTCCATCAGACATGCCCTTCTTTAAAAAAGTTCATAGTAGCCAGCCTATGTGGCTGCCTGCTGAACATGCTTGCTCTCAGCAGTTCTTTCTTAGCTGCTTAATTTTCCTTACCTAACTCAAAGCTCAGATTCATTGTGATAGCCACGTGACTAAGCCTTTGATAGATGGCAGATCTTGCTCTCAGCTACAGTGTGATGGTCAGGCAAATGTACTAATGGTTTACATGCTGACGACAAATTAAGTCAGGCCACAGAAAGTGACAAAACGCCACTTGAAATAATGCCACAGTGGGAAGGGGTGAGTTATTTCATTTTGGCTCTTTTAACCCATGCATTGCACTGGAAGGCCAAACTCTGGAAACAACCTCTGACATGATGTGAGTACTTTGTTTGCTCTTGTTTTTAAATGCATGTGTTGGCAAGTTCTTTCAGCTGTACTGTACATATGTGTCTTCAACGGCAGTCACATTTTACACAACAGAATCAGAGACAAGCGAAATCATGGGCCAAAACTACTGCAAAGCCACCACAGCAGGCTAAAAGCCTGGAACTCGCTGCTGTCTGTAGATCCCCCAAGGTTTCCTAGCACCTTTCTCAAGCAGTCTAAAGCAGGTGAATTCAGGCTTCAATCCTTCATGGATTAAACTATTTTTGGTGTGTGGAAGTTGTCAGTAAAATACTGAAATACTTTTAGCAAGAATGAAGTTTGTGTGGTTGACAACCTGCACATCATTGTCAAAGAGAATCATAGAATCAGTCAGGATTGGAAGGGACCACAAGGATCATCTAGTTCCAACCCCGCTGACATGGCCAAGGACACCCTACCCTAGATCAGGCCAGCCAGAGCCTCATCCAGCCTGGCTGCAAACACCTCCAGAGATGCAGCCCCAACCACCTCCCTGGGCAACCCATTCCAAGCTCTCACCACTCTCATGGTGAAGAACTTCCTCCTCACATCCTATCTGCATCTCTCCACCTCCAGCTTTGCTCCATTCCCCCTAGTCCTCTCACTCCCTGATAGCCTAAAACGTCCCTCCCCAGCTTTTCTGTAGGCCCCCTTCAGATACTGGAAGGTCACAAGAAGGTCACCTCAGAGCCTCCTCTTCTCCAAACTGAACAGCTCTAACTCTCTCAGTCTCTCCTCATGGGAGATGTGCTCCAGCCCTCTGATCATCCTTGTGGCCCTTCTCTGGACATGCTCCAGCATGTCCACATCCCTCTTGTAATAGTGGTTCTAGAACTGGATGCAGTACTCCAGGTGGGGTCTCACCAGAGCAGAGTAGAGGGGGAGAATCTCCTCCCTCGACCTGTTGGCCACACTTCTCCTGATGCAGCCCAGGATCTGGTTGGCTTTCTGGGCTGCAAGTACACACTGCCAACTCATGTTGAGCTTCTCATCCACCAGCACCCACAAGTCCCTCTCCACTGAGCTACTCTCCAGCCAGTCACTGCCCAGCCTGTATTTGTGCTTGCGTTTGCCTCGACCCAGATGCAGGACTTGCACTTGGCCTTGTTGACCCTCCTGAGGTTGGCTTGTGCCCACCTCTCCAGCCTGTCAGGTCCCTCTGGATAGCATCCCTGCCCTCCAGTGTGTCTGCTGCACCACACAACCACAGCTTGGTGTCATCAGCAAACTTTCTGAGGGTGCACTCAATGCCTCTGTCCATGTCACCGACGAAGATGTTGAACAAGACTGGTCCCAGGATCGATCCCTGAGGGGCTGAATTTAATTTCAAACACAATGAAAGCCCCGACTTTAAATGGTTTTCTGGTACTCATCTACCCATGTAGGCCAGTTCCCCCAAGAATCCCCACCAGTGTCTCCTCCCCATCCCTCTTCTACACGTCCGAGCGGGCCAGCACTGAAGGGCGTGGACACGGCTCCGGGTTGATGAGGTATCTCCGGCAGCGCGATCCCAAACCCCCGCGCCAGGCGAAGGCTCAAGCGCTGCAGTCTCTCCTCCACTATGTCCCTCCGTGCCGCCCGTTAGCCTCCCTCCCGCCTCAGGACAGATGAGGAGGAGGGAAGCCCTCGCACGGAGCCGGACGGGTGGGGAGCAGCAGGGGCGAATTGGTCCCAACGCACTGGCACGGCCACGGGCACTTCTGCCTTCCCGCCCTTTCTGTCGGCAGGAGCGATTGCCCTGAAGAGAAGCGGAGGAAGCAACAGCCGCCAGTTAGCTCTGAGCCCTCGTAGCGTTTTCTCTTTTTTAACTCCTTTCCCCTCGCCCTCCCTTCCCTCCCCCACCCCTAAGGAGTCGCGCGGGGCGACCGTGAGCCGCGAAGCAGCAGCAGCTGCATCTGGGGAGCTGTGTGCGTGAGGCAGGGGGAGCAGACGTGATTACTTCAGAATTTATTTAAGGACTGGTGGAAACCACTGCAGTGGCTTTCAGGGGAAGTCCCCGTCGCGAAGAAGCGCGCCGAGTCCAGCAGCACCCGTAACCGCTCTATCCACCTCCAGCCCCGCCTTGCTCGCCGCTACCCACCCAGGCGGTGCTGCACGCCCGGACCGTGGGCTCTTACCTAGCGTTTCCAAAGGCGTGATATTAATTACACGCCTGGACTACTCAGATTATAGCAGATTTTACCGCTGCTTTGTCATTGCCGGATTACATCAGATGATACGTTTTATGACACTATATATCCGATTAGATGAGATGTACCGGCGTTTGCCTGAACTCTAAATTACAGTTTAGCGCTCTCATACTGCTTTCTACACAGGCGTCACCGCGTAATCAGCCACGACAGCGGCGCAGAGGCGGCTGGTCCTTGGCCGGTGGTGATGCCTCAGGTGTGTCAGGTTCTGCCCTGCAGCGCGGAGGCGCCAGGAGGCGCAGGGCGTTGCGCAGTGTGTGGTGTCACGAACTCGCCGTGGGTGATCTGGCGGGGACTGTCCCAGCTCCCACTACCCCGACTCCGGAGCCACGGCTCCTGCTCTGTTCCGCTGAGATCAGGCTGTGTACGGTGCCTGCGAGGCACCTCGGGCAGAGGATTTCTTTCTGTAAAGCTGATACCCGCGTTTACTGTGGATCGTGCAGGCAGCCGTGCGTGCCGTGCGGACTTCAGGCACGCAGAGGCATAATTAGCCTGGAAGGCACAGAAGCCAGACATCGCTTAGTAAAGTTTAACAAAAGATGGGAAATAAAAGAAAGATGCTTTCGCCTTGGCTCCTCCTCCCTGTAATCGTTTGTCTCCAGCTGCAAAGATGCTGTTGACGGAAAGGGGCTGCTGGAGCTTTAAGAGCCGCTCCCCCCGCTCCTGCTCCCGACAATGGTCTGAGCCGAGCTCTGCTTCCCAAAGCAAAATTTGTAATATGCCATTTTTCCCATGGATGCTTCTCCTCTTGGCTGCTGACGAAGTGACGGAAGAAAATGCTGAGGTGCCAAGCACCCAGTCTTGCTGGCGGATGGATGCGGCGGCTTGGGGTTCCTCGGAGCAACGCCTGTGTCACCATTGCTAGGAAGATGCTCCAGGAGTGCTCGGCTGTGTGAGTCCCTGCTCGAAGCTGGTGGAGACTGCGGTTGTTATTGATCAAGTGAAATAGCAGACGCCGAAATAGAAGCCACTAGGTACTGAACCTTCTTCTTCTGAGTAAGACATTTCCTTCTTAACCCTGGTACCCTCTGTGAGGTTAGGTGCTCATGCAAAATCTTGCTGTCTGCGTCTTGCTGTAGTACTTGTGAGGTATTTAAATGCATTTCTGTAATGGGAGTTGGGGAATTTCAGGCTAAAAAACGTGAAGCCAACTTTTTTTTTTTTTTTTTTTTTTTCTTCCCTTCCCCAGCCGGGTAAAAATAAACTGAAGAAATCATTAAGGTAANAAGGTGCTGTGTTGATCACACTCTCCTATGTGGAAGAAGTGCATGGTGCTTCTGTTAAAGGTGATATCATAGTTTAGTGAAGACTGGCAGGTAAGGAGTTAACTAGGAGGAGGAATATGCATGTAATGCAACTCACACAATAGGAAGGATTTTCCTTATGGTATTACACCACACTGCTGCCTAAGAGCAATTTTACTGAAAACATCTGAAAATACATAATTTCAGTCAGAACAGGTTTTATTAGCCACTGTATCTATTTAATGATTTGGAGAAAAAAAAAAAAAAGGCTTGTAAATGCAAAAAAAACTGGAACGGTCCAATGACATGAGTTTTCAAGCTGATGTCACTGTGGATGAGCTAGAATGTGTGGTAGTTAGGTTTCTACTTCTTTTTCCTGCAGCAAAATTACAAGTAATTTGAAGTCACTCCTCAACCTTGGCATGCAAATCAAAAGTGATTAGACAGAGCACAAGCTTTTAAAAACCGTTACAGGCAGAGAGGTGAGAGAGGAAAACTAGATTAACATCTAAGGTGGTAGCCTTCAAGGTGAGCAAAACGAGTAAGAGTAGTCTTTGTCAGGCAGAGGCCAACTGGTATTTCATCTTCTCATTCCCAGTAATGGCTTACTCCATTAAAAGAAGTCCATCTGGACTTCTCAATTATTTGCAGGCTACATCAAATTGCAAGGTGTTTATTCCAGCATTCACTTAAAAAAACCCAATAAATCCCAAGATTCTTGGACCATTGATACAACTGAAGATGTCAGACGGGGTGGGGTCTAATGAGAAGAGAGATTGCAACTTTTCCCAGTCTCACAGGATATGCACCACAGAGATTTAAAGAAAGTAGATTCGGAAAAAGCCAGTGTTGAGCAGTCACTTTCACACCTGGTCTGTACATAACTGTCAGCATCTATAGATAGACGGTAGTATAAGAGAACTGCTACCTATTTAGTTGATAATGGAGTAGCTCCTGAAAAGGAGCTTTATGTAACTCTTACCAAGAGGTGGGTATATCCTCTACTGTTTGTTAGTCATCTGAATGTCTAAACCTAGTTGGTGAATTCATCATTGAGCTAGTACTGAGTCCACTCTTGATCTAGACATAATGCAGCCAGTACTACAGATCTGCTGTCACATTTTTTTCATACAACTTGGAAAATCTTTAATGCAATGACAGCGAACCATGTTCTTTCCCCCTCACATAGAACAGATCACATTAAACAGTTGTTACTTTTTGCCAGTTAAATGCCATGTATTTAAAGAGGAAACCTGTTCATTTCTCACAATATTGTAGGTAATGATCACATAACATCCAGCATCCTCCCTAGTCATGCGTAACATACACATATGATTTTTTTGCTTCTGTAAAATGATGGGAAACTTGTGGCTCACCTATTTTAGTGACTTTTCCAACCATCTACACTGATACAAAACCACTGAAGTCCGTGGTAAAATTTCCATTAATTTAAATAGTTGGATTAGGCTCCATGTTAATATTGGAAGGAAACAGTGAAGTAGGGACGAATCGACCTGAAATAGATTATACAACAGATAATGTAGTAGATACACAATAGATAAGGAGAAGAATGTATTTAGAGAACTTTAATGTGCTGCTTTGCAGGCTATTATGTGTAGCTGTTATACCTGAGCCTTTCACATCTAGAACTACTACTAAAATAAGGACTTGGACCTTGTTTCACATTAGAAGAATTCTAAATGTATTAAATTGCCTAAAAGTACTTTTCTAGGGAACCTGTATGTGCAATATGGATTTAAAGGCAAGTACTAATTTATCAGTATCTTGCTCCTCCTTCAGAATGTCTCTGAGGGTTTGGGTTAGTCATAAGGTGCTGCACAAGTTCAGTATTTGTTGCAGTCCTTGAGAGTTCTGAGTGCTCCATGTGCCTCCTTGAACAAGGGAATTGTAATGTCTACTCTATGGCTCCTGATGAATCTAAGAAACAATGTTTATCAACAATAAAATGCTGGTGACTTAATGTATATTTTGTTGAAGGATCACTCTGCTTTGTATTCAGAATACTTGGGTATTCAGGCTCAGGTGGTAAATTCTTATTGCAGAGATACTAAGTTCAGTATCAATTGAGATTTCATTTTTGAAGAAAGAGAAACACATTTTAAAAGTCTTATTTTTCTTGACTTAGATCAGTCAAATGTAGCTTTAATTAGGTTGTATTACTACAGGGCAAGTCAACCTTTTTTTTCTGGCAAAGGAATGAAGAAATGTCTATTTTCCCCCCTCTATAAATAAAGACATATCATGCATATTTACATCTTAATGAAGCATATTGCACCTCATGAAGCCCTTCCCCTTCCTTGGCTGTATGGGAAGCATTGCACAGAGTTATGTATATGAGGTTTTATTATCATGAATTTCTGTGGTCTTGAAATTATGACACACAGGTGTTTAGTCCACCTCTTGCTGTTCCTAACACCCACTGAAAGAAATTCCATCTCCATCAATGTTCTTTCTTTGGTGTCTGTTTCCTTTTGTATATCTCAGCTTGCCTTCAGTCATATCTTGATGGAGCAAGATGGCTTCCACTTAGTAGTGTGTTGCTGCTACTGTAGTTGTGTGACCTGTTCCTCACTCTTCAGGATGGTTAATGAACGTCTTCATTATGTTTCCTCTTCTATTCCTCCTCCAACTCCTCTTCTGATTCAGTTTTCTTGGAGCAATAGTTCTCTAGTGGGACAAGGAGCTGCATGTACATGCATGGTTGGGCACCACTGGTATAATTAAGTAGGATTTGAGATATCAAATTAGTTGTATGCATCCATCATCTTTTCCTCCATGTGGGCAAAGTCTTAGTAAAACAAATTTTTGTAAATTACTTCAGAGAGAATTTATTCAGTCTCTGCAGCAAACTCCTGACAGCTTGTTGCAGATTGGAGAAGGTGGCAAGTCTGTGTTTCTTCATTCTATGGTTTGTTTGGGGTTTCATTTGTTTGATTGCTTTTTGAGAGGCTGGTGTTACAAAGACTCTTTATTTTCTCTTCCTGTGAGAATATAATGTGTTTGTATTTTTAGTTCTCATGAATGGCATAGTCAGAAAACTTCTTAAATGTGCCAACCACCTCATGCCTTATCTTGTAGATGTTGACTTGGTCATAGATTATGACCTCAAATAGGACCAACTTCAATGTTTAAATTTTGGGGAAAAATATTTATTTACGTATAGTGTTTCTTTGCTTTAGATTCTAGAAGGAGCATAGACCACTAAGTACTGCCCTGCCATGCATATGTGTTCCCCTGCCAAGCTGGCTTCAACAGCTTTTCAGTTTTCATTCTAAAACTATGTTTTCATTATTAGATTTGCTGTGATTCACTGGGCGGTTGAAAAAAATACAAGTATTACAATCTTCACATCCTTCCCAAAATATGAGTGAAGCCATAGAAGTTGACTTATAAGACTTTTCAGATGTTTAAATAAAAAAAAAAAAGTTCTGCAGTGTGGCATTAAAACATTCAATCTATTTTTTATTAAATTTATAGTTTCTGGGAAAGATTAATTGCCTATAATTCTAAGTATAAGCAGAGATTGTTGTTTTAATTTTGGGTCACTGAAAAGTGCATGTTCATTTCCTGTCCTCAAGGTTACATTTTGAAATTTCTCTGATTTGTGATTTATTTTTTTAAGGGGAAGCTGGTTTTTGGGTTTGTTTTCAGTATCACTCAGAGATAGGGCATTTAGTGTGAATAGCAATGGCCATATTTGTAATCAAGTATAACTGAGGTGTATTTTTTAATGGCAATTTGCTTTAATTTTGTAGCAGTCTTCCGAGTATATAGAGCCCGGAATTCTCCGCAAGGCAGACACCACTGAATTAAATCAAACCTTTTTTCTTTTTTCTTTTCTTTTTTTCTTCTTTCCACCTTTTTTTCCTTTTTTAAAAAAAAAGATTATTTTCTGGCATGGATACAGTGAGAGGAGCAACAGTGTGGGTTGATTGGTTGGCTTTTGTTTGTTGCTTTGTTTAGGCTTTTTGTTTGTTTCCTTTTTTTTGTTTTGTTTTAAATTAATCTCCAGCCTTATTTAAATGTATATTAACTTTCAGAATCTCTGTCGTTAGTGAGTGAATCCTGAGAACCTGGTTCTCTCCAAATACATGGGATTGTTCCGTGTGGAAGAGACCTTTGGAGGTCATCTGTGCCAACGCCTTGCCCAAATACTGGGCTAACTGCAAAATAAGATTGTGTTGCTCAGTGTAAGTTGGAGAAAAGAAAAAAAAATAAAAGAAGGTTCAGTGATTGCTGTAGATTTGTGCAGCTTAAACCAGATCAATTTTCTTAATACTTTGTCACATTACCTGAAAACTGTAAGAGGAGTTACTTTGAAAGTCAGCATTATGGCAAAGAAATTCAAGTTTTCTGTGGTAAACTTCAGGGAAGGAATTATGATGCTTCGTGCAGATTGTTGTTTGTCTTTGCTCATCCATCTTTTATTGTCAGCTCTGATTTTCCTTTTTTTTTTTTTCCCCCTGATAGTACTCATTAAAGATACGTAAGTGCAATTGCCTTTTAGTAGTTGATAGTTGATTAGTGAAGGGAATACTATTCTTGGATAAACAGAAGTCTTGACATAAGAACTAGCACATGCAGACCAAATGGAGAGATTAAAATGTATGCATAGACTCAATGAACATATTTGTGCATCTAAATTTCAGCATGCACATGAAGTTGAATGAGGAACAGACTATTACATTGTATAAAACAAATTCAGAAGACTAAAGGACTGGGAAACTTCATCTTGATATTTAATTCCTTGAGACTGGCTCTTAGTTATGCCCAGTCAATTGTACGACAGAGAAGCAGGGTCTCAAACCATTGGCTGATGAGCACAATTAGGAAACATGGAATACCCAGATGTCAGTTTATCCAGAAATCCTGATTTACAAAATAAAGGCCTGTGAGCCTAACCAGTCTTAGAAGCAGTAAGAATGGAGGACAAAAATGAAGTTTAGAGATGGTCCAATATTTATTCTGATGAATCTGTTCAGAATACAATTGGTATCTATGTGAATTAACAAGAACTGTGCACTTGAGACAAATGCCTATGACATACACATGGATCTGTTGTTCCTGAACTGTGTGTGTATATTTATATCCAGTAGGTCCAGGATGCACACTGTCCATACAAAAATTGGATTCCTGCATATATAGTGAAATGTTTCTGAGATTTGTTGAAAGCTCTGTAATTCAGAGATGAGTGACAAAAACATGTGGCATGATAGGTCTTAAAATGTAATAGAAGCAGGAATGCCAATAGTGTTATTCTGAGCCTTTAAGACCTGCGACATTTAATGTTGTTGTGTCTCCTCTGTAAATACAATGGAAAAAGATGTGCATTTTTCCACAGAAAGAATGACTATTTCTGGTTATTTTGCGGAAGAGATCACTTTCACTGTTTAGTGGTTAGAGTCTGTCTTCTATAAATTGTACTTTGTCGAAACAGCATTTTATAGTCTGTGATTAGTTGGGCAAGAGTAGGTAGTTATAGTGATTCTCTGTGGTTATAGTATAGGAAATATTTTAATTGATCTTATTATGGATACAGAGTGAAAACCACGGAGACTTTGCCATATTTTAATCGTTGAAACTCTACTTACAATTCAAAGTTATATAGAAGTAAAACCAGAAGTTGCCCTCTTTCCTCACTGCAAATTTAAAAATAAAATTATACAGGGTATGGCCATGTTAACAATCAAACCTAACTGTTCACAGCAATACTGTCTGATGTTTTAATGTGAATCACTTAGTTGTTTCCCACCTGCATTGTCTTGTCTTGGTTCTCTATGTGCTTTTGGGGTATGCAAACAAAGTTCCTTTCAACTATAATTAAACTGGAAGCCTACTTGAAAATCGCATCACCTGATTCCTTGTGTGAACAAGATCGTAATGCGGTTAGCCAAGATTTGTCTAATACATGTACACAATAAGAAGGCTCTGGAAGTTTCAAAAACTGTTATTAATTTACTGATGTGATTCACTTCCTAGATAACAATCCAAATGCATATGGGCCACGTGACCTCCTGTTTGTCCTCAGCTGCCAATCACCTGCTCCTAAATTGTGATCAGTCTATTTGCTGACATTCTTCTGCTACTTTGGTGGAAGTCCTTTCTTTGCTTTACTTGTCTCTCTCTGCTTTTGTTGCAGCCTCTCTTGATGATGGTCCCATTTTTTTTTCTTTTGTCCTCTTCCTCTAAAAATTCTTCAGGCATTCTCAGTATTTTAATCCCTTTCTGATATCAAGCATACAATTTGTCAATGGTGCGATAAGGTCCAGAGCAGTAAGTGACTCTGTCCTTGAACATGTGCTGGAAGAAAGTCAGCATTTCTTGGGAACAGTGTTAAATGGTGGCACCCATGGGACATTGATAGCATCCCATCTGCTGGCAGGTGTTAAAGTGATTAATATCAGATAAAGTGTAAAAACGGAAAAAAAAATAAGGTGGCTAGAAGATACAAATCATAGTAGATTAGAACAGCATGATACATATGTCTTTCATGAAGAGTTATAAGAAATCTTTCTTTGGGAGCCTCACAATAAATCATAGAATCATAGAATGGTTTAGGTTGGAAGAGACATCAAAGATCATTCCAATTCCAACCCCCCGCCACAGGCAGGGACACCTCCTACTAGATCAGGATGCTCAAGACCTCATCCAGCCTGGCCTTGAACACATCCACGGAGGGAACAGACACAACCTCCCTGGGCAACCTGTTCCAGTGCCTCATCACCCTCACTGTGAAGAATTTCTTCCTAACATCCCATTCAAATCTCCCCTCTGCCAATTTGAACCCATTCCCCCTCGTCCTGTCATTACAAGACCTTGTGAACAGTCCCTCCCCAGCCCTCCTGTAGGCCCCCCTCAGATACTGGTAGGCTGCTATAAGGTCTCCCCGAAGCCTTCTCTTCTCCAGGCTGAAAAGCCCCAACTCTCTCAGCCTGTCCTCATAGCAGAGGTGCTCCAGCCCTCTGATCATCTTTGTG
>VWZI01007824.1:37630-84825 GCA_013396835.1 Psilopogon haemacephalus
CACAGCTTGGTGTCATCTGCAAACTTGCTGAGGGTGCACTCGATTCCTCTGTCCATGTCACTGACAAAAATGTTAAACAGCACTGGTCCCAGCACTGACCCCTGAGGGACGCCACTTGGCACTGGTCTCCAGCTGGATGTTGTGCCCTTGATCACCACTCTCTGTGTGCCACCATCCAGCCAATCCGTTATCCAGCGAGTTGTCCACCCATCAAGTCTGTGTTTTTCCAGCTTGGTGACCAGGATGTCATGTGGGACAGAGTCAAAGGCCTTACTCAAGTCCAGGCAGATGACATCAGTTGCCCTTCCCTTGTCCACTGCTGCTGTGACTTCATCATAGAAA
Organism: Psilopogon haemacephalus; assembly: GCA_013396835.1. Lineage (NCBI taxonomy): Eukaryota > Metazoa > Chordata > Aves > Piciformes > Megalaimidae > Psilopogon > Psilopogon haemacephalus. The sequence continues at coordinate 37,973 of VWZI01007824.1, forward strand.
GCCACCAAATTTGTCAGGCATGATTTGCCCTTGGTGAAGCCATGCTGGTTATCATCAGGCACCTCTGCTTTGTTCTCCATCTGCCTTAGCTGAGCTTTGAGGAGGATTTGCTCCATGATCTTGCCAGGCACAGAGGTGGGGCTGACTGGTCTGTAGTTCCCAGGGTTGTCCTTTTTTCCCTTCTTGAAGATAGGTGTTATGTTTGCCCTTTTATAATCTGCAGCTGTTTGAAATTTTGTTGCATTTTTGTGTGTTGATGACTCAGAAACACCCTGAGAAAATAGGTCCCCTTTCAGAGTTGTTGAGGGGTTCTGATTGCTGGTTTCCACAGCTGTTGCAAATACCATTATATCCTTTTCTGGCATGCCCTACCAGCATTTCTGACCTGGCCCAGGTCAGCATACTGCTTTTCTGTTTTTGCCTTCGGGCTGAGGATGGGGAAAAGGAGAGAATGCTTGTGTTTCCAATGGAATAATGGCATTGATCTGCCTGAAAACAATATTCATCACCACTCTGACTGCCAAAATCACGGTACCTTTTAAAGATTGTCCTGGGGCTATGAGCTATGGGAGAAAACTTTGAAAGAACTGCTGCCTATATCAGCAACTGCATTCTGTGGCTTCACAGAATGTCAGGGGCTGGAATTCACCTTGAAAGCTCATCCAGTCCAACATCCCTGCCACAGCAGGATCACCTCTACCAAATCACACAGGAATGCATTCAGGCGTATTTTGAATGTTTCCAGAGAGGGAGATTCCACAACCCCCCATGGCAGCCTGTTCCAGTGTTCTGTTACCCTCACAGAGAAAAGATTCCTCCTCATGTTTACATGAAACTTCCTCTGCCTCAACTTCCACCTATTGCCCTTTGTCCTGTCATCAGGCATCACTCAGCAGAGCCTGGATCCATCCTTCTGACACTCACCCTTTACATATTTATAAACACTGATGAGGTCACCTGTCAGGCTCCTGCTCTCCAAGCTAAAGAGCCCCTGCTCCCTCATTCTCTCCTCATAATAGAAATGTTCCATTCCCTTAATCATGCTTGTGGCTCTGTGCTGGACTCTCTCAGGCAGTTCTATGTCCGTCTTGAACTGGATGGCCCAGAACTGGACAGAAATTAAGACCTCCACTTCTTTTACTTATAGGCCAAGACTGTTACTTGTGCCACATCAGGAAAATGCTGCCCAGACTTTCAAAATAAGTGCTGTATGGTCCACTCCCCTCCCTGAATGCAGCAGCTTGAAAGGGAGATACAGTAATAATATCATGAACATTCAACCCATGGATTCCATTACTGTCCCACAGCCATTTACGTGTAATGACTATAGGAGATTTTCTCCCTAGTTTGAATACAAGGTGCTAAGGTAGCAACAGCTGCCTGTACAGAGATTTCCCTACTTGTGCTCACAAACACACCAGCCAGCATGAAATATTACACCATTATCACTCTGCCACTGCCTTTGAGCAGTGGTAGTATACTCTGTGCTGTTCAGACCTTAAAATTTGTGCCTGTTCAGGACAACGGAGAAAATTACTCTAATTATGAAGGTTCACTGATGAGAATGGGGATAAGATGTGTGCCCCATGAGATGGTGATGATCGTGTGGGAGAAATGATTCAGTGACAATCTTGAGCTGTTTTCTTTAGTCTTGAATCAGGCTGTGCAGAGACCTTGGTCTCTTGCCACCTGCTTCATATTGAAAAGTTAAGATTAAATACAGCAAGTGGCATGTGGCCTTGGATGTTGTAGTTTTCCTTTTGCTCACTGAATTAAAACATTTCTAGCTAGTTAACCACAGGTGGGACCTGGGTGGAGATACTCCACAGCAGTGGCCATTTGTGGAGTGAAATGTATAACTACAATTTTGTGGAAGTGACATAGAGACAAGATGGAGGGTCCCCCAAGGTATCTGTGGACAGTGAAAAAAGCAGTTACATCAGCAAAAAGTCCCCCAGATTTGTTCTGTCTCTCCAGAAGTGTAGGGCAATGAGTCCTTTTTTTTTCAAACTATGCTAGTGCAGCTGTGCAGTTCAGTCATTCCCCATCTGTGGTGCCTTGCAGTACACACTGTCTGTAATCACAGATTCATTGAATGGCTTAGCTTGGAAGGAACCTTAGAGACCCATCTATTCCAACCTCCCCACCATGGGCAGAGGTGCCTCTCAACTAGACCTGGATGCTCAAGGCCTCATCCAACCTGGCCTTTAACACCTTGAAGCTGTGAAAAGAGCATCCACAGCTTTCCTGGGCAGCCTATTCCAAAGTCTCACCACGCTAATATTGAAAAACTTCCTAAGATCCCATCTAAACCTACTCTCCCTCAGCTTAAAACCATTCCCCCTTCTCCTATTCCTAGACACCTTTATGAAAAGTGCCCCTGCAGCTTTTCTGTAGGATCACTTCAACTATTGGAAGGCAGCTCTAAATTCTCCCCCCCCCAGTCTCTTCTCCAGGCTGAATGACCTCAGCTCCCTCAGCCTGTCCTCATAGCAGAGCTGTTCCAGCCCTTGGATCATCTTTGTGGCTGTCCTCTGGACTCATTCCAACAGTTCTGTGCCCTTCTTATGACAAGGATGCCAGATCTTGGATGCAGTAATCCAAGTGGAATCTCAGAAGAGCAGAATAAAGGGCACAATCATCTCTCTTCACCTGCTGCCCACACTCATCTTGATACAGTCTAGGATACGATTTGCTCTATGGGCTGCATCAGAACAGGAAGTGGTAGGTAACGTGAAGGTTGGTTGGTAATGCTGCAAATGTTTTTAAACGTGAACTTTTTTTTTTTTTTTGGTGGAGATGAAGGCACAGATGTATTAATGTAATCTCAGTATGAAAGGACATCGTGGTGCATCCTACTGGAGCTTATGGTTTAGGAACGGCTGAGTTTACCAGAACTCTGTTTTGAACCTCTTAGTGATGGAAATGCGTTATTGAATCAGATAATCCTGAGTAAATATACATGACCTAAATATATTTGAGATGGGAGGAATTTTTTACTATCACCTCAAACTATTAACAGCTTCTTTTGCACCTAATTATTAGTGGAGAATAGCCACAAGCAACCTTTACCTTGCCTGCAGTCCAGACACTTTAAAAGTGAGATTAAGACCTACCCTGAAATCTCAGTAGCAAAGTTATAACTTATGAAAGCTATGCAGTAGTAGTTGACAATTCATGCTGAAATACCAGTGTTTGGTGTCAACTTTGCTAGTTCTCACATCTGCCAAAAAATGAAAATGAAGAATACAAATTCTGCATGAAAATTCAAAATATGATCACAGCCAGCTAATCTTGGGAAGGATATGTAATTTTTCCAGTAAACCCTGGTGGTGAGTGGTGTTAGCACAGGTGTTAGCTAGTGACTCAGGAGAAATCAGTTTTAATGAATGAAGTACAGTTGTCTTAACTCTTTTGTTTCCTGGTGTATGACCTGTCTTTAAGTTACGTACTGTAACTTTTCATAAATCCCACTATCACAAGTTCTGTTTTCCTACTATGGAAAGCAGACCAGATTTAAGAATGCATAAAGCTAACCTATCACAGTATTGAGATTGAAGTGGTGAGAATCAGAGCCCCTCAAAATGATAGGTGTTGGAAAGGACCTCCAAAGATCATTGAGTCCAACTGCACTGCCAGAGGGGGAACAGGTTGCACAGTATGGTGAACACCTAGAACAAATTGTATAGTACAGTGTCCAGGCCAGTTTTCAGTGACTCCAGAGACATGAGACTCCATCACCTCTCTGGGCAGCCTGTTCCAGTGCTCTACCACTCTCAAAGTAAAAAAATTCCTTATCATACCTAGATGGAACCTCCTATATTCAAATTTGTGCCCTTACCTCTTGTCCTGTTACTGGACATTATTGCCCCCATTCTCCTGACAACCATCCTCTAAGTATGTATAAGCATTGATGAGATCCCTCCCTCAGATTTCACTAGGCTCGAAAGCCCTGTGCCACTCAGACTTTCTTCATAAGGGAAATGGTCCAGTCCTGTAATCGTTGGTGTAGGCCTTTGCTGTACCCTCTCAAGTAATTCTCTGTCCTCCTTGAATAGGGGGAACCAAGAATTAGACACAATACTCAAAGTGAGGCCTCAGTGGGGCAGAATAGATGGGGAGGAGAACCTTCCTCAGCCTGATTGCCACATTCTTCTTGATGTGTCCCAGAACGCCATTGGCCTGGGTACATTTCTGGCTCTTGGTCATTCTGTTGTCAACCAGGACTCCCAGGTCTATTTCCACAGAGTGGCTTTCCAGTAGATCAGTCTCTAACCTGTATTGTCTCCCACAGCATCCTTCTGGATAAATTAAGGCAGTGTGGTCTGGATGATCAGGTAGTGAGGTGGATTGGAACTGGTTGAAGGAAAGAAGCCAGAGAGTTGTGGATAATGGAATGGAGTCTAGTTGGAGGCCTGTAACTAGTGGAGTCCCTCAGGGTACAGTACTGGGGCCAGTTCTGTGCAACATAATCATCAGTGACCTGGATGAGGGCACAGAGAACACTGTCATCAAGTTTGCTGATGACACCAAACTGGGTGGAGTGGCTGCCACAGCAGAGGGTGGTGTTGCCATTCGGCCAGACTTGTACAGGCTGGAGGATTGGACAGATAGAAACTGAATGAAGTTCAAAAACTTGAACAACTTGAGTTCAACAATTTGAGCAACTGATGTCGTTTATCTGGACCTGAGCAAAGCCTTTGACACTGTCCTGCACCGCATCCTGGTCTCCAAGCTGATGAAACATGGGTTTGATGGGTAGAGCACCAGATGGATAAAGAACTGGCTTGATGGCTGCACCCAAAGAGTGGCTGTCAATGGGTCCATATCCAAGTGGAGGCCAGTGACAAGCAGAGTCCCTCAGGGATCAGTCCTGGGACCAGTCTTGTTCAGCATCTTTGTGGGCGACATGGACATAGGCATTGAGTGCACCCTCAGCAAGTTTGCTGATGACACCAAGCTGTGGCTGTGTGGTGCAGCAGACATGCTGGAGGGCAGGGATAGCTTCCAGAGGGGACCTGAACAGGCTGGAGAGGTGGGCACAAGCCAACCTCATGAGGTTCAATAAGGCCAAGTGCAAGGTCCTGCCTCTGGGTTGAGGCAAACCCAAGCACAAATACAGGCTGGGCAGTGACTGGCTGGAGAGTAGCTCTGTGGAGAGGGAATTGGGTTACTGGTGGATGAAAAGCTCAACATGAGCCAGCAGTGTGCACTTGCAGACCAGAAAGCCAACCAGATCCTGGGCTGCATCAGAAGTGTGGCCAACAGGCCGAGGGAGGTGATTCTCCCCCTCTACTCCGCCCTGGTGAGACCCCACCTGGAGTACTGCATCCAGTTCTGGAGCCCCTATTACAAGAGGGATGTGGACATGCTGGAGTGTGTCCAGAGAAGGGCCACAAGGATGCTAACAGGACTGAAGCACCTCTCCTATGAGGACAGACTGAAAGAGTTGGGGCTGTTCAGTCTGGAGAAGAGGAGGCTCTGAGGTGACCTTCTTGTGACCTTCCAGTATCTGAAGGGGGCCTACAGAAAAGCTGGGGAGGGACTTCTTAGGCTATCAGGGAGTGACAGGACTAGGGGGAATGGAGCAAACCTGGAGGTGGAGAGATTCAGATAAGATATGAGGAAGAAGTTCTTCACCAGGAGAGTAGTGAAGCCCTGGAAGGGTTGCCCAGGGGGTTGGTTGGGGCCACATTCCTGGAGGTGTTTAAGGTCAGGCTGGATGAGGCTCTGTCCAGACTAATCTAGGGTAGGTTGTCCCTGCCCATGGCAGGGGCGTTGGAACTAGATGATACCTGTGATCTATTCCAACCCATACTGATTCTGTGATTCTATGAACAAAGACAAGTGTAGAGTCTTGCACCTGGGAAAGAACAGCCCCATGGATCAGTATAGGTTGGGGAATGACTTGCTGGGAAGCAGTGAAGGAGAAAAGGACCAGGAGGTCCTAGTGAATGGGAGGTTGACCATGAGGCAGGAGTGTGCTCTGGTGGCTAAGAAAGCAGATGTGGTGTATTGGAAAGGCTGTGGTTAGTAGGTTAAGAGAGGTTCTCCTGCCCTTCTACTCTGCCCTGGTGAGGCCCCATCTGCAAATACTGTGTCCAGTGCTGGGCACCTCAATTCAAGAAGGATGTAGAACTGCTTGAGCAAGTCTAGTACAGAGCCACTAAGATGATGGAGTGGAACATCTCTCAAGGAGAGCCTGAGGGAGCTGGAGCTCTTTAGCTTGGAGAAGAGGAGCCTGAGGGGTGGCCTTATTCCTGTTGATAAAGATGTAAAGGATGAGTGCCAAGAAGATGGAGCCAGGCTCTGCTCAGTGGTGCCAAATGACAGGACAAGGGGCAGTGGGTAGAATCTGAGGGATATGCAAGCTTTATGTAAACACGAGGAGAATTTTTTTTTCCCTGTGAGGGTGACAGAACACTGGAAAAGGCTGCCCAGGGAGGGTTGTAGAGTCTCCCTCTCTGGAGATATTAAAGATCCACCTGGGTGCAGTCTGGTGATTCCTGTGTGATAGGTGATCCTGCTCTAACAGGGGGTTTGGACTGGATGAGCTTTCAAGGTCCCTTCCAGCCCCTGACATTCTGTGATTCAGGACTAATGAATGGAGTTATTCCACTCAAGATGAAGTACCTGACAGTTAGAATCATAGAATGGTTTAGGTTGGAAGTAACCTCAAAGATTATCTGGATCCAGTCCCCTGCCATATGCAGGGATGCCTCCCAATAGAACATCCAGCCTAGCCTTGAACACCTCCAGGGAGGGAGCATCCACAACTTCCCTGGGCAACCTGTGCCAGTGTTTCACCATCCTCACTGTAAAGAGCTTCCTCCTAATATCTAGTATAAATCTTCCCTTTTCCAGTTTAAACCCATTACCCCTAGTCCTGTCATTACAAGACTTTGTGAATTGTCCCTCCCAGCCTTCCTTTAGGCCCCTTCCAGATACTGGAAGGCTACTACAAGGTCTCCTCGAAGCCTTCTCTTCTCCAGGCTGAAGAGCCTCCAGTCTTGTAGCCTGTCCTCACAGGAGAGGTGCTCCAGCCCTCTGAGCATCTTTGTGGCCTCCTCTGGACTGGCTCCAACGGTTCCATGTCCTTCTTGTGTTGGGGGCTCCAGAACTGCACACAGTACTCCATGTGGGGTCTGACGAGAGCAGAGTAAAGGGGGAGAATCACCTCCCTTGCCCAGGTGGCCACACTGCTCTTGATGCAGCCCAGGACACAGTTGCTGTCTGGGCTGCATGCACACACTGCTGACTCATATTGAGCTTTTCATCAACCCAGACCCCCCGGTCATTTTCCTCAGGGCTGCTCTCCAGATATTTGCAACCTGGCCTGCAGTTATGCTTGGGATTGCACCAACCCAGGTGCAGGACCTTACACTTGGCCTGGCTACAAGGTTGGCCTGGCCCCACTTCTCCAGTGTATCCAGGTCCCTCTGGATGGATTCCTGCCCTCTAGCAAGTCAACTGTGCCCCACAGCTTGGTGTCATCTGCAAACTTGCTGAGGGTGCACTTGATTCCTCTGTCCATGTCACTGACAAAGATGTTAAACAGCACTGGTCCCAGCACTGACCCCTGAGGGACACCACTTGTCACTGGTCTCCAGCTGGACATTGTGCCCTTGATCACCACTCTCTGTGTGCCACCATCTAGCCAATTCCTCATCCAGCGAGTTGTCCACCCATCAAGTTTGTGTTTTTCCAGCTTGGTGACCAGGGTGTCATGTGGGACAGAGTCAAAGGCCTTACTCAGGTCTAGGTAGATGACATCAGTTGCCCTTCCCTTGTCCACTGCTGCCGTGACTTTATCATAGAAAGCCACCAGATTTGTGAAGCCATATGCTGGTTACCACCAATCACCATTTGCCTTGGCAGAGCCTTGAGGAGGATTTGCTCCATGATCTTGCCAGGCACAGAGGTGAGACTGACTGGTCTGTAGTTTCTGAGGTCATCCTTTTTTCCCTTCTTGAAGATGGGTTTTATGTTTGCCCTTATCCAGTCAGCAGGAACTTCACTAATCTGCCATGACCTTTCAAATATGATGGACAGTGGTTTGGCAACTTCATCTGCCAGTTTCCTCAGGACCTGTGGGTGGATCTCATCAGGCCCCATGGACTTGTGCATGTTCAGATTCCTCACCCTTGTTGAACTTCTTAAGGTTACTCTATGCTCATGTCTCCGAACTATCCAGGTCATGCTGTGTGGCAGCACAGCCTTCTGGTATGTCAGCCACTCCTCCCACTTCTGTGTTATCTGCAAACTTGCTGAGGGTCCAATCTATATCTCTTCTGGACGCAGTACTGTACCCTATGGCACACCGCTTATTACAGACCTTCACAGTGGAAGTGTGTCAACCACATGTATTGGAGATAAAATTTATATCCAAAAAATCCACATCAAACTGTTATGTAAAATATTTTAACTTCCAGTAGGTGAACAAAAATCATCTTGATCTCACTTTGCTGAGATAAAAAGCTTCCAATAGTTACTACAACAGTAGTCTCACGAAGGAAACCCTTAAATATGTTTTAGGCTACATTACCTGTACTTCTTCAGTCATACTAGAAGGACATTTTTGATTCTCTGAATGCTGTCACTGGATAGATATCATCTGTTATTAACATTTTTTTTTTTTTCAATCTGAGCTTTGGGACCCGTCACAACTTTAGATTTATGGGTTTCATACCATCTGCTGAACACTGTATCTCATAGCCTAAGCTTCTCCCTGTTCAGGAACTGAGGTTTTGAGGTTTACGTAAGAAACTTTCCAGTTGAAGAAATAGGTGATATTATTTGGTCTCCTCAGGGCTGGGTTTAGGAAACATCAGTGATACTGCCTCTGATAATTCCATTTGTACAAGATATCGCAGAGATGGTAATTAGCAGACAGTTTCTAGTTCTTGACCTCTTACTGAAGAGCTCACTGGAGAATAAATATACCTGAGAGTGTGAATAACTAGATGGAAAAAATAGATTAACTTGGCATTGTTAAGGCAGCATGACACTGTATCAGTGGTTAGCCTGAGCTGTAATGTAGAAATGCCTAGACCAGGACAAAATCTGGCAATTAATAGCAGCTATTGCCATCAGTACAAAAAATTCAACAGCAGCAATAAGTTAGAGAGGGGAGGAAATCAATAATAAAAGAGGCTGCAATTGCAGAAAATGAATTTTCTGGCATTTAAGGAGAGCATTATTTAAAAAATACTAATTATAAATGTTATGTTACCTTCCATCTTCTTCCACTCATTCCTCTCTAGATTTTGGAAGCAGATTGAAAGTCTTTGCTTTGTGGAATTAGTCACTGTATTTAATCCCCGCCTATCGACCGTCTGATTAACATTGCAAGCTCAAAATTGGAAGTGGGAACAATGCAATAATCTACTAACTGTGCCAGTGTGACTGAGTTAATTCCTCTTATGAAATCCCCTCAAATGTTTTTCTACTGAAGAGGTTTTCCTTTGATTTACTTTTTTTTTTTTTTTTTTTTTTAAAGAAATGATGTGTGAAGTGATGCCAACGATAAACGAGGACACCCCGATGAGTCAACGGGGGTCCCAAAGCAGTGGCTCGGACTCGGATTCTCACTTTGAGCAGCTGATGGTGAACATGCTGGATGAAAGGGACCGTCTCCTTGATACTCTTCGGGAGACACAGGAAAGCTTGTCACTTGCCCAGCAACGCTTGCAGGATGTCATCTATGACAGAGACTCCCTCCAGCGACAGCTTAACTCAGCACTGCCTCAGGTATGTAGGTTATGAGTGTTTCTTTGTTAATTTCACTTACTCAATGTCACTTCCTGTAACCCTAATCAGTACTTCTTGAGGCCCAAATTCTGCTCCCATTGAGGTCAGCTGCAGAACTCCTATCAATTTAATAGCACCTCTTTAGGATCTGGCTTCTCTTCAAAGTTAAGAGTAAGAGTGATGCTGTTGACTTCAAAGAGAGCAAGATGAAGGTGTGTAGCTACTGGTTCTTTTGGCTGTTGCTCTAGCATTTAGAACAAATCAGCAATCGTTTAAATTAAAGAGCTAATGGTGGGAATGAAGAAAAAAGAATGAGGATGTTTCCAAAAGACTCTATTCTGGGTAGGGTTTCTAGCTAGTGTTACAACAAAACTAGCTTATGTAGGTTAAATAAGATACTGCAGAAAGCCACAGAAACGGCAAAATAAATTACTTCCCTTAAAATAATAATTTGGTGTTGTGTCAATATATATTTTTTTTCAATATACTAGAATAAAAACAAAGAAACACTTTAATTTGTATATCTAGCCAGAGGTTTGAAATACACTGTGATTCAAACTCATTTTCTCTCCGTGTTTTCTTGTCTTACAACTGTCACCAGTTGATTGTAACCATGAGGACCTGGACATACTGGCCAAGGCAAAGCTGGATACCTGTAAAACAGGAGGAAGACAGATTCAGCTGTGTGATTGGAATAAGGAAGTGTGATTAAGGAGGTGGAAAGATGAATCAGATGACTGAGAAAGTTCTTAAAGACAGAAAACAAATAAAGGCATCCACTGGAATAGGGAACACAAGCAGTTGCTTAAGAGACAACCCCAGCAGGTTTTTGGAATATCTTGGGATAGGGCTGAAAAAGAGAGAGGCTGTAATCATTTGAAGAATAACATTAGCAACTTCAACATTGGCTCCAGGCAGTAAGAACAGCTACATTTGACTTGTGTTAAACAAAAAGGAGTAGCAAAGATATTGATATACAGTAAAATCAAGGATTTTGTTTCTGTTTAATTTGTGGGCAGTTGAGTTTCTTTTCCACTTGTGTCTCTTCATAGAAGAGTGTGAAAGGCTAAGCAAAACACAGCATATACCCTTTATCCAAAGGTTTATTACAGAAATGAAAAAAAAACCAAAAACACAAGGTGTTTGGCTTGCCACTTTAGGACAAAGGCACTCTGCACTCAGACCATGGTGAGGTATTTCTACTGAGCCCTAGCGAGTGTCTAAGACTTACTGTTTCTGTGTCTCTGGGAGACTAGCTAAGAAAACAATATTCAGAGCCTGAAAGAAGTAGACAGTCTAAGGAACTGGATCATGATAGGATTTTAGTCTTTATTTCTTCTAGTAAACATTGGTGAGGTGTGGTTTTGTGTGGTAGGTGTATGCTTCCTATAAGTAATTTATTTGCTGGGTGAACTCTTTGCACTACCATGTACCATTAAGAATACATATTTCAGGTAGCATTCATCCATATATCATCATAGAGGTGTGGGTTTACCATATGAGAAACTGTGACATACTGCTTACAATTTTGAACAGAACCAGATTTTTTCCCCCATCACTCTAGAGCAAATAATTCAATTCTGTAGAAATGTTTGTGTAAGTACAAAACACTGGCCTCAATTTCTGTACAGCCTCCCAAGAAAATAACTTCCATACTATTTAGCTTTGTTTCTGGATTTGAGATATTCTATGTAAGACTTGTATAATTTTCTTTTTAGTTTATGGTTTTATGAAGGGAAAGCTTGCATTGCTACCTGCCTGACATAGCCCTCTGACAAAATGCTACCCAGTACTTCTATTGTAGAGAAGAATAATACTGTGTTCAACTGATTTAAGAGAAGAATACATTACAATTTCTACATAGTTATAATAATTTGTTTATAATGTGATATTTGATAGGCCTTGCTTTATCAGCATCTATTTATTTTAGCTCTTGATCTTTAGTGGTTTTCAAAATTCAATTATTCCTTAGCATTTACATAGTGCTTTGCATGTTGAAAGGGAGTATTGACTTAGATACATTCTGAACTATTCTTTTTAGGAGACTGGGTTTTGTTTATTGTCTTAAACAGTCAAAATAACCAAACCACTGCAGTTTTCTTAAGTAAGTAGAATCTGAACAAAAATGATCTTTCTGAAAATTGGGGTATTGAGTGAGTCGTTGGAAAAATCTGGTCTGATTTGAAATAGGATATTATTATTATTAGTTAGCACTGGCACTGAAATGTGAAATCTGCTGTAGATGGCTTTAAGTTTATATACTGATCAATACTGTAGCAGAACAATATATAGTTAACTGTCTTTCAAAGTCAAGTTACAGAAATACAATTGTCCTACTCATTGCTATGACTGGAGTAATTTTTTCATTAGATTAGTAGTTTTAACTATATGAACATCTGTGTAGAACTGAACGACCATATGTAAGGATGGAGGACGAAAGTGAGCAGGCAATTACAGACTAGTTAGAAAATATTATAAAATGGTTGTAAGCAGGAATGGGATGTGGGTATAAAGAAAGCAAATATAATTTTGAAATGTATTGTTTAAGAGAGTTCTTTTAGAAAGTATTCTACTAGTAAGTATTAATCCAGTTAAACCAAGGAGCTGTTTGACTCAGTAGTGATTGAGAGCCAACCTCAAATTGGCAGAGATTCAGAAAAAGGTTGCTAGAACAAAGACTCTGTAATATCTTCTGCATGAAAAGACTAGTTGAATTTTCTGTACTTCTGGGCTAAACGGAGTTGAGAAGCAATATGAGTAATTTTGTAAGTTTTCTCAGAGAGGCAGGAAGATGGAGTGACATAAACATGATTGTGGTCATCCCTTAGTCTCCTCCTCTCCAAGCCAAAAAGCCCCAGCTCCCTCGGGCTCTCCTCATAAGGAAGATGTTCAACTTCCTTCATTATCTTTGTGGCTCTGCACTGGACTGTCTCAAGCAGCTCCTTGTCCTTCTTGAACTGGGGGGCCCAGAACTGGACACAGTACTCCAAATGAGACCAGCAGAGTAGATAGATCACAGAATCACAAAATGGCTGAGGTTGAAAGGGACCCTCTGGAGTCACCTTGCTCAGCCGTTCAGCTCCAGTGGTATTACTAAGAGCAGACTGCTCAAGACTATGTGCGGGTGGCTTCTGAATGTCTCTGTGTAGACTCCACAACATCTATGGGCAGCCTGTGTCTGTGCTCAGTCTCCCTTAGAATAAAAAGTGTTTCCTGGTGTTCAAGAGGAACCTCAGAAAGTTTGTGCCCACTGCCTCTTGAACACTGTCTTACCAGAATCAGGGCTACCAGCATGATCCAAGCTGGTGGCTGTTCAAGACACTAAGTTAGAACAACTTTAAGAGTGCTTTAAAACACTGAAGTAGACCCTGATGATGGCAACGTCAGGACAATTTCTCCAATAATTATCAGTCTTCTTTCTCTTCTCCTGCACTGGGGATTTGAGTAGACATCACATCATTAAAGGATTGATGAAAATGTGAAGATCTTTTCACTGTGAGTGAGTTACTTTGAATCTGGACTAGCAACAGAATTATATTGTGGATGATTCTGAGAAAATAAATTCCCAACTAAGTTTTCAAATACAGTGATTTTCTTTTCAATTTAAGTGTTTATGGAATTTTAATAACAAACAATAATATTTTTAAAGTCCTTTGAATCAAAATAAAATATTGAAACATAACTTTTTTTTTTTACTTTAAAATTAAGAGTTTATGGTAATGAATCTTTTTTTTTTTTTTTTAGCTTTGAGCTTGTTTTCTCAAATCAACATTTAAAGTGTTGCTAAATAGTTTTTACACCTCAGAGTCCAACAGATCTTAGAGAAATTCTGCTTCAAGGCTGAAAAGCCTTTGATAGTCACAATTTGAAAGCAAATGTCATAGATGAAATATTGTCCCAACTGAAAATGGTATGACCTGTATTTATTAACTAGTACTTTGATATTTACAGCAATACATTGATTTTGATGAGTCTTTGAGTAGAAATCCTGATTTTAGAGAAAATTCATAGATTATAGAAATGTCATGCCCTCACAGACACTGCTTTTTTTATCCTAGTATTTTTAGATGGGTGAAAGATGTTGGTGCACAGGGTTTTTTTTTTGTTTAGCCTGGAGAAGAGGAGGCTCAGGGGTGACTTCATTGCTGTCTACAGCTACCTAAAGGGAGGTTGTAGCCAGGTGGGGGTTGGTCTCTTCTCCCAGGCAACCAGCAACAGAACGAGGGGACACAGTCTCAAGTTATGCCAGGGAGGTATAGGCTGGATATTAGGAATAAGTTCTTCACAGAGAGAGTGATTTGCCATTGGAATGGGCTGCCCAGAGAGGTGGTGGAGTTGCCATCCCTGGAGGTGTTCAAGAAGAGACTGGATGGAGCATTTAGTGCCATTGGATGGGGCTGGGTGATAGGTTAGACTGGATGATCTTGGAGGTCTCTTCCAACCTGGCTTATTCTATTCTATTCTTGCTTTAAACAAGGCATAAAATATCTGATTCTTTATTTACCAGATCTTCCCTTTGTGTATTTTAATCTCTTTTACTGGGCAGTTGTTGGATATTATTGAAGAAAGTTTAAGCTCTGGTTTCACTGAGCATTTATGTTCATAGATTTAATTCTTTTTTACTTGTCATGTTCTGGTAGTGAGAATCTGCACCCATGTTATATCTCTTACAGTACAATTCATTCTGATGAATTCCTGAAAGTTAAGCATTTGGTCTTTATCATATAGAATAAGATGGGAAAATCAGGGCAGTTCATTCTGTAAGGTGGGTAGGGTGAACCTGGAAATGCTTGGGATTTGTTTCTCATTATCATAAAAATAACCTGAATGTTTAGGTTGGGTGGTTAACTTTTAGGTAGCTAAAGTTACATGAGATGAATTTTTTGTGCGTGGTTTCTTCTCGCTGACAATCAATGCAGCAATGTGCCCAAGTGTCCAAGAAAGCCAATGGCATCCTGGATTGTATTAGAAACAGAGCAGCCAGCAGGAACAGGGAGGAGATCATCCCCCTGTGCTCAGCATTGGTGAGGCCACACCTAGAGTCTTGTGTTCAGCTCTGGACCACTCACTACAAGAGGGACACTGAGGTTCTCAAGAGTGTTCAGAGAAGGGCGACAAGGCTGGTGAAGGGCTTGGAGCACCTGGGCTATGAGGAGGGGCTGAGAGAGCTGGGGCTGTTCAGTCTGGAGAAGAGGAGGCTGAGGGAAGAGCTATTGCTCTCTACAGCTACCTGAAGAGAGGTTGGAGCAAGGAGGGGGCAGCCTCAGGGGAGGTTCAGGCTTCTTGGCAGAGAGGGTTCTCAAACATTGAATGGTCTGCCTGGGACAGTGGTGGAGTCACTGTCCGTGGAGGTGTTCAAGCAGTCTGTGGACCTGGTGCTTATGGACATGTTTTAGTGTTGACCCTTCAGTGCTGGGTGGAGGGTTGGACTGGATGGCCTTGGAGGTCTCTTCCAACCAGATGTTGTTGGTGAATCTGTATAATTGTAAAATTTTATAAAGTATTTGATAATTGTAAAATTATCAATTGTAAAAGTATTTGATAATTGTAAAATTTTATAAAGTATTTGAAACTTCACACTTTATAAAGCTACACAATTTTATAAAGTATTTTAAACTATAGCAGTCAAAATATACTATTCTTTGGTAGGTATCATAGAATAATTTATATTGAGAGAGGGAGCACTGGAAATAAAGTTGTCCAAACACCCTGTAAAGCATGGCTAGCTGTCCAGACCCAGGGAGAGTGTATTACTGAATTATATCATAACCTATTTCATGGAATCATAGAATAGACTGTGTTGGAAGGCACTCTTAAAGGCTATCTAGTCCATTTGAGACAGCATTCTACTCTGAGAAACTGTACAGCAATAATACATAACTGCTAATGGTAGCTAGCAAACAAATGTGGACCTTTTTATTTGATGAAATATTTATTAAGAACTTACAAATTTAGGAAAGACCTCCTGAAACTGCATGTCCAACAGGACAACTGATGTACCTGCTTCTATACTATCCTCTGCAGAATTTTAGTGGAAATATCTTTACTATGAATTGTTGCAACGGATAGGTAAATGGTCAGTGCTAAAACATTAAGGTCACATTTTCTTTCTGGTCTTGATAAAGAACATAGAGGGGAAAATGGTTTCAGCCCTTCCCTTCCCTTCCCTTCCCTTCCCTTCCCTTCCCTTCCCTTCCCTTCCCTTCCCTTCCCTTCCCTTCCCTTCCCTTCCCTTCCCTTCCCTTCCCTTCCCTTCCCTTCCCTTCCCTTCCCTTCCCTTCCCTTCCCTTCCCTTCCCTTCCCTTCCCTTCCCTTCCCTTCCCTTCCCTTCCCTTCCCTTCCCTTCCCTTCCCTTCCCTTCCCTTCCCTTCCCTTCCCTTCCCTTCCCTTCCCTTCCCTTCCCTTCCCTTCCCTTCCCTTCCCTTCCCTTCCCTTCCCTTCCCTTCCCTTCCCTTCCCTTCCCTTCCCTTCCCTTGACTGTGTTGTGCCTAGTTCTAATTAAATACCAATTCTTCAAGGTGTTGCGAAAACTTTTTTTTCCCTCCCTAATAAATATTGGATAGGGCTGAGTGATAGATTAGACTGGATGATCTTGGAGGTCTCTTCCAATCTGGTTGATTCTATGATTCTTACTAGCACAAGTTGAATATCTGTTCTTTCTGGATACATATGGTAAAGTCGTTTGCAGTTTGGGACTCCAATGGTAAAAAAGAATCCTCTGAGATCCTCTTTTACCTCATGGATTTCAGCTAAACTCTAATTGTTAGCTACAATAATTCAGTAATAAAAGCAGTGAGAGAAATATGCTCCTGATCATTAAGGTTTTATTTTATCTCATTAGGCACCACTTACAGAAATGCTTACTGGAGGCACAATAGAGAGAAAATCTGAAGGGGGAAATGTAATGACCTTGTTTTATTGAACCAGTTTATGTAATTTGATCAATATTAAGCTTTAATAGAATTGTGATTAGAGAATGTTGTTGATAGCCTTGCAGTTTCTTCCAATACTGATGAACAATGAATGTTTTTCCTGCCAGGGACAAGAAAGGTATGGGAAGACAGCAGTAAGTCATTATGGCCTTATTCTGAGTTTGTGTTTCCTGTTTAAATCTGTGTGCATATGGTGCATAGGTACAAAGTAGTGACATACATATAGATGCATAGTAGTGACATTAATATAAAAATTAAATTGCCTACTAGGAAAAAAAAAAAAAAACACCTTTTAAAATAATTGAAAATAAGTTTTCTTCATTTCGAGTTGACCACATGCTAAGCATATTCAGGTATTGTCTGTTTGGGTAGAAATAATATTTTGTCCCACAGTATTGCTACTAAAATAGCTTTTGTTGTTGTGATGAAGGTGGAATGATGGCTTTTCACTCTGTTTTATTCCTTTCTCGTTGTACTGAAGAACACAGAGTACCAACGGTATCCTGTGTATTTGAATGAGTAATCAGTACCTTTTGTGGAGTACTACAAACCTTTTGCAAAAAGGGCTTTTGTGAGGTCTCCTGTCAATTTTCTTCATATTGCAAGGTATTTTTTTCCCCTCGCGTTTCTAAATAATAAATTAAGAATTCCAAGAAATTACAATCCTATCCCATGTGTCCAAAGTGGAAATTCCAAGTATTCTGTCTCAGAAGTCACAGAATCACAGAAATATTCAGGTTGGGAATGACCCTCTGGATCACCAAGTCCAGCTGATATCCCTACTCTACAAGGTGCACACTAAACCATATCCTCAAGCACCACATCTGAACAACCTTTAAATACATCCAAGGTTGGTGACTCCACCTCCCTGGGCAGCCCATTCCAATGCCTGACCACTCTTGCTGGGAAAAAAATGTTTCCTAATGTCCAGTCTAAACCTACCCAGTTGCAGATGGAGGCTGCTCCCTCTTGTTCTATCAATAATTATCTGCGAGAAGAGACCAGCACCAACTGCTCCACGTCTATTCAGGTAGCTGTAGACAGCAATGAGGTCTTCCCCTCAGCCTCCTCTTTTTCAAACTAACCATCCCCAGCTCCTTCAGTTGCTGTTCATAAGATTTATTCTCAATTCCAGTGAGGCACTCAGAATTCATGTGTTGCTTAATCCATGTCAAGCTTAACCCAGTGTGTGCTCCTATCTCTGGGACATTCCCACTGTCTTAGTACCTCAAGCTACTAAATAAAATTGCCCCAATTTTCAGGTATTCTGAATCCATGCAGTTCCCACTAGGGCCAGTGCCAGCTGTGAGTCTTTCTGACTACCAAAGTTAGGTTACATTACTAGAAATGAATATTTTTATAAACTTAGGTTTTTATATCAGTATATCAGTATGCTTCCCTTACTATTCATATGCATGCAAAAGGCTAAGTATTAAATATAACTATTAAATTCTAATATAGTAAATACAGAGAGGTAAGTACATTTTTCACAGCATTTAAATATGTGGTGGAGAGAGAGAGCGTCTGGAATTCAAAGGACACTTGTCATTATTAAGTTACAATGGCTTAAGGGGAATAAAATGCTGAAATATTAGTTGCAGTGAACATTTAGGAAAGACTCAAGTGTTAGCTCTTTCAATTACTTACACCACATGTATGAGTTTTCTAAATAAAAAGAGTTGTTTGGATGATATCAAATACTGATTTTATTATGCCTGATGACTCCTATGTAATATCTGTAAAAACACAGATTGGCTTTATCAGTGGTGTAAGTAGCACAGTGCTTTAGCTGGCTCATCTCTAGACTGCCTTGTCTTAAAAACTGCCAGCTTATTCACAAGAGAGGACAACGGCAGGTATGATTGCATGTACAAGGGATTACTTGAATTCTTCTCAAGTGTGAGTTTATTTTCTTGCTCTAATGAAGTTCTGTGTATTCAGTAGCATATTGCAAAAATTTATCAGCAGGAGGTTTTCTCTTATGAGCTGTAGACTTTGTAATAAATACTTGATGACTGAAGAAGACTGATGTGACAGTCCAGCAGAAGAAAAAATGGGGATAGGAGAAAAGGACAGAAACATAAATATTTAGAGGAAGAGAAGCATGTGTTCAATGCCTGAAGCTAGCAACAGCAATGTGTACTCCTGTTGCACT
Source organism: Psilopogon haemacephalus (assembly GCA_013396835.1). Classification (NCBI taxonomy): domain Eukaryota; kingdom Metazoa; phylum Chordata; class Aves; order Piciformes; family Megalaimidae; genus Psilopogon; species Psilopogon haemacephalus. Next base: position 56,810 of record VWZI01007824.1, read on the forward strand.
CTATATCTACTTCATCAACATTGTGTTTGATTATTTTAGCTTGAACCAGGCACATCAACTGCTACATTAACTATTGATGGCTCATTATCTGAATGCTTGTGAAAGACATGACTGAATATGTGATAAAATACAATAGCACTGGCCAACAGAATAGAGCAGAGGTGGTTATCTCAATCCTTATAAATGAAGGTGTTGCCATGAAAATTGTAGACACTAGTTTTTGTAGCAGCTATACTCATGTGAGCTTTTTCTAGTTTTCATAACAGCTATAGGAATAAATGCAATAGTTGTGCCTATCAGTGTGTTGTGGGGCACTCCAAACTCCCTTTCCACCCTCCATCAGTGGAGGTTTGAATGGGGGAAGACAAAGGAACAAAATTGCTTTCCCCTCCCACTGTGGGCTTGAACGGGGAATGTCAAAAGGCCTTTTCCTCCTGCTCCCACATGGGTACTCACTCATGGGAAGGCCCACACTGGAATCTGGGATTGTCATTGGCTGGATTCTTCCTGCCCAGTATATACTGGCACAGGACATATTGTCTAGGAAAGACTTAAATAGAGTTACCAGAAAGTGTGTGCAGGCCCATTGGGTCCATTACCTCCATTTTGATCCAGTTGAGAGATTTGTCTGTGGAACCTGGACCTGACTTCTCCTCGGACCGGCTTACCCTGGCTTCCTGCTCCCTACCCCTGAGCTGGAACGACCATGCCTCCCTCTGCCATGAACTGCTGCTGTTGGCAGGAACACACCAGCAGTGTGGCTGTCCCTGTGCTGCTAAGGCAGTGCCACTCCATGAGCTCTGCCTCGTGGAAGCTGTGCCTGCAGACACTTTGACTTGGAAGGGTTCTATTCACACTGGATTTATGCCACGTGGTGCACAAATTGGATTATAAATTGTGGTTTCCAGAGGCTGTCAGAAAGGAGATCCAGAGACTGTCTCCAAATTCCTACTCTGCCTTTGTGAGTAAATCCCATGCTTTCTCAGCCTTTCCCTAGAGCTCTGCTCTGCTTCTGATTTCTAGATGGGGTAATGCTAGCTTGTGGCTTAGCCTTTCCCATTTTCTGACTTTCCTAAATTGCCAAAATTGCCCATAAGCATCCCTGTGAAAATTTCCATGCAGATGAGAACCTGTAAATAAAATTTAAATATTTTGTATAGAGTTTTGGGGTGAGGCTTTTTTGGAAAATAAAAATAATATATTTTTATAATTCCTGCCTTGTCACATTATTCTCAATCAAATCAGAGTGTTTATGAGGCATTTTGACAATGGTCTTAATGATAAGATTTCACTTGGTGAGCTCTGAAGTAATCAGGCAGTCAGATATGTTGCTCATCGTGGGTCCTTTATGACTGAAATGTGATGTTCTACTGTGAGGAAAAACAAACAAACAAAAAAGTAGTTTTATAAAGCTTGACTCTGAATGGGAATGGATGGTAGAGGCTCAGACATTACCCACAAAACAGTACATCAGGACAAAAATGTAGCTTGAAAATACATGTTACTTTGTAAGTAATTTCCCTGTTAAAAGCCATGAAGATGCACCATGAAGGGCACCTCAGTACAGGACAGTTGTGGAGGCTGCAGAGGAGGATGCAACAAAGCTGGGAAAGGGCCTGAAGTGACTGAGGGAGCTGGGGATGGTTAGTTTGAAAAAGAGGAAGCTGAGGGAAGACCTCATTGCTGTCTAAAGCTACCTGAAGGGAGATAGTGGAGAGGTTGGTGCTTGCCTCTTCTCACAGGTAAATAGTGTTTTAGACATAATGTAGTGAGTTAGGTAAGAAAGGCCCTGGGGTTTCTTTAAGAACATTTTGCTTGGATGTGATGGGTGTTCTAGAAGATGTTTGGTTGGGCAAGACCACTTGTGATTTAGTTTCCTTTGCCCATATCAAAACTGCTTCTTGCTTCACTATCAAAACAAGGCTTAAGAGAGTATTTCTTAGAATCATAGAATCAGTCAAGATTGGAAGGGACCACAAGGATCACCTATTTTCAGTCCCACTGCCATGGGCAGGGACACCCTATCCTAGATAAGGCTGGACAGAGCCTCATCCACCCTGGCCTTAAATACCTCCAGGGATAGGGGCCCAACCACTTCCCTGGGCAACCCTTCCAGGCTCTCACTACTCATGGTGAAGAACTTCCTCCTAACATTTAGTCCGAATTTGCCCACCTCCAGCTTTGCTCCATTCCCCCTAGTCCTGTCACTCCCTGATAGCCTAAAACGTCCCTCCCCAGCTTTTCTGTAGGCCCCCTTCAGATACTGGAAGGCCACAATAAGGTCACCTCAGAGCCTCCTCTTCTCCAGACTGAACAGCCCCAACTCTTTCAGTCTCTTCTCATAGGAGAGGTGCTCCAGCCCTCTGATCATCCTTGTGGCCCTTCTCTGGACACACTCCAGCATGTCCACATCCCTCTTGTAATAGGGGCTCCAGAACTGGATGCAGTACTCCAGGTGGGGTCTCACCAGGGCAGAGTAGGGGCAGGGAATCACCTCCCTCAACCTGTTGGCCACACTTCTCCCGATGCAGCCCAGAATGTGGTTGACTTTCTGGGCTGCAAGTGCACACTGCTGGCTCATGTTGAGCTTCTCATCCACCAGCACCCCCAAGTCCCTCTCCACAGGGCTGCTCTCCAGCCAGTCACTGCCCAGCCTGTATTTGTGCTTGGGTTTGCCTCAACCCAGATGCAGGACCTTGCACTTGGCCTTGTTGAACTTCATGAGGTTGGCTTGTGCCCATCTCTCCAGCCTGTCCAGGTCACCAGTGTGACAGCTTGGTGTCATCAGCAAACTTGCTGAGGGTGCACTCAATGCCTTTGTCCATGTCACCTGCAGAGATATTGAACAAGGCTGGTCCCAGGACTGATCCCTGAGGGACTCTGCTTGTCACTGACCTCCATTTGGACATAGACTCATTGACAGCCACTCTTTGGGTGCAGCCATCAAGCCAGTTCTTTATCTATCTAGTTGTCCACCCATCAAACCCATATTTCATCAGCTTGCAGACCAGGATGTGGTGCGGGACAGTGTCAAAGGCTTTGCTCAGGTCCAGGTAAATGACATCAGTTGTTCTCCCCTCATTCATTAATGTTGTGACCTGTAGATAGAAGGCCATCAGGTTTGTCAGGCAGGATCTGCCCTTGGTGAAGCCATACTAATTGGACCAAATCACCTCTTCACCATTCTCCTGTCTCAGTAGTGCCTCCAGGAGGATCTGCTCCATGATCTTACCAGGCACAGAGGTGAGACTGGCTGTCCAGTAGTTCCTTGGCTCTTCCTTCCTACCCTTTTTGAAAATGAGAGTTATGTTTCCCCTTTTCCAGTCAGTGGGGACTTCACCAGACTGCCAGGACTTTTGGAATATAATAGAGAGGGATTCAGCAACCTCATCTGTCAATTCTCTCAGTACTCATGGGTGTATCCCATCAGGTCCTGTGGACTTGAACACTTTCAGGTTCTTCAGGTGATCATGAACCTAATCTTCACTCATGCTGAGCAGCTCTTCCTTACAGTCTCTGCCGTATCTTCCATGACTCCAGGACTATGGCTGGAGGCCTTTGCAGTGAAAACTGAGGTAAAGAATTCATTGAGAACCTCAGCCTTTTCTACATCACTTGTTACCATTTCGCCTATTTNCAGTGGGGACTTCACCAGACTGCCAGGACTTTTGGAATATAATAGAGAGGGATTCAGCAACCTCATCTGTCAATTCTCTCAGTACTCATGGGTGTATCCCATCAGGTCCTGTGGACTTGAACACTTTCAGGTTCTTCAGGTGATCATGAACCTAATCTTCACTCATGCTGGGCAGCTCTTCCTTACAGTCTCTGCCGTATCTTCCATGACTCCAGGACTATGGCTGGAGGCCTTTGCAGTGAAAACTGAGGTAAAGAATTCATTGAGAACCTCAGCCTTTTCTACATCACTTGTTACCATTTCGCCTATTTCCTTTCTGAGGGGGCCCACACCTTCCCTAGTCTTTTTTTTACCATTAATATACCTGTAGAAATTCTTGGTGTTCCCTTTGACCTCCCTGGCTAGATTCAATTCAAACTGTGCTTTGACTTTCCTAACCAGATCTCTGGCTGCTCAGGCAGCTTCCTTATATCCCCCCCCACATTCTGGCTGTCCTTTCTTCCACTCCTTGGAGAGTCTCTTTTTGTGTGACAGCATGTCCAGGAGCAACTTGCTCAGCCAGGCAGGCCTCCCAGCATTCTTCCCTGCTTTCCTCTTTGTTGGTATACATTGCTCCTGGACACAGAAGAGGAGATCTTTGAATACTGTCCAGCTGTCTTGAGCCTCTCTTCCCTCTTGGGCTTTGTCCCATGATACTTTGGCCAGCAGATCCCTGAAGCCATCAAAGTCTGCACACCTAAAGCCTAGGGTCGTAAGCTTAGAATACAAACTCCTGTTTGCCCTGAGGATCTTAAATTCAACAGTTTCATGGTCACTGCAACCAAGGCTGTCCCTGAGCCTCACATTGGTCACTGGCACTTCCCTGTTGGTGAGAACAAGGTCCAGCATAGCACCTTTACTTGTTGGTTCCTCTACCGTTTGGAGGAGAAAGTTGTCATCTATGCAATCCAGGAACATCCTAGATTTCTGATGCCTTGCTGTGTTGTACCTCCAGCAGATGTCAGGGTGGTGAAATCCCCCATGAGGACCAGGCCTTGTGATGTGGAGGCTGCTTCTGTTTGTCTGTGAAGGGCATCATCTGCTTGGTTCTGCTGGTCAGGTGGCCTGTAGCAGACCCCTACAGTAACATCACTCTCTCCTGTCTTCCCTTTGATTTTAACCCATACAGTCTCAACCAGCTCATCATCCTTCCCCAGGTGGAGCTCCACTGATTCTAGCTGGTCACTGATATAGAGAGCAATGCCTCCTCCTCTCCTTCCCTGCCTATCCTTCCTGAAGAGCTTGTACCTACCTATCCCTACATTCCATTTGTGGGACTCATCCCACCAAGTTTCAGTAATAGCCACTATGTGATGGCAACCCAGCTGCACAGTGGCCCTTAGTTCATCCTGTTTGTTGCCCAAGGTCTGTACATTTGCATAGAGGCACTTGAGCTGGACTGGCTCTGTCCTGTTTTGTGAGTTCCCCTTGATTTCATCAGATTGTCCTGGTGTATCATCCTTGGCTTGCCTCAGGGCAGCAAGTTGAGGGCCCTCATTAGCTCTCATTCCCTCTGCCTCTGGTGAGCTGCCCCACTGTCACCAGCCAGCAGGAGACTGTTAACCCCTTCCTCCTTCATACCTAGTTTAAAGCCCTATCAATGAGCCCTGCCAATTCCTGCCCCAGGATCCTTTTCCCCCTCTGGGACCAGTGCCTCCCATTAGTTATTTGCAGCTCTGGTGCCTTGTAAAGGGAACCATGATTGTAGAATCCAAAGCCCTATTGATGACACCAGCCCCAGAGCCATGAATTGATCTGTTGGCTCTTCCTAAATGTTCCCTCGTCCATCACTGATGTTAGAGGGATAGAGAAGAACACAACCTGAGCTTCTGAACCCTTTAGCTGTTGCCCTAAGGTCCTGAAGTCTCTTTTAATTGATTGTGAGCCTCTCATTGTTGCATCGTCACTACCCACTTGAAATACCAGAAGTGTGTAGTAGTCTGAAGGACTCACAATGTTGGGAATTTTACCTACAATGTCCCTTACCTGGGCATCAGGGAGGCAGCAGACCTCTCTATGAAGTGGGTTTGGTCTGTATATTGGGCCCTCTGCTCCCTTCAGTACGGGGTCTTCCATAACAATGACCCTTTGAGGTTTCCTTTCAGGATGGGTTTTGACAGCTGATCTGAGGCAACCTGTCTTTCATTCAGTTTCTGGGCTTTTTGTGTCCTCATCCTTGCTGATGACCTGTGAGCCTCATACCTATTCTGCAATTTCACTGCCGGCAACATGCTTTAAGTTCCATCGGGTGGAGACCTGTTCCCATTCACCCGGTTCATGTGGTTTACTACATAGAGGCTGAGAGACTTGCTGATGGGAGGATACTGGGCTCCCTGCTCCACTAGGAGTTGACTCTAGTCCAGGTTCTGCAGAGAGCAGATTATGGAAATAGTCAATTTCTCTTTCACAGTCTCTTACAGTTCTTAGTATTTCCACCTCTTCTTTTAGTTCAGCCACCCTATTCATCAGATTTCTGATCTGCTCACACCTCACACAGGTGTTGTCCCTGCTGTCCTTCATATCAATTGCCAGGCTACAAACAGATGCCTGAATGTCTACGTGCTTGTGCGTGGCCTCTGTTTGGGTGCCCACTGTTTTTCTACTAGTCTCTGTCTGAGCCTGCTTGATTTCATCCTTTGTCTGAGTTCCCATCTCCATCTTAGCTGACACCAGGAGTTTGCCCTTCTTCTGTGGGTGGAAACTATGGCTTGCCTGTTATGGTGATATGGTTTATAGGTGATGAGTAGGTTAGGTTTTGGGGTTTTTGAGTTTGGGTTGTGTGTGGGTGGGTTTTTTGTTTTTTTTTTTTTGTTTTTTTTTCCCACCACTTACATGCAGCTCATCACATTCCAGTGAGCAGTGTCTCACACCACTGATCACACACTGGCATGAGGGTCTTGTGCTATTTGGCCCATTCTAATTCTGCGCAGTCCTCTGGCAACACTCCCCAGCCACGTCGCTTTCCAAGCAGGCGCCCTGAGGACAGCCCTCGCTGGTCCTGCCCTTTCCCTGGGGTTCTTCTGCCCACAGAAAGCCCCCAAGGAGACCTGGAAAGCCTGAGCAAACCTCAGCTAGCCATTACCGAGGCTCTCCTACCGCTAACCACACTCTGTCAACTCAAATCAGTATTTGAGTTGACATTGGAAAAGTCTGATTTTTGGGGTGTTTTTTTTGCTGGTATAGCAAGAAATACTATGTAGGCATTGAACACTGAGATAAATACTACATTCAGAAAATAGATTCTCTGATCTCTTAGGGAAAAAAAAAAGTTGCTCTTTTTTTTGGTGCTGATAAATAAAAGTGCTGCCTGGAGAACTGTATGTTGGAGGTGGAATTCAGAGATTATACACTAATTGTACTTTCTTTGGTGAATAACATCAAATCCTACATTGGCAATGGAAATAATGAATGCCAAAGAAATAAAAAAATGTCATTTTGTAATGTCATATTTTCTTAAAGGTGAAGGATGAAGATTATCCCATGTACTTGAATAAGCACATTGTTGTATGTCTTTGGTCAAAAAGGTATAAAACCAAAAATAAAAAAGTCTACTAGACAAATATAATTGCTTCATACTTTGTTCTATTTTTCCAGAAATGGTTGAATGATCTTGGGCATAACACACAGACAAGTGTTGTCAAGTTCGCAACCCCATAGTGCTCATTTCTAGATGAAGAGTTATCAAGGCAAGGGTCTGATGAAAGGGCAAAAAAAAAAAGCACTGTGCTATGAGATCATCAGAACGCTTTCTTAGACTTCTGTTATTTGCAGGTGAGGACAGGTTTTCAACTTCAGCTTACACTCTACTGCTCTAAGATTGAAGGGAAGTCTTTGTGTTCCAGAACTATTCCAGTCACTTTAGAGACCCTGTAAATTTTAAAAGATCATTGTTCTTTCGCTTTAATTTATCATTTAGAACATCACCACTTGATATCCTCACCTCCACAAAGACATGAAAAATGAGACTTGCTAACAACAAATAAATTATTTAGGTATTTGTAAACATGACAGTCTTGCATGTGAATGTCCTTGTCTGTAGGCATACAATGAAACAAGTAACATTCACTTCACTACAAGCTACTGATCAAGATGCACTTCAAAATCTGAAAACAGATGTGATCAGTAGCAAGTTAAATTTAGTGGACTCATCAATTCAAGTGTTTTCTCCAAGTAAGAAGGAAAAAATAGAAAGTATTGATACTACTGAATGCAACATAATTTTTGAGCTGCCTTAATGACTCTGCTTCTGAGAAGAACAAGAGCACATTATACATTGTCTTTGAAAAATTGTTTTGTTGTCTTTTTTTTGCACAGAACATATCCTTGAGTAAGATCATAACCTGCCTACCTCTTATTTTCCCATGAATCAGTTGTGAATCATGATTGTTGTATATTGTCCTTCAAAAGTGAGTTATGTTTTGAGGATAAAGTGTGCTAAGTATGAAGAACGATGACAAAGTCAAAGTCACAGTAGATATTATTAGAATATTCACATAGAAGGTTGTACATTAACAGAATTTTAAATGGCTTGTAGCAGACATCCTCTGGTTTGAAAAAGATGATGCTCTACATGCTGGAGATAAATGACATATTTGTTTTTCTGACATCATGATAATTTCATAATACAGTAGTGGAAGTTATACAATTTGATTATGGTTTGCCCTTCCTATCCTTCAGGATCCTTCTTCTAATTTATACTAGCAAAATCAATATTGGTATCTGCTTAGACTGTTAGTGGAGGTACAGGTGTCTTTCCCCACTGTATGACCTTTTTATTTCCCCCCAAAATGTCAGAAGCTTGTTGCTTTTGAGAGGAAGTTTTGCACTTATAAAGTACAAACATTTTGGAGGAAGTTTTAATCACTCATTAGTATAGGCTTGCATGGAATATGAATCAACAGTGTTGGCTGTGCATGCTGAGTGCTGAAACTGCTCTTATAGAGATGAACATGTTCAATTAACCGAGAATTTCCATTACATTTCAATTGTTACTGCACAAAAGTTTCTACTGGATTTTATGAAAGTAATTTCCAAAAATAACTGGATTCAATAATCATAATTTAAAATGTGATTTATTACCTAAAAATCCCAAAGTATTTTCCATCCCTGGAAATTTTAAGGCCAGGTTGGATGTGGCTCTGAGCAACCTGATCTAGTGTGAGGTGTCCCTGCCAATGGCAAGAGTGTTAGAACTAGGTGATCCTTGAGGTCCCTTTCAGCCCTGACAATTCTGTGATTCCATAAGTTTATTTTTTTAATTATTAGAGATTGTGTTTTCCATAAAAAAGAAACTTGTTTGAATGCTTTTGGTCTTTATTTTCACATCAGTAGAATAATATTTTGTAACCATTTAGTACAAACGCATCTTTGAAGAAACAGTTTGTTTGGAAAAAAATACAGTTTTCTATTAGTTGCAAAGGTTGCATTTTTATGAAGAAAGGAAGTATTCAATAGAAATTCTTATTTTGATAGCCCAACCTATCTTTCAGAGCATGTTATGACTGGGATATTGTTTTTGTTAAGTAGAAAACTAACATTAGAAAAGATGAAAAGATTTTATTCTACAGACATTGAAATATTTTTGAGCAAATTGCTGAAATGCTTGCAGTTTTAATTTAGAAGGAGTGTTCCAGTTAGAATTTCCCTATTTAAAAAGGCTGCCTTCATCTGGAATAAAACATTGTGGTTGAAATGAAAAGGTTTTGGGTAATTTGTTTGGTTTTGTTACTGAGAAAATCAGAAATAAAAAACTTTATTATGTAGAAAGTCAAACCAGTATATTAGAAAAAAAGAATTAAAGTAGTTAACTGATAACTTCAATCTTAAAGCAATGAAATCAGCCTGGATGCATCCTGCTACTTACCATTGTCCATTTCACTGAATTCTTATGGAAATGTACTGATTTCAGAAAGAACAGGAGCTAGCTCTGCCTAGCCAGTCACATTCACTTTTCATAATGATTATGTTAGAATGTTAGGATGAGATGCCACATATTTGGCTTTCTTTTTTTTTTTTTTTTAAGTGAGACACAGGTTGGTATTTTATAAAGGTGTTAGTGGTTATTTGCCTTCCACTACAGCTACGTCTCTTGTTACCTTTTTGTCTTGAAAAACACTTCCTGGTCAAACATGCAAATTCCAACTTTGCTTATGTAAGTCAGCAGTGTGGCCAAGCGGACAAGAAAGCCAGTGGCATCCTGCCTTGTTTAAAAACACTGTGTCCAGCAGGAAGAGGGAGGAGATCATCCCTCTGTACTCAGCACTGGTGAGGCCACACCTTGAGTATTGTGTTCAGTTCTGGGCCAGGACATTGAGCATGTTCAGAGAAGAGCAATGAGACTGGTGAAGGGCCTAGAACACATGGCCTGTGCAGAGCATCTGAGGCAGCTGGGGATGCTCAGTCTGGAGAAGAGGAGGCTGAGGGAAGACCTCATTGTCTCTACAATGACTTAAAGGGAGATTGGAAGGTGCAGCCTCTTCTCCTTGGTGTCAAGCAACAGGACCACAGGAAATGGTTTCAAGCTGCACCAGGGGAAGTTCAGGCTGGATGCTAGGAAATACTTCCTGGCAGAGAGGGTTCTCAAATAATGGAATGGTCTGCCTCAGACAGTGGTGGAGTCACTGTCCCTGGAGGTGTTCAAGCAGTGTGTGGACCTGGTGCTTATGGACGTATTTTAGTGTTGACTCTTCAGTGCTGGGTGGAGGGTTGGACTGGATGGCCTTGGAGGTCTCTTCCAACTGATGTTGTTGGTGAATCTGTGATTCAGTGGTAGAGTTGATTGCTTCTGTTTATATATTGAGGGAAAAAGAAGTACTATTTTTTTACTTGATCATTGTAATTCTACCATTTCTAAGGGCAAAGTATTCAGAGATAAGGAGGGCATGCTTCCACTTAATTAGATGTTTTTCAGTGGTTTAAAATAAAATAAATTCCCTGTCTATTTTTTTTTTTAACTCAGTCTGTACACCCATATTATTTTCCAATAATTAGATCTGGACCTGGTTTATTTTAAAAACTGTCAATGACTTTTTTAAAGCAACTTTCAGCATCATAGAATCATGTAGTGGTAGGGGTTGCAAAGGACCTCTGCAGATCACTGAGTCCAACCTCCTCTGCCAGAAGAGGATCACCTAGGGCAGCCACATAAAAACATGTCCAGGAAAGTCTCCAGAGATAGAGACTCCACATCTCTGGGCAGTCTGCTCCAGCGCTTCAGCACCCTCACAATAAAGAAGTTTCTCCTTACCACTGGCCTAGTTTCTCTTTATCTTGCCAGTTTAGTCTGCTTTATCTCTAAAAGAGATTAATGCACTGCATTTGACATTGGTTTTGGTTTTGAGTCAAAATGCTATTAGGAAGACTTTTCTACAAATAACATGACATGTACAAGCTTTTTGGCTGTTTGGGACTTGAGACAAATGGCCTTTATAGCCTTCTGAAACTGCATAGGACCATTTCTTAATAGGATATTGATAGAGATCTTTTGAAACTGATTTTACCACATTCTGTAAGTGCAGCTCAGTGAGCTAAAGCGATATTGTGTGGCTTCTTTCATATTTTGGGCATAGCAGGAACTGACGATTTTATGCCTCATTTAGTCACTCTGAGGTACTCGTTACAGAGCACATGGAGAGGAAGGATGGAGAACAGACTACAGCTGAAAGGTTTGCAGCTTCAGCAAAGCCATTGGAGTACATTGGGAATAACACGAGATGTTCTCTAAATTCCTGCCTTATGGCGTTTTTATATAGTTTAGTTTCAACTGAGTGAAGCAGGTTGCCAATTTACATCTCAAAATATAGCATCACATTTTTTAAAGTTTCATAATTTTCAGTGTTCTATACTAGGGTAAAAATGTTATGGAAATTAAAAGGTGATATTTCTACAGAGAAATTTACTTTTTTTTTTTTTTTAAGTACAACTTACTTGTTGGTTGGAACACCCTTGACACAAGGAAATGCTTCGTTTACCTAGCTGTCTTCTATAGAAGATGGATCTTTTTTTCCTTCATGTTAAATGGCCACTCTGGAAAATGAAGAACTTTGAGAGTGAATAGACATAATTTATCTGCCTCCTTAAAAAATGAAAATATTTCTACAGTAGGACTGAGGAGCAATTGCATCAAGGAATGAAGAGACACCCCCCTGTAGATAGTTTCTTGCATTAGGAAGAAATTCTTCACCACAAGTGTGATGTGGTGCTGGAACAGGTTGTCCAGAGAAGTTGTGGAGGTTCCAACCCTGGAAGTGTTCAAAGCCAGGCTGGGTGGGGACTTGAACAATCTGGTCTGGTAGGAAGTGTCCTGCCCATGACAGAGGATTGGAATTACATAGTGTGTTAAGGTCCCTTTCAACCCAAACTATTCCCTTATTCTGTGATTCTTTGTTCAGGGTCACTGAGCTGGTAGAAACATGGCAAAAATTTGATGATCGTCTTCCGACTGTGTTCAGTCAGTGGTAAACAGCTTTCATCTGCTGATTGCCATGTTCAGTTTTGGACCACTCACTACTAAAAGGACGTTTGGTAGCTGGACCTTATACAGAGAAGGGCAACAAAGCTGCTGAAGGGCTTGGACAAGTGCTATAAGGAGTGGCTGAGGGAACTGGAATTGTTTAGTCTGGAGAAGAGGAAGCTGAGAGGAGACCTCATTGCTCTCCACAGCTACCTGAAAGGAGGTCATAGAGAGGTGGGTATTGGTCTCTTCTCTCTAGTATCACATGATAGAATGAGAGGAAATGGCCTCAGGTTGTGCCAGAAGAGGTTTAGATCAGATATTAGGAAAAAAAAAAAAGTACTGAAAGTGTGGTCAGGCATTGGAACAGGCAGTCCAGGGAGGTGATGGAGTCACCATTCCTGGAGGCATTCAAAAAACATGTAGACATGGCACTTTGGGACATGGTTTCATGTTGTTAGGTTGATAGTTGGACATGGTGATCTCAGAGGTCTTTTCTAACCAAACCAATTCAATGATTCTCTGATTACAGGTATGGCTTTGTTCTAAACTGCCTCCCACAACGTGAAGCTGAAGACAGTGAATCACTGCAATTTTTTTTAAAAAGAAAAACAAGACTTAACTGTCCCAAATCCTGCATCTCTCAAGTATTATATAAGTAATAAAAATACTGACCACTGTTGCATTATTTCTATTTAGGTTCCAAATTATATTGATTTTTAAAGCAATTGTAACAATACAGGTGCTAATCAGAAAATACAGGATTTTAAAAATCAGAAATAATTTTGAAAGAGCAGCCTTCTTTGAAGGGTGTAACTTTTGCTTACAAGATGAAAGCACATATAGTTGTTTTTTTTCTGGTAAGTTACAGATAATATAACTTTGTACTTCTAGCAAAGTATGAATTTAAAGAGAACAGAGAGGAATGGCAATATTCACATTTATGTCTACTAATTCAGTCTGCAGAAAGGCCACACCTTGAGTACTGTGGCCAGTTCTGGGCCCCTCAGTTTAAGAAAGATGTTGGGATGCTGAACATGTCCAGAGAAAGGCACCTATAATGGTGAGGGGCAGCTGGGGGAGCTGGGAGTGTTTAGCCTGGAGAAGAAGGGGCTCAGGGCAGACCTTATTGTTCTCTACAACTACTTGAAAGGAGGTTGTAGCCAGGTGGGGTTGGTCTCTTCTCCCAGGCAACTAGCAACAGAACAAGGGGGGACAGTCTCAAGCTGCACCAGGGGAGATTTAGGCAGGATGTTAGGAAAAAATAATTCACAGAAAGAGTGATTGGCATTGAAATGGGCTGCCTTGGGAGGTGCTGGAGTCACTGTCCCTGGAGAAGGTTGAAAAGAGACTGGCTGTGGCACTTGGTGCCATGGTTTAGCTGATTAGATGGTGTTAGGTAATAGCTTGGACTTGATCTCATAGTGATTAATTCTGTGATTCTGTGAAATGGTTTGAATGCAAAACAAAAAGTGAGACTATATGCTCGGGAGTCTGTACTTGGGATGTGAGTGCGTAGCATGAAAACAAGCCTTGTAAAACAAGACACAGGACTGTGATTTAAAAAAATTCAGGACTACTTAGTTCTTCCTCTGTTGCACTGTGAAACGATAGGTCAGTCATTAAATTTACTGTTCATCAAATTCTGAAATGGCTTCCTTTCTTTTTGCACATTTTTATATTTCTCGGGTGTAGTCCAGAAAGTGATTTAACTGCTCACTCATTTCCTCTCTCTCTTCAGAAAATGCTATCTCTTCATACACCAAGATGCACATGATTCTAATTAATGTTGAGCCCTACTAAGGTATGGAGTAGTCTTCCAATGAGAACAACAAAGTGCTGACCACTTGCACTGTTTCAAGCTGGGTAGAAAAATTGTTTTAAATAAACTTTGAGTTGTTTTTTAGAATAGACTCTCTGGACATTCTCATACCAGATTTACAGAATCGTACGATATATCTGGTTGGAAGAGACCTCCAAGATCATGCAGTTCAACCTTTGATCTGGTACTGAAAGGTCAACACTAGACCATGCCCCTAAAGGCCAGGTCCATATGCTACTTGAACTCCTCTAGGGGTGGTGATTCCACCACTGCCCTGATCAGCCCATTCCAGTGGTTGATGACCCTTTCAGTGAAGAAATATTTCCTAATATCAAGCCTAAACCTCTCTTGGAACAGCTTGTAACCATTTCCTCTAGTCCTGTCACTAATCAAGAAGAGGCTGCCTCCTCCTTGCTCCAACCTCTTTTCAGGTAGTTGTTCAAACACAGAAGCAAAGTTTTACCAAGAAACTTGCTATAAGAAAGCTTTTAAGTTACTTTCAAAAGGGGAGATGGGGTGCAAAGTAGTGTTAACAAATAGAGAAATGTAACTTGTGCATGACCAGGAAGATTTAATGCTCGTTCTGGATGATACAAAGTGAAGCTGAAACTTTTGACTTTTGCTACAGGCAAATAAACACTGTAGGTTTTTGGTTGTAGAAACTACTTGTGAGATAGCTTGGAAAGCAAGATTCATATTTCATTGCTTTCTTGGTTGGCTTATTGCACAGCTGAATATTTTGACAGATGTAAAATACATTTTGGAAGGTTCAGTTTTGAAGTAAATATTAATGCTTGTACAGCTGTGACTGTCAAGGAGTGGAGAGGTGTATCTTTTATTAATACATGGTAATGACATTTAGTTGATAATATTAATCTTAAATTCATCCTTATAACCAAAGGGAAATTTATACAGCATATAATTTCCTACTTCCTATTAATACCAATTCAGTGATTGATGATGCCATGCAGGTTTATGACAAGGCCAGATGAGTCTTAGCATTTATAGGATCTCAGTATTAGTGGCTACTTTTCAAGTTTTCTGCCTTTCATCAAACTTTCTCAAAAAAAAACCCCAGTGTTGCTTGTGTTGAAAATATTTTGCACTAACTTTTTTTTGGCATCTTTTATCTATTCCATATAGATGTCTGTCAATTTTCTGCTTATTCTGGACTGTAGTCTTAAAAAAAAAAATTAAAAAAAAAAAAGAAAAGGAAAAGAACTGTCTGTTGCCTTCTCTAAACATTGCTTGTTTTTAAGATTAGGTGTATAAAAAAAAATTTCCAGCTGATCTAAAGCAATAAAAAAGAGTCATGCTGAAGTACTTGAGTAACCATCATATAAAGCAAAGCTTTAGCAGCAGTGCTTAATGCAAAACTGTGTGGGAAGATGATTTGCATTGCTGTTGAATGGATGTATGTGACGTATAAACTCATTTTGCTGATACACAGTCTTGCCACGTTTCTATGGTTTTTCACTCAGTGTTCAAAAGCAATGGAAAAAAATACAAAATGAGCTTTTAAAGTTATATATTTATGGCATTTCTGTAATGTATTTTGTATTTTAAATATTTGCAGTCTTCGTATTTAGTGTGGTTGTATAGTGTCTTTTCTGTGTACTTAAATAATGCTGTAGATATTACGGTCATGTAGTGTCAAAGTGCTACAAGAAATGGAGTGTTCTTAGGATCTAGGGGTCTATCAGGTCAGGACCTGGCACCAGGCCTCATCTGAGCATCAGCTAGGAGCAGGGCAGCTTGGAGACATTGGGGCAACTCCAGCCCCAGGCATTGGGCACCTCCCTGATATCAGGGACTGGATGAGGCTAGGCTAAGATGTTGGCCCATGAATAGCTCCAGTTCAGTGGGGCCCATGGCTGTGGAGGGCTGTGCTGTGCTATCACTGAAGTAGAGGGCAAAGGCCCTGCAGAGGCTAACATGAGGTCCTGGGCTGTGAGTGTATGGGGGGACCCCCAGGGAGAGCTCAGGAATAGTCAAGGCCAGCGGCGACCTGGGCCCTCTGATTTGTTGAGTTCTTAAGGGAAAGAGTAAAATCTCCATTTTAACTTCTAACAAAAGTTCTTTAAGTGGTATTCTATATATTGAGGGTGCTGGTAGACCAGAAGCTCAATATGGGCTGTCAGTGTGCTCATGAAGCCCAGAAAGTCAACCAGATCCTGGGCTGCAGCAAGAGAAGTGTGGGCAGAAGGGCAAGGGAAGTGCTCCTCCCCCTTTACTCCGCACTGGTGAGACTCCACTTGGAGTACTGCATCCAGTTCTGGAGCCACTGTTACAGGAGGGATACAGATGTGCTGTAGTGTGTCCAGAGAAGGGCCACAAGGATAATCAGAAGACTGGAGCACCTCTCCTATGAGGACAGACTGAAAGAGTTGGGGCTGTTCAGTCTGGAGAGGAGAAGGTGACCTTATTGTGGCCTTTCAGTATCTTAAGGGGGCTACAAGAAAGCTGGGGAGGGACTTTTTAGGATGTCAGGTAGTGATAGGACTAGGGGGAATGGAACAAAGCTGGAGGTGGGTAGATTCTGAGTGGAATGTAGGAAGAAGTTCTTCAGCATGAGGGTGGTAAGACCTTGGAAGGGGTTGCCCAGGGAGGTGGTAGAAAACCCATCCCTGGAGGTATTTAGGGCCAGGCTGAATGAGGCTGCAGACAGCCTGATCTAGTGTGAGGTGTCCCTGCCCATGGCAGGAGGGTTGGAACTAGATGATCCTTGTGATCCCTTCCAACCCTGACTGATTCTATAGAACACAGAAATTAAGCTTAATGGTGTTCTCCCAGGGTTGAGTTCAGAATATTGTTTTCCAGTGAGTTTCTGAAATAATAGGATTCCACTACTTATACTGGGCAATGAAAGATTACAAATATGCTGTGAAATGAGAAAACCTGGCATATGGGTTTTGATTAATTCATTTCTTTAAGCATTTATCTCCACATTTAAAATGCATAATTCAGAAGAGATTTCCCAACCCACTTTTTAAAGTTATATTCAAAACCTATGATTTTCCAGGCTATAGCAAATGGTAAGGTCTTCTGTTCAGCCCATTTATATTCAGTAGGCATCAAGGAGCTTGTAGGGCAGTATCTCAACCCACTCAGTGGACCACAAAAGAGGTGAATACTTGTGATCACCTGAAAGAGGCTATCCCTGCACAGCAGGGCCATAGAGGCAGTGGAGTCGAAAGTGACTTGCAGAAACAGTACAAAACAATTTATTATTTTTTCCTAACAATAATCAAGGGTGTGAATACAAATGTTTTGACACAGCTGCTATTTTCTTGCCAAACACTTTAAAGCACAAACACATTATGTCAATCAAGGAGAGGAAAGGAAATTTAAGTAGAAAGAAAAAAGAAATGGGGAAAGAGAGAAAGATGGAAAGTAAGATATGACCACCCTTGGATCCAGAGACATTTGACGGAATCAGTCAAAATCTTTAGTTCTTTGGTTGTAGGAACACACCAGATCGAAATATTACTGTCCCTTTATACGCTATGCACATGGATGTCACCCTGGAATTTACACATGAAGCATAGAGAGGCAGTGCTAATTTTCATGATCTTCTTCCAGTGCAGTGTCCACTATAAACCTTTCCTTGGAGCAGTTGCAATGGCTTAGCAGAAGAAACTAACCCAGGGAAAACACTCCTGCTTACAGAGAACTTACTTCTTCCTAATGTTAACTTACCTGAAAGGAGCAGGTCGTACCTTGAGCCAGAGAGGAGAAAGACAGGGGCTGGGGGCTGTTGAGGGCCGTTGAGACTTCCTGTCTCTGGGCAGGCCTTGCATAGCACCACATAAAGTCTGACACAATAAAAGCTGGGCTCTTATACACAGTTCACAATCATAAAAGGTTAGGGGCTGGAAGGGACCTTGAAAGCTCATCCAGCCCAACACCCCTACCAGAGCAGGATGTCCTATACCAGATCGTACAGGAAAGCATCCAGGAGGACCTTGAATATCTGCAGAGAGGGAGACTCCACAACCCCCATGGGCAACCTGTTCCAGTGTTCTGTCACCCTCACAGGGAAAACATTTTTCTCATGTCCACATGGAACAGTTCTGTTTTGAAGCAGGAAGCATTGGGTAACATTCACAAAGGTTTAAGAAAATTTCAATACTATCACCCAGAGACTTCAAAAAATCATTTAGCTGCCTTTTTAAACTCCCCAGCAGGAAGATGAGGAACCTGATTACATATGCCTGAGTGAAGAAACAGTATAAATCAGTGTGGTTTGTTATTAATACACAATTAGGTTATAGCTGAGGTTTGTTAGAGATGACAGTTATTGAGATTTTAAAACAAAAGTAATTCTCAACTAAAATGCACCTTGAAATTCTTTTATGTGGGATACAAGTTAGTCACAAACATGGTCACATGATCTTATTTAGTGGTTTAGAGCTTAATGACCTGGAGATGTTCCTTATGTTTTAACAGACGTATTTCATGTATTTACTTGACTGAAGGGATAAAATGTACTTGTATTTATGAACTGTAAATTTTTTTAACAGTGTTTGTTACATCACGGTTTTTACAGTTGTCTAACATTCAGAAAAGCACACACTTCATTTAATAAGGAAGAATAAAATCATTGCAAGGAAAAAGGCACCTATTTTTCCCTATAAATGACGATTAATGTCTACTTTAACACTTTCAAATGAAGTCACTTCCTTTCAAAACATTTTGGGTTGGTGGTATACAGTCCTAATGTGACAACCCTAATTATAAAAGTGCCACTTCAGGAAATTAATGAAAAAAAGAAAATCCATTTAGAGCCCCATGATTATTTTTGTGAACATTGTCTAGCTAATTTAAGTTGCAAAGGTACAAGATGCTATTAAGTGGTGATCTTATGACTTTTAATAGCTGTGTAATTCTGAATAATTTCAAGAAAATTATTGAACAAACTCTGTGATACTGTTGAAGAAGCTTTTAAAACAGTAGAATGTTCATACCTCATTCATTGTCAGCTTCCAAATATAAATTGGAAAACAGGTATAAGTTAAATCACTTGGGAGGCTGGGTGATTAACCTAGTTATCAGGCTCATACAGTCACTGCTGCTCCATATAACAGCAGTCAGATGGGCTTACATCAGGAGGATAACATTGTGTCCTGGTGGGCCAGATTGCCCTCATTTTTTGGGGCATCTGCAGTTTCTCTGTTACTTTCACTGACTTTAAAAAATACTCCAGATCTTTAAAGATATCTTTTGCATAAGTATCTTTGATTCCTCTAAGGGGATAAATAAGCTTCATATATACTGTTAAGCACAACCAGAGTTGTTATCTACACCCCTAGTTGTCTTCTGTGAGCCTTGCAGCTCAACTTTCACATCCGCTGGCTCCAGTTAAATACTCCTCACTGTGCAAGTAAGTAGCTTAGTTTAGCCAGCAGCAGCAGTCTCAGCAGACAGAAGCCTATGTTCCTGCAAGTTCTTGGAAAAGGAACTTTTATTTTTACCTAATAATTGTAATTTTGGGAAAAAATTAGAAACCTCTAATTTCACTTAACCTCTTTAATGATAAAAAATACAATCCTGGTATAAAATGTACATCTCCAGAGTATCACATGTTATTTTTTTATCGACTGTAGGCTGGCCAACTGAGTATAATTGGCTGAGAACTTCTGTATGTATTTTCTTGGCTTCTTATGCTGCTCAAGACTAATGCTGAATTGCATGTAAGACAAGTAATGAAAAGAGTACACAGTGCATTATGCTGGTGGTTCATCTCCTCAAGGCAGAATTATGAAAATACATATAACTGAACTCTGTCATCTGTCTTGAGAGTAGATTTATTTAAAAATAAGTTGTTCTTTTCTAAACTGAAAAGAACAACCTACAAACTTAATCTAGCTCATCAGCAATGAACAAGTCTTCAATAATTCTTCCTTCTACCTAGACAAACAACTCTGTATGGCAGTATATAGATATTTATCATAATATATATGTGCACCATTGTCACAGAAACACTCTTAACTGGACTGTTACCATTACAGAACTATGGTGAGCCAATAAAGAGCTTTTGAAGTGTAAACTTAAGCTTACAATAGCTGTAACTTGAGAGTTAGAGTATCTGAACTCATAATCTAACTTCAGAAGCACTGCAAGCTTCTTAAAGGCTGGGTGTGGTCACCAAATTCAACCAGAAAACAAAACAACATGATCTTAAAATGGCATCTATAGTAAATCTTTTTTCTAGATTAGGATGGAAATTTAAGCCATTGGGTCAGATGTAGTAACATGCTGATGGAAAATGCATCAGATCAGTTTTGAGAATATTTTAAGGTCCTGCACCTGGGTCAGGACAATCCCCATTACCAATAGATGCTGGGAGAGGATTTGATAGAGAGAAGCCCTGAAGAAAAGAACTTGAAAGGTTTGGTGGATGAGAAGCTGGACACCAGCCAACAATGTGCACTTACAGCCCAGAAGGTAAGTCACATCCTGGGGTGAATGAGAAGAAGCGGGGCCAGCAGATTGAAAGAAGTGATTCTTCCACTCTGCTCAGCTCTGGGAAGACATAACCCAGAGTACTGTGTCCAGCTTTGCATTTCTCAGCATGAGAATGACATAGACCTGATGGAGAAGTTCTAGAGGAGAGTCACAAAAATGACCAGAGGGCTGGAGCACCTCTCCTATGAAGACAGCCTGAGAGTGCTGGGGTTATCCCACCTGCAGAACAGGAGGCTCCTGAGAGACCTTGCAGTACCTGAAAAAGGCCTACAAGAAGGATCTTTTACAAAGGGTTGTATCAATAGGACAATGGGCAGTAATCTTAAACTAGAGAAAGGTTGATTTAGGTTGGACACTACAAAGAAGTTCTTTGCTATGCAGGTGGTGGAATACTGGAACAGGTTGCCCTGGGATAGAAGCTCCATCCATAGAGACATTCAAGGTCAGGCTTGATGAGGCCCTAAGTGACCAGACCTAGTTGGAGACGTCCCTGCTTATTTCAGAAGGATTCCACTAGGTGGCTTCTGGAAGTCCCTTCCAACCTAGTGCACTCTAGGGTTTTTATTTTCATTTTATTCAGAATAGATTGTTAATAATTAGACCCTCAATGTAGTATGGTAATACTTGGTAAGAGGGCAAATGATAAAAGGTTAGGGAAATAAAGTAATCATAACATTTAGAAATCACCAAAAATGGAATTATTTGGGGTTTGTGTGTAATTACTGTCGATCTTGAATGTAACAGAGAAACCTGCTATAATGCAAGTATTCTGCTGAGAAAAATTTCATATGAAGTCATGTGTAGCAATAAAATGCAGATAGTATCTTAGCAACTGTACAAGTGAAAATCAGTATAAGCATGCGACTGTTTCATTGATTGTTTATGATGATACATTGTGGGTAGCAATATGAATCTGAGTTTCTTTCCAAAAAGGCTGTATCATTTTAAAAAATCTGCTTAAAGTCTGACAGTTCCAAACCCTGAAATTCTGCACAGAACACAGTGTGCATTGTTGTAAAACCTGTGCTTCTGTAAAAAAAGAGATCCTACAGAAGTAAGGTCCCTCAGTAATAATCTTTGGCACAACATCAGACATGCAATTGGTACTCTGTGAAGCACAATGGCAATGAGAAAGGCCCACAGGGAGGATATTGAAAGTAGCAAGCAAACGGGAGAGAAGTCACACTTAAATGGACAACTTAAAGCATTGCAAAATGCAACAAAACCTACTAAGCAAAGCAGTTTCTTTGTAGTTCAGTGTTTTGGTTTGGTTTGGTTTTTTCTGCTGTTGCTTTGTAAGCAGTTTGGTTTCAGGTCCACAAATTCATGAATGTGTTTTAGAGTTACTCAGGATGCAGATGTTTCCCTGTTCTGCTCTGTTTGTTTCTCTGTTCTAAGTTAGGAATCAGTATTAACAAAATCAAGCTTTTCTCTTTAGAGTATATTTTTAACACAGTGTGGGGACATGAAACTGGTAGAATCTGCCTCATACCATCCTATTGTACTTCAGGTATACTTAAAGCAAATTCCATGGGCCCATGTGTAACTAGAAACAGCAGACTTATGAGGTGTTCAGCCTCATGCTTGTTTGTAGAATGAGAATGTGACCTATTCCAGAGACACAAACGTGCCTAGTTTAGAATGAAGGATTTTGGCAGTTAAGTAATTTTTGATAGTTTGGGGAGTTTCTGCATTTTATATTATTATCATGGCTCATTGGAGGGGCAGTAAAGAAATTTATGTTTTGAAGCAGAGGGATATTTAACATTACTGATTTGTTTCCCACCCTCATTGTATGCTATTCTTTCTCAGATTGTTGATTTATTGCTTTGAAGCCATATTCAACAGCTCTGTGACACAATTGCCTTCAGGTCTGTTTAAGTTATACATATATGAATGTTATTTTTAAGAAAAAAACACAGATGTTTCTGGCACATAATGTATAGATGTGCTCCAATGCAGATATTTGGTGTTTTGGTTTGAGTGAAATTTCTTTGTGTAAGAAAAGCAATACCTACAAATGTCATGAAGCACTAATTAACTGATATTAATTTGAAAGTGGCTGATGACAAAGAACTGATGCTAGAAATTGGTTTGGAATGAAGTCACAAGAGCTTTTTCCTTTTATCTTTTGCTTATTTATATAAAACAGACTTCTTACATCCAACAAACACTTGGCTTTGTTGCTGTTACATGTTCTTTAAAGCTGAAGAAGCACCAGGGCTGGCTAGCTATACCTGTGTGAGTGTGATATCAGGAAGAGAGACAGTAAAGAAGCCATGCAGCGTTGTGCGGGAAGAAGCTTGATGGGCTTGCAATGTGCTGCATCATGTCAGGGAGGAAGCTGGTCTGTTCTGAGTTACTACTTTGGAGCGAGCCTGTTAGCAGATAGTTTCCTCTGTCATCAGGATGTTTTTGCCCTTAGCCTCTTTGCAGATAAAGGATTTTTAGAATGTGATTATGCAGCACCTGAAGTTAATTTTTCTTGAAGAAGTTACATAAAAGTGGTAGGAGGAATTACAGTATGGTGGTCTTATCCTTAATAAGGGTTCTTCATTCTTTGAGCAAAATACCAACCCACACATTGAATCAAGATATTTCTGTTATGTAGAACAAGGAATCTGGCATCTAGCTACAGCCTACCAGCACTCCCAGCATTGCAAGGCACACAAGAGACACCAGGCTGGCTAGGCATATTTCCATATCCATTCTACAACATGCATATCACATAGAATCACTGAATCACAGTGGCTGGGATAGACCTCTAAGATCATCATTACCTAACCATTACCTAACTCTACCAGAGCCACTACTACACCACATCCATGAGCACCCTATCTAGACAGCTTTTAAATGCAGCTAGGAATGGTGGTTCCTTGGCAGCCTGTTCCAGACTTTAATAACCATTTTGGTTTTTCCTAGTGTCTAACCTAAACCTCCCCTGGAGTAACTTGATGCTCTTTGCTCTCGTCAGACCCCACCTGGAGTACTGTGTGCAGTTCTGGAGCCCTCAACACAAGAAGGACATTGAACTGCTGGAGCAAGTCCAGAGACGGGCCACAAGGATGATCAGAGGGCTGGAGTGTCTCTGCTGGAAGGACAGGCTGAGAGAGTTGGGGCTCTTCAGTCTAGGGAAGAGAAGGCTTTGAGGAGACCTTATAATAGCCTTCCAGTATCTGAAAGGGGCCTACGAGAAGGCTGGGGAGGGACTATTTACAAGGCCTTGTAATGACAGGATGAGGAGTAATGGTTTTAAACTGGCAGAGGGGAGATTTAAACGAGCTGTTAGGAGGAAGTCCTTTACAGTGAGAGTGTTGAGACGCTGGCACAGGTTGCCCAGGGAGGTTGTGGCTGCTCCCTCCCTGGAGGTGTTCTAGGCTAGGTTGGATGTTCTACTGGGAGGTGTCCCTGCCTATGGCAGAGGATTGGAACTAGAATGTCTTTGAGGTTCCTTCCACCTAAACCATTCTATGATTTATTTGCTCTAAAGCCTCCTTTCAAGTAGTCGCAGAGAACAGTAAGGTCTCCTCATTAAATGTGTGTGCTGTCTAATGATTAAAACATTTAGAGAGGTTCCCTAATTGTCATGCTCATTTTTGCTTTAGGGGTGTGTATTTTAGCATTATAATTTTCCTAGGATACACTCTTGGCTCCTCTGATCCAGAAGCTACATGCTTTGTTATTTTCTAAGTCACTAACAGGAAAAGAACACAAGACACAATAAGAGGTCTTTTGTTTCACATCTTAATCAAGGTTTGGTACTTTCCACAATGCCTTAGTCCTTTCCTGGCCAAAAACTGTTGATAAACTTCTATCCTTTTTGTTTTGACATCTTGCTATAAAGCAAACTTGTGTTTCACTGCTGGCTGCTACAGGACTGATTACTAAAGTTGTAGTGCTACATCACAAGTGGCGTTGCCATGAAAGCAGGAAGATAATACTGGAGATCTCTTGAGTTCCTTCCAAAGTACTAGATGGTGAGATGGTGTCCTGCTGCACCATTGTCACACTTCTGCCTCAACAGTTAATACCTCACACTTCTTTTCTCCAAGTACTTCCCTGTGTTAATGCCCCCTTTGCTTCATCTCTCTTGTTTTCTTATGGTAATGCTGATATTTTCATTAGCTTAGACTAATTTAACAGTGCTCCATGCAGATTTAATTAGTTACTCTAATTTGTAAAGACAATTTCTTAGGCATGAGTTTTCAGGTATAAATTTGCAACAATGTATTTTAAAAGATTTTATTTTCATTCTTATCTTTCTTACTGTAAAGTAAAAAAGAGACCAGGTCTGCATTTTGTCAACCTTATAAATGACCATCTGACTTGTGGAGAGAACTTCTGATCTCCTTCCTTGAAGAAGGCATATTACCCATAACTAAATTTCATGTCCTTTTTGCTTGATTTGTGGGTCATAGCAATAGCGTGCCCTTCATTATGTTAAGCTTGTGATTTGGAACCTTGATGAAGTGTTGTTTCTATTCAGGATCATCAGATGAAATAACTGCTGTAGGTCTATCTCACTCCATTATGGTGATCTAAAACATGCCTAATTCATTTTCACTAGAAGAACAGAAGTAGTATCAAGATGAGCCTGTCTCTTTCTTTACCTGTTCAGTTGGGAACTCTTTTTAGCCTTGCCTTTAATAACAGCAATGGTATGGATACCTGCACTCAAATGTGTGTTGCTTTCAAAACTTGGTAGTCTCTCTGTTAATTTTCAATTTTCTTCCAAATTGTCATTCTCATAATCTGGACCAAATAAATTTGTTTTTTGCCTTATTCTGATATATATAGCAATAACATTGTTGGCTACCAATGATCCGTAGACATAGATGTATTTTTTTTTCTCATACCACTTCTACTAATATTTCAAATAAGTGCTAGTCTTTAATATTAAATGAAGAATCTAAGCCTTGAAGTCACATGTTTATGCCACCACTGAATTTTTAAAAAGAATTAAATATGTGGGGGGTTGCTTACTGATGCTTAGTTTCAAGTGCTTGCCTGGAAAAGCCTTTGCTCAGTATTCAGTATCTAGTTATCTGGAAGTAGTTCCTTGAGCACTCAAATGCCCTTGTGAAGCTGATGCAGTTTCTAGGTTTTATGCTGCGTTATCTTTTAAGTTATACAACCTCATTAATTAGCTTTATTACAATAAGACCTTTGCATGCAGTAAACTGCTTTTGATGATGATATAGTGAATGTAAAAGACAAATGGAATAAAGATAAATTTTATGTTTTAAGCTTCTATTTATACTTAAGATCAATACAGATCATTGTCTGAACTTACCCTTACAAGAATTTAATACTAATAGATCAAGCCATTTAAAAAGCTTGAATAATCCAATATGAAGACTGACTCTTACATGTTGGTCATTTTGTTACTTTTGATTTTCTCTGTTATAGAAGTTTGTATTCAGATCAATGTACCACCAGGAGAATTTTTTGTGGTAGATTGGTAAAATGGAGTTTTTCTTACTATTCAGGCTCCAGCTACATAAAGTTTTAAGTGATAAAGTTAGGACGGTGTTTCCGATTTTTAAAAAAGTAAATCGCTGTTAGTTTTCCTCTAGTTCATAGTGGAAATGTCAGAAGATATGAATTCTGATTTTTTTTATTGAAGTTGTTCTCTGATCTATATTTTGATGTCATGTTTGCTGCCAGGGAATGTAGGAGATTGATGCACACCTATTATTTTGTTACAGAAGCCAAACGTCAGAAATGCAAAAGAAGATAAACACTAGAACTGAATTGTAGGTTTGTAACAAGGCTACCATAACAGGCAAGAGTGGAGTGAAAATAAGTTGGAGAAACGTTGAAGAGAGCTCTTGGATTTAGCAGCCTCTTTATTTGTGCTTCCTTCTTGTGATAAGTAATAGGTTAAAAATTCTCCATTTAGGACACAGGGATTATTGTTCTTAAGGAGTAAAACTAAGCAGTTGATAATATTTCTAATGAGTTGTGTTAGAGTCTAGAGTTCAGAAAATGAACTAAAAATGCCTTTGTGAGCATTATTCCTAGGTGTTTTTCACTTTTGCATTTTTTATTTGGCTTTCTATAAGTATGTGAAGGAATTGCGAAAAGATTTCTGCTTTACCTTTGTGATTATTTCACACTTTGAAAGTTTGGCAGGTGTTTTCTTACATTAACTCATCCTGTGCTTTTGCTTCCAAACCTACATTACTACATGAAAATATAGAGTCACATAACGTCCTGCTGATTGCAGTGAAAGAATGAGATGAACAACATTCAGTTCCTACAGAAGCAAATTGAGTTTTGCTGAGGAGGACCATCTCCCAGAAGTTCCTCACTTAGGGAGATAGGTCAGTGGGAAGAAAAGGAGGGTAGCATGCCTTAGGTTTGACAGCTGGATGAAATTTTCTTTTCTCCTCTCTGTCTTAATGTGCAGATTAGTTATATTTGCACAACTGTAGACAGTGTTGGCTCTGCATGATCACGGAAATGCAAATTGTCTGTTTCAATGACAAACTGCAGCCCAGACAGCCAACCATGTCCTGGGCTGTATCAAGAGCAGCATGACTAGCAAGGCAAGTGAGGTGATTCTCCCCCTTTACTCTGCTCTCATCAGACCCCACCTGGAGTACTGTGTGCAGTTCTGGAGCCCTCAACACAAGAAGGACATTGAACTGCTGGAGCAAGTCCAGAGAAGGGCCACAAGGATGATCAGAGGGCTGGAGTGTCTCTGCTGGAAGGACAGGCTGAGAGAGTTGGGGCTCTTCAGTCTAGGGAAGAGAAGGCTTTGAGGAGACCTTATAATAGCCTTCCAGTATCTGAAAGAGGCCTACAAGAAGGCTGAGGCGGGACTATTTACAAGGTCTTGTAATGACAGGATGAGGAGTAATGGTTTTAAACTGGCAGAGGGGAGATTTAAACGAGCTGTTAGGAGGAAGTCCTTTACAGTGAGGGTGTTGAGACGCTGGCACAGGTTGCCCAGGGAGGTTGTGGCTGCTCCCTCCCTGGAGGTGTTCTAGGCTAGGTTGGATGTTCTACTGGGAGGTGTCCCTGCCTATGGCAGAGGATTGGAACTAGAATGTCTTTGAGGTTCCTTCCACCTAAACCATTCTATGATTCCATGATGAGTATTGCATTAAAGCTGCAGAGATGTGTAATTTGTCTAAACTGGTATTATTCTAATAACGTACTATGCACAAAGCTTACAATGGGAAGAAATTGTCCCCAACTGCCTGTCTTTCTTACTTTAACAAAATAATTGAGAAACATATAACAAACAAAAACCCCCCCTGGGCATAAAGGTGTGGTAATTTGTTCCTTGGGTCATGCAAAGCAGTTTTTCTGGCATATCAAATTCTTCAGATACTGATGAACTGAGGACATTCAGTAGTGCTCAGAATCAAAACCAGCAGCATTTTACCTGAGGCTTTTAGTAGTCTGGATTCTTCCTGTTCTCTGTTCTATTTCTTCTTTAACATTGAATTTTTTTCAAGGCCTGTATATGTTTGTGTAAGTTAACTCTATGCAAAGCAGTAAATTACATTCTGCTCCTGATCAGAATTACTGTGGATACATCTATTCAGCTGTGAACATATTTAATCACAGCCTAGTTTTGTGTGACT
>VWZI01007826.1:0-34072 GCA_013396835.1 Psilopogon haemacephalus
GTGCTCAAATTAGTGTCCTAAGTTTAGGACTGGCAAAGAGCCTGGAGATACAGCCATCTCGTAGAAGGATAAGAATATTAGGTGTTATGGTGTACCAGCTAAAACGAGGGTGTGGCTTCCAGGAGACAAACGCAGCACCTTGGTGGAAGTTGCCTTAAGCCCCCACCCAGGAAACATACTGGGCTTTGATGTGCTAGCTAGCAAAGGGTGGCATCTTCCAAATGGCTCTCTTTGGAGCTTCGGGTCCTACGGGGTGGGGTCGAAAAGGGTGAGAACAGCTTATGAAAACACCCTACAAATGGATTCAGCTATACCCCAGACTGGAACTACTCATGTACCTTACCTGCAGTGGCCAGACAAGGCATCACTGAGGTGATTAGAGACCATGTGCCAAGAGGGACCAAGGATAAATCCTTGTCCCAGATTCAAGTGGGGCGACCTGTACTGGTCTAACTGCCCTATATTGGGATTGTGCCCATGACACTGGCTAAGACCAGGGGCTCATATGCCTGGGAAGTCCTACATAATAAAGGTGCATGGTGGATCATGCTGTATGGCATAGAACATATGCCATACCTCGCTGGACTACTAGGGACTACCCATCACCCTAGAGTCCTACAAAAATCTGTCCATTGCCACCGGGGTGGACTGTGGCAGAGCAGGGCACTGCCCCACCGGAGGTTTGAACTGTGGCAGGGTACACCCAGTCCACTGCCCCACCAGAGGTGTGAATGGGGCAGGAAACGGTCTTCCTCCCTCCCCACCTCTGTCACCGGAGGCTTAGTACAATAGGTGTGAAGTGCCTTCTCCCACCCTCCATGGGCTTGAACAGGGAGGCAACAGAGCACCTCAGTATATATATGGCAGCTGGACAGATTGCAGCAGGACTTGCTTGGACTTGCTTGGACTTGCAAGGGCTTCCTTAGACCTTCACTGGGACCTGCACGGACCTGCACTGGGACCTGAACACGGACCTGGAGACACGAACCTCGCATGGACTTTGAGACAGTCTCCCGTCTGTAAGTGGGGCAAGTTTCATGGCCAAACCTTTCCATTTTCTGATTTTTCCTGAATTACAAGAAAAGGCATCATTGTGAAGACTTTTCCCGACCGAATTAGAACCCAAACTTAAACTAATCCACACACAGATTGTGGGTGGGGCTTTTGGAAATTATAAAAGCTACATAATTTATAATTTCAACCTCTTCAATAGCCCACAATCAATACAGTCCCCCAGCTCCCTGCTGCCACACTGGCTGGGCTGCAGAGGCCCAAGGCAGGCAGCTGGGCACAGGCTTGGCCCCAGCAGGACAGGGCTTTATGTGTGCAAAGTGGAGCTGAAGCTGCTGAGAACAGGCAGGAGAAAGCCTGAGAGACACAGGTAGACACCTCCTGCTGCTGCAGGCACAGGGGCTGCAGGGGCTTGCTGGGCAGAGGTCCCTACACTTGGCAGGTGTTGCTGTTAGGCCTGGGTGGGCCCAGGAGCCTGAGCTGTGCTGAAGCAAGGGCAGCTGTGAGCCTTGGCAGCTGCAGTGGCAGAGCTGAGGCAAGTGCAGCCCTGGGCGCTCTTGAGGAGTGTGGGCAGCATAGAGCAGGCCTTGGGCACTGCCCCAGAGGGCACTGCTGGTGCTGGGAACCCTGCAGCCTGGGCTGGCTGCTGGTGCTGCTCCTGCTGCAGCCTCACTGCCCTGCAGGTCCTGCAGGAGCTGCTAAAGCAGATGGCAGAATCACAGCAGCTACTGGTGTGGGAAGGGCCAGGGCCTGCCCCTGCCCCTATGCTGGCATTGGCCTGGGCCCCAGAGCAGGGCTGGAGGTGCCCACTGGGCACAGCCCCATCTGGAGCAGGCTGCAGGTGCAGCAGTGATGGGTGGCAGGGCAGAGTCCAGGCTGTTGTGCTCTGGCACAGCCTTTTCCCCAGCTGGGCACTGCCCCCAGCCAGGATTGGTCACTGTTGGTGTCCTGGCATAGGAAAGGACACCCCCCTGGCACCTGCAGCAGAGGAAAGATGGTTCAGGGAGGGCTGGGTGGGTTCTGGCAGCACCAGGCCTGGCTCCTTCTGCCCCACAGCCCCTGTCAGAGCTGCACCCATGCACGGAAGGGCTCTGCTCGGGTGCCCTTCCCTGTGCAGGTGGAGCCCTTCCTGAGGGCTTGGCTTTGCCAGGCATTGTGCCAGGGGTGTCTGTGCCTGCCCTTGGGCACAGAGCTGTGCCCTCCTCTCTGCAGGTGTCTCTACCCCCAGTTGGGTTCTGGCTTTGTTCCTACCCTCAAGAAGCTCAGTTCCTGTGCCCACTGTGTCCAGCTTGCCCTCAGCACCCCAGTGTGCTTTTGGTTCCTCTGGATAGTTTTGGGGTGTCAAGGGGTACCTGGGGGTGCCAGGGAGGCATTTTCAGGTCTCAGGCTGCTGTTGTGGTTTTCCTGGGGGCATTTTGGTTTGGGCCTTTGCTCCTCCTGCTTGTGGCAGGGTCCAGGGTGCGCTGCTAGGGGGCACAGGGAGTTAGGGGAGGCTGTTTGAGGGGTTCAGGGCTTTAGCCCCCACCACTGCCTAGTCCCTGCAGCAGGCTGTGCTGGGCCAGCAGCCAGGGGTGCTCCTGCCCATCGGCCTGGCACCACAGTGCCTGCTCCTTATGCTGGGCCTTGCACAGAGCTGGGCACAGAAGTGAAGGAGGTGTCAGAATCCCCACAGCCCCCCCTGGAACACCCTCCCAGCCCCTCCAGACTGTGCTTGCTGCCAGCTTCTGCTTCAGCTTCTCCACCTTGGCCTGGAAGCTGTTGTCCTGGCTGGAGGAGGAGTATCCAGCCCCTGCTGTAGCTGCTGTTGGGTAGGGGCACAGATGGGGATGCATCAGGGGCCTCTGGTTCCCAGGTGGCCCTGCCCTGTGTGCCCAGGTAAGCCAGGCCCCATAAAAACCCAGGCTCACAGGATGTCAGGGGTTGGAAGGGACCCAAAGAGATCATTGAGTCCAACCCCCCTGCCAGAGCAGGAGCATCCAGTCTAGCTCAGGGCACACAGCAACACATCCACACAGGCCTCAAAAGTCTCCAGAGAAGGAGACTCCACCACTCTGTGCCAGTACTCTGGGACCCTTCCAGTCAAGAAGTTGCCTCTTGTGTGGAGCTGCAACCTCCTGTGCCGCAGCTTCCATCCATTGCTCCTAGACCTATCCCAGGGAGCAGTGAGCAGAGCCTGTCCCCCCCCTTCTTGACCCCCAGTCCTCAGATATTTATAAACATTAAGTAAATCCCTTCTCAGTCTTCTGCAGACTAAGCAGCCCCAGGTCCCTCAGCCTCTCCTTCCCAGGCAGTGCTGCAGTCCCCTCAGCATCCTCACAGCCCTCCACTGGACCTTCTGCAGTAGATCCCTGTCCCTCTGCAACTGGGGGAGCCAGTTGAAGTCAGTGCTCATGATGAGGTCTCACCAGTTCAGAGTAGAGGAGGGGGAGAACCTCCCTTGATCTGCTGGACACTCTTCCTGATACTCCTCAGGTCCCATTGGCCCTTTTGGCCCCCAGGCACATTGCTGTGCCATGGATGTTCTCCCCCAGCACTCCCAGGTTCCTCTCCCTGGGGCTGCTCTCCAGCAGTCCCCTCCCAGCCTGTCCTACTGCAGTTTATTCTTCCTCCCCAGGTGCAGGACTCTGCACTTGTCCTTTTTGAGCCTCATTTGGTTCCTCTCTGCCCAGCTCTGTCTGTGCAGGTCTCACAGCCTGCAGCTGGCTCAGCCAAGCCTCCCAGTTTGGTGTCATCAGCAAACTTGCTGAGCAGAGTCTGTCTGTCTGTGCTCTCATCAATGGCATTGATGACAATATTGAACAGGACTGGACCCAGCACTGATCCCTGGGGGACTCCACTCTCCAGCTGGACCTGGCACCATTGATCACCACTGTCTGAACTCCATCTTGTAACCAGTTCCTAATCCACCTCACTGACTGCTCTGCCATCTCAAACTGCCTGAGCTTGCTCACCAGTATGTCATGGGAGGCAGTGTCAAAGGCCTTGCTAAGATCAAGGTAGACCACATCCACTGCTCTCCCTGAATCTACCTATTCAGCTACAACATCACAGAATGCTATCAGGTTAGTCAAGCATGACTTCCCCTTGGCAATTCCGTGCTGACTACTCCTGATAACCTTCTTGTCTTCCAAGTGCCTTGAGATGCCCTCCAGAAGGAGCCACTCCATCATTTTTCCAGGGATGGAGGTGAGGCTGCCTGTTTGATAATTCCCTGGAACCACTTTCTTGCCCTTTTTGAAGACTGGAGTGTCATTGGCTCTCCTCCAGTCCTCAGGCACCTCTCCTGTCTGCCACCACTTGGTAAAAATGATGGTGAGTGGCAGAGCAATCACATCAGGCAGTGGTCTCAGCACCCTTGGGTGCATCTCACCAGGGCCCAGGGACTTGTGAATGTTCAATTCATGTAAGTGATCCCTAACCCAGTCTGCACTAACCAGTGGGGAGCATTCCCTCCTCCAGGCTTCCTATTCTTCATCCAGGGTCTGGAGTGCCTAGGGGAGTTCAGCCTTAGGGGTAAAGACTGAAGCAAAGAAGGCACTAAGCAGCTCTGCCTTCCCTGCATCCTTGGTTCTCAGGCTGCCTCCTCGTTCAGCGCTGGCTCCACACCTTCCCTGTGCTTCCTTTTCCTACTGATAGATTTGAAGAAGCCTTTCTTGTTCTCTTTTTACTTCCTTTGCCAGCTGCAGTTCCAAGAAGGCTTTGGCCTTCCTTGTTGCCTTCCTACATGCCCTGATGACTTCTCTATAGCTCTCCCAAGTGACCAATCCCTTCTTCCATCAACTGTAAGTTTCTTTCTTCCCTGAGATTTCATTCAGGAGCTCCTTGCTCAGCCATACAGGTCTCCTGGCACGTCTGCCTGATTTTTAACTTGGGGGAACACATCTAGCTTGGGCTTGGAGGAAGTGGTCTTTAAAAATGAACCAACTTTCTTGGGCTCCTTTACCCTCCAGAGCCTTAGCCCATGGGATTTCTGCCAGCATGGCTCTGAAGAGCACAAAGTTAGCTCTGCAGAACTCCAGGCTTGTAACTCTACTTGTTGGTTTGTTCCTACCCTGTGGAATACTAAACTCCACTATGTCATGATGACTGTCCCCAGGGCTGTTCCCAACCTTCATGTCTTCAACCAGTCCCTCCTTACTAGTTAATACACCTCTCCCTGTTGGTTCCTCTACTGCCTGCATCAAGAAGTTATCATTGATACACTGCAAGAGCCTTTTGGCCTGGCTGTGTGAGCTTCTCAGTAGGTATCAGGGTGATTGAAGTCCCCCATGAGTACCAAGGAGTTAGCTCTAGAAGCTACCTCCAATTGCCTGTAGAAGGCCTTATCAGCATCTTCCTCTTGGTTTGGTGGTCTACAGTAG
Organism: Psilopogon haemacephalus; assembly: GCA_013396835.1. Classification (NCBI taxonomy): domain Eukaryota; kingdom Metazoa; phylum Chordata; class Aves; order Piciformes; family Megalaimidae; genus Psilopogon; species Psilopogon haemacephalus. Next base: position 5,373 of record VWZI01007826.1, read on the forward strand.
ACACCTACAACAATTTCACCTCCTTTCCCACATTCCTTAATTCTTACCCACAAGCTTTCAACCTGTTCTGCCTCTCCCCCTTGGATAGAACTCAGCACATTTAAGTTGCTTTCACACATAGAGAGCAACTTCCCCAGTTGAATAGTGAACAGTGCAGGGCCTTCCTGAACAGTCCAGAGCCATCCATGACAACATTCTAGTTATGGGACCTGTCACACCATGTTTCAGTGATGGCAATTACATCATAGTTATTCAGCCTAACATGGATCTCCAGCTCCTCCTGCTTATTCCCCATGCTCTGTGCACTGGTGTATAAGCATTTCAGGGAGGGAGTTGGTCTCTTGGCTTTCACTCTTGCAGTCAGACCATTCCCAGTCACTTCCATGGCCACCAACCTAGCAGTAAGCTCTGCATGTGCTGATTCCACATTACTTGATCCCCATGGTACATCCCTGTAAGACTTTAAGAGTTCTTGTGTGTCCCCAGCATGCTGCAAAGTAACAATCTGAAGGCTTTTATTAGCCTTCTACCCTGGTGTGCTGACCCTCAGCTTATAGTCATTGCTAATCCTTGTATCTTCTCCAACACACAACTCATTGTTATCTACCTCCCCTGAGATAGCAGTGGAGCTGACACATGGCCCCAGGATTGTGTCAGGCTTGCTTACAGTACACCTGGCTTTCTCCCTCCCCACCCTTCCAACCTAGTTTAAAGCACGATTAATGAGCCCAGCCAGCCCCTGTGATATAAACCTTCCACTTTGGGAGAGATGCAGCCCATCTGCTGCCAGCAGACCTGGCATTGTGTGAGGTGATCCATGGTTAAAAATGCCAAAGTCCTGCTGGAGGCACCAGTCTGGAAGCCAGGAGCTGAGCAGGTGAGTCCTCCTTGTTCTTTCTGGCTTAGTTCCTTCAACAGGGAGGACAGAATAGAATATTACCTGTGCTCCCACTCTCGCCCTGAAGTCTCTGGATAGCCTTCAGTTTCCTACTTTCAAGGTCATCACTGCCTATCTGGAAGGTTAACAATGGGTAGGAATCAGTGGGCCATACCAGGGAGGGAAACCTTATCACATCCTTGACCTGGGCTGCCAGTGGAGAGCAGAGCTCCCTTTGGAGTGGGTCAGGTCTGCATAGCTGGCCTTCTGCTCCCTTCAAAAGGGAGTCTCCTATAACAATGATTCTTTTTGATTTAAGTTGTTTGTATGGTGGGCTTAGGCTTCCTTGATATTGGGAATTCCTCCAAGCCAGATGATTCACCTTCCTCCCTGGCTGGTTGTACCTGCCGGACAGCCCCACGTTTGGGAAAGGGGGGTAGGTAGGGGAGCGGGAGGTGGACAAAGCAGAAGTTTTACTGCCTTGACCATGGGCTTGCCTCCACTCCCTCTTTTCCTTTAGATTATTGGCCTCAATCTGGCAGGGGGTGGCTACAGGGAGTGCTTGACCCTCAGTATCTTTTAATAGGTAATCCTGTCCATCAGAGTGGCCAGAGCCTGGTAGCACCTGTCTATCTCATCTTCTGCTTCCCTGATTCTTCTAAGCCTGTGAACTTCATCCTTTAATGTTTCAACCTCATCTTCTAGCTGTGCTGTTCTTTTCAGTAGAAAATCTACCTGCTAACAGCATATACAACTCCCTGGTATGGAGGAGAGAATGAGGCATTCCCTCCAGCCAGTGATGTGCATCATAACCTCCTTCATTTCATCCTCTCTGTTCCCATCTCCATCTTGGCTGGCACCAGGAGTTTGCCCTTCTTCTGCCAGATGGAGGCCATTATGCTTACCTGATATGGTGTGGTCGTTTGTAGGTTAGGTTTTTGAATTTGGTTTTGTTTACTGATGTTTTGTTTTTTTTTCCCCCCCTGCCCCTCACAGAGTACTCACCACATTCCAGTGAGGAGGCTTTGCTGTTGCTGCTCTTGCACTGGAATGAGGGTCATTGGCATCTAAATTTCACATGGTTCCCTAGTAACACCCCCTAGCCATGTCACCTTCTGAGCAGGTATGCTGAGGACAGCCCCCACTAGTCCTGCCCATTCCCTGCGGTCCTTCTGCCCTCAGAGAGCCCTCAAGCAAACCCAGAAAGCCCCAAGAGCAAACTCAAAGCACAGATTCAGCCAGCCATTACCAAAACTTTCCTGCTGCTGCTCTCATGCTGGAATGCTACAGATCACCAGAACCCTACCCAGCACCAATGGATTCCAATCCCAGCCACAGGTTTCCCCCCAGAAGCCTCAAAGGACTGACTGCAACCTTCAGCCTCAAGGGATCCCAATCCCAACCCCACAGCTCCCAACTCCACAGACCATGCCCAGTCCCACAAACATCCCCATACACCTACAGCCCACCCCCAAATGCACAGACCCCATCCCATAGCCTTACAGAGTGCTGCTATATCCCACAGACATCCCCAGCAGCACCCCAGAAGCTCCCAAGACAGGCCTGAGCCCCACCCTATATTCCCATTGAGCTTCCTCCAGCCCCACTGACTCCCAAACCCACAAAACCTCCACCAACTCCAGAGACCTCTCCTGAATCCCCATCCCAGGACAAATGCCTCAGCCTGAGGGGACCTGACCACAACCGCAGGATCCTCCCCTCAGCTCCAGGGCTCCTTGCACGCCACCTGAGATTTTGAGCAGCTCTGAAAGGATTTGTTGACTTCTGAATATGTTTTGAGCACTTTTTAAGATATTTTGATGACTTTTCAGGCATATTTGAAGAGTTTTGAGAAGATCTTAAAATCTCTCAAGCATTCTTTAAAAAAAGTTCTAGGAGGTTTGAATAGATTTTAATGACTTTTTGTTGTGGGTGCATTTCAGGAGTTGAAAGAAATGCTGATGATTTTAAATGCAGTTTTTAGTCTGTTTAAGCAATTTTCCAGGGTGTTGAAGCCCTAAAGAAGCCTAGAAAGCCATCAAAATACCTTCCAAATAATTTTTTAGAGTTTTGAAATTAATGACTTGTGAAGAAATTCTGTTTATTTTAGGTGTCATTTTGAAAATATTTGAGGGAAAAAAACCCTTGTGATGAGTTTTGATTTGTCTTTAAGAGTTCTTAACAGATGTTGATTTTTAAGGCAATTTTAAGCCTCCTGAAACATTTTTTAAAGGATCATGAAGCCTCAAGGACAGAGAGTCATTAAAATCTCTGCAAAATTAGTCGTAAGAGTTTTCAAGTAATTTTAGTGACTCTCAAAGAGTTTTCCAGGACATTTTCATGATTTTTCTAAGAGATCTGAAAGTATTTTAATGATTTTTTTTTGGGTCTTTAGGAATTTTGGAGATGTTGATGATTTTTAGGGCAGTTATAAACCTTTTTATGCACTTTTGAAGTGTCAAACACATCAGTAAGCCCAGAGACTCATTAAAATATCTTCAGAATCAGTTTCTGAAAGCATTTCTAAGAGCTTTTAGTGAATTTTTAAGGGGTTTGGTGAGGGTTTTGGGTGTTTTTTTTTTTTTTTTTGAGTTTTTTTTTCCCCAGCAGTTTTTAACCTTTTAAAAGTATTTTGGAAGGGTTTTGAACATGAATGGTTGGGTGCCAGAGTGGGCACCCTGGTGCTGCTCTGGCTTTGCACTAGGTGGGAAGCTCTGCCTGCACATGGGCACTAATGGGGCTGATCAGAGATCAGGTGGCACAGAGAGAGGCACTGCAGATTTCTTCATGTCCTCATCCTTCTTGTTCTTGTACTCTCCATCATCATCCTTCTTATTCTCAGCCTCCTTCTCATCCTCCCTTTCTTCGCTTTGTCATCCTCTTCCTCATCCTTCCTCCCCCTTGAGGCTGCACTTGAGCTCCTCCAACTTGCTCTCCAGGGTATTATCCTCTGGGCTCGCATCCTGAGACTTTCATTGCACCATGCTGGGGCTCTAGATCAGCTTTGGGGCCTTGGTGGTTCCCTGTGGACAGTCTTGGGGGCACAGAGTGAGTGCAGATGGAGTCAAGGCCACAGGGAGTGGGAGGGCTTAGCTCAGCAGCTGTGTGGCTCTGGCTGGCTCCTACCTGCAGTGGTGGTAGCAGCAGCTGAGTCTGGAAACACAAACACTCAAACCCTGCCTGGGTCAGGACAGTCCCCTGATACCCAGCATCTCCTGACATAAAACAGTGCTCAAGCAGGCACTCGGGGGTCTTATTCTCACACTCTATCCCATGGCAGGAGTCACCCTGAGGTCTCACTGTCTCTCTGTCCCTATTCATCAGTTCCTCATGAGGTGGCTGCAGGGTCCCTCCCCACCCCTCATCTGTAAGCCCCACCCCACCTTCGCTTGTCACTGGTTAGATTGGCATGTGTGAGCTGGGAGATGAACAACAGACCGTGGGCATTGTGCCCTCATATTGAACCTCTTTTTCTCCTGGGGATTAGGAATGGCAGCTCCAGGAGAACTGCAGAGAGAAAAGTAACTGACATGGGCTGAGGGAGAAGGAAACAAATCTTTAAAGTGAAGCTGCCTGTGTGTGTGAATGCTGCTGGAGGTGTCAGCTGTGCCCAAGAGACAGAGACTCCTCCAGCATCACAGTGAGGGCTGAAGAGGTTTTGCAAGAAGTGACCAAGTCCCTTCCCCCTTTCCCGCAGCTGCAGAGAGCATGAACATCCCTTTGTGTGTCCTCAGGGCTTTTCTACTCTTCTTTTGGGGAGTACCCAGCACAGAGATGGTCCTGGACAGGGCCCTGCTAGCAGGAGGTGCCTGCAGGGCAGAGCTGAGCACAGAGTGGATGGGGTGGGATCTAAGCAGAGCCAAGGAGGCATCTGGGGCCAGAGCAAGAGCTCCTGGCAAATGCATCTGCAGGCAGCAGAGCCCTGGGCAGGCAGTGGGCAGAGCCTGCAGCCAAGGCCTGGGGGGAGGGAGGGGCTGTCTGCAGGCCCCTCACTTGTGTACCTGCCCTGCAGCTGTCTGCTGGGGGTCATGTGCTGGGCAAGGAGCTAAGTCTGCACTTCTTCATTCCTCCCATCTTCAGCAGTCCTGCCTGGCTGCTGTGCCTGTGCTGCTGGGCTGGGAGCTGCCCCCAGCAAGGCTCTGTTCTGTCGTAGAACCCTGGGCAGTACTGAGCCATCCCTTGCAGGTCAGTCCTCTTCTCTCTCTGGCAGAGGCTGTGTCCTTCTTTCCAGCAGTTCTGGGCCTCTGAGCTTGACAAGAACAAGGTTTGTAGATGTGTCCCTTAGAACACCGCAGCAAATGAAGAACACAACTTTGAGACAGTAGCAAGACTTCAGCCCCCAGCTAACCCCTCGAACCTCCGAGCCCCTTGTCTTCACTACATCTCACCCCTTGTGGGGCTTTGAGGGTTGTTGGTTGTGCTGGGACTTTGGGGGCTCAGCTCCCTGAGCCCCAAGCGGTTGGGAGTCAGTTGCATGTCCAGAGCAGGAGGGTTGGGATGGGTATATAGCACAGGAAACAGGTGACTCAGCACAGGAGTTCGGGGTCTGAGCCCTCCATTGCAGATAGTCACACACAATGTCCTTACTTCTCAGTCACTTGGGCTCCAAGGAGTTGCCTGAGAGCACAGGGATGTGCCTCCCTCCCTGAGCAGCATGGCCACTCAGAAGGGCATGGACAAAATCCTGGAGGAGAAGAACCATTTGGACAATAATTTGGAGGAGCCAAAGTGCAGCCTCATGGAAGTGGATGGTGATGAAGACATGGATAAGGAGGGCATAGAGGATGAACTACATGAGGAGGAGGAGGAGGACGATGACGAGTATGAGGAAGATGAAGGGGATGATGTGGAAGAAGAGGAGAATGAAGAGGAGGAGGAAGAAGATAAAGAAGAAGAGGAAGATGAAGAGGAGGAGTGCAGAGGCACATTAGCCCCATCCGTGCCACGGAGGCAGCCAAATCAGTGTCTTGAGTGTGGGCAGAGCTTCCCACATTGCTCAGAAGTGGTGGAGCCTCACTGCCCCCCCTCTGGTGCCCAGCCAGTCTGTGGTGACTGGGATCACACCCTCAGCCTCAGCTCCAAACTCACCCAGCACCACAGTGTCCACAGTGGGAAGAAGCTGTATGCCTGTGCCGGATGTGGCAAAAGCTTCACTCGCAGCCTCACCCTCATTGCCCACTGGCACAGCCACACTGGGAAGAAGCCCTTTGCCTGCACTGACTGCAATAAGAGCTTCCGGCACGGCTCCCGTTTCCTCCAGCACCGACGTGTCCACACTGGTGAGAGGCCACACATGTGTGGTGACTGCGGCAAGAGCTTCCAGGGGAACTCAATGCTCATTGCTCACTGGCAGGTCCACGCTGGTGAGAAGCCCTTCACCTGCAGTGACTGTGGCAAGAGCTTCAGTGTCAGCTGCCACCTCTTCCAGCACCACCGTGTCCATACCAGTGAGAAGCCCTACTGCTGCGCCGGCTGTGGCAAGAGGTTCCGCTGGAGCAAGACCCTCAGCACCCACTGGCGTGTGCACACTGGCAAGAAGCTCTTTGCCTGCAGTGACTGTGGCAAGAGCTTCAGTGTCAGCTGCCACCTCTTCCAGCACCACCGTGTCCATACCAGTGAGAAGCCCTACTGCTGCGCCGGCTGTGGCAAGAGGTTCCGCTGGAGCAAGACCCTCAGCACCCACTGGCGTGTGCACACTGGCAAGAAGCTCTTTGCCTGCAGTGACTGTGACAAGACCTTCAGCCACATCTCCCACTTCATCCAGCACCACCATGTCCACACTAGCAAGAGGGCCTGCAACTGCAGTCATAGTGGCAGGAGCTTCAGCAGCAATTCTAACCACAGCCAGCACCTCTGCAACCACCTTTCCAAGGGCCACAGGCTGTGCAGCAATGAGGAGAAGCCAACAGCTCCCGAGGTCCTTGCCAACATCTGCACCAAGTGCCAGCAGAGCTTCAGCAAACACTCGGCCTTGGTGCAGCACATGCGGACCCACAGTGGTGACAGGCCACATGGCTGCGCTGACTGCGGTAAGAGCTTCAGCTCCAAATTTAACCTCAGTGTGCACCACCGAACCCATAGTGGGGAAAAGCCATTCCAGTGTGCTGACTGTGGCAAGAGCTTCACCCGGAGGTTTACACTTGCCCAGCACCGCCATGTTCACACTACTGAGAGGCCATGTGTCTGTGGCAGCTGTGGTAAGAGCTTCAGTTCCAAATGCAGCCTTACCATGCACCGCCAAACCCATGCTGGTGAAAAACTATTCCAGTGTGATGACTGTGACAGGATTTTCACCCACAGGACCAACTTCACCCGGCACCATCGTGCTCACACTGGTGAGAGACCGTACAGCTGTGATAAGTGTAGCAAAAGTTTCACTGTCAAGTCTTCCCTCATGCAGCACTTTCGCATCCACACAGGTGAGAAGCCTTTCGCCTGCTCCGACTGTGGCAAGTGTTTCAGCCGCAGGTTCCATCTCCTCCGACACCATCAAGTGCACACAGGTGAGAAGCCTCTCACCTGCAATGACCGCGGCAAGAGCTTCACCCACAACTCTGACCTAAACCATCATCACTTCACCCACACCCACAAGAAGCTGTACCACTGTGCTGACTGTGGTGTGAACTTCAGTTCCAACTTCAACCTCACCCAGCACCGCCATGTTCACACAGGTGAGAGGCCATATGTCTGTGGTGACTGCGGTAAGACCTTTGCTCAGAGGTCCAACCTCACCCAACACCACCGCATTCACACTGGCTGGAAGCCGTTCACCTGTACCAACTGTGGCAAGAGCTTCAGCCGCAGATCTAATCTCACTCGGCACATGCAAACCCATACCAGTGACCAGCCCACACAGAGGAATATGGAAATGAAAGCAGTTCGGCATTTTCAGGGTAAATGTGCGTCCCCTGAAGGACCTTTTCCAGCAGTTTGAAATTAAATTGTCTCTTTTACACCTGATTTTCTCAGACAGAAACTTTCCCCTCCCCTTCTGAGCACCAGTTAATGCTGATGAGAATAATTTGATGAGTCAGCGCAGCTGTTGGTGCCACTGCAGCTGTGCTTGGAGTTAGCTGCTTGCTCCCCAATGCTTTGCATTTTCTAGAGGTTTAAGGAAAGCATCCCAATGATAATGAAAAACCCAAATCTAATAAAGTGTTGTCTTTTGCTGTTTTCACCTTGACATTTCTTTCTAAAAAGGGCATTTCTTCCCTGGGGCCAGGGCTGTGACCATATGACTAGTTCAGGGAGGTCTCATATGGGGACCTTGAGGAGCCTTGGGAGCATTTCCAAGGTGTCTTGAGGGGAAGTTAGGGAGTTCTGGAGGTGATCTTGGAGGGGTCTCAGGGGAATCTCAGGGGGGGTTCCAGGGCACTAAAGGTGTGTAACAGGCCCAGGACCTCTGCTCTGGGCTGTTTCAGCCCCATCTTAGAGGCTTTTTGTGCTTTTGAGGCATGTCTCAGCTGAGTGTTTCCAGTCTCTTGGAGACAGGGATGTCTGGGCTTGGGGACAAACACAGATGAGACTAGGCCTAGCACTGCTGGCTCAGCCACATCTTGCTGAGAAGATGAAGTGTTGTGGTGGGGCTGTCACAGGCAAAGGAAATAGATGCTGTCAGCCTCATTGAAATTCCTCAAATTCCCCAAAAATGAGAGCAGTACATCCCCTCTCCTAGTACTTTCCCTGCCATTCCTGTTCTAGTAGCAATAGCTATTAAAACCCCTATAGACAGATAACTGTGGGTTTCTGTCTATATTGGCACACATTCATACAGCCTTCTATCTACACACAGGGAGTTGCTTTTAGCTGCCTGGCTCCACCAGAAGGGACGGGATGGGGATGCTCCTCACCTACCTTGCATTGGTGCAGTGAACACTATGAAGGCAGAAGTTTATTCCATACCATGGTGACATCAGACTGCAAAGGAAAAGGTTTATGGGGCCGAAAGGGGTTATGGGATCTGGAGGGCATTCTAGAGCTTGTAAAGCTTCTTGTGGGATTTGGGGCCTTTTTCCCCACTTCTGGGCAGGAGTGAGGCCCTTTCATGCTTTGGTTCAGAGGTGTGTGAGGCCCATGATTTTTTCTGCTCCCTGCTGCTATACACTGATATTTGAAGGTTTTGTGTGATCTGATACAGTAAATCATCCTTGTCACAACTGCTCAGCTCTCCTTTGTGAGTCCTTTTCCTCCTTGGCCCCATCCACAGGGGAAGGATTGGGAGGTGAGGAAAAGCCCATCTGTTGTGAGCCAACTGCTGAGCTGCCAGCTAAGTCAAAACCAGGACAGTCCACACAGCACCCACTGTGGGGCTCAAGCTCAAGTTGAGGTAAGGAGAGAATTCAGTCTTGCTGTAGTAAATTTGCTCCCCCTTGATCTTTGCTTTAGTTTGTTTCCCTCCATGGGAAGACATTCACTGCTTTGTCTTTTCTGATGCATTTGTGCTGTGTGTGGTGTCTCTTGTGTGGCTGTTTGTCGCCTCAGGGAATTGGCTGGAGTCTGTGGTGTCACTATGCTGGATACTGGCATGTCTGGCATCTTGTGATTGGATTATTCCACTGGTCACTCAGTGAAGTCCGTTTTTGTGTGCTGTGCCATATTTTATCAATAATCCCACCCAGCTGATGGATGGAACACAGGAGAGCTCTTGTTCACCTTCTGAGGTTTTCCACTATCTTTGGGGCATCAATACCAGCCTGCTCCTCTCGTCATGTCTCCTAAATGTGTGCCTGGTCTTGCCCACAGTCATACAAATCTTTCTGAAGAATGCCACCTGGTGAGCTGCTCTGGGTTGGGCAATGATGAGTGATAGGGTGTGGGGGAGGGCCTGGGCAAGAGCCTAGGACAGTGGTTCCCTCTGGTGGCTTGGAGTCTCAGCCCTGAGCAAGTGCAAAATCACAGAATCATCCAGGTTGGAAAAGCCCCTCAGGATCACCAAGTCCAATCTAGAACCCTACTCTACAAGATTCACCTTAAACCACATCCCTAAACACCACATCCAAATGACCCTTAAACATATCCAGGGGTGGTGACTCAACCACCTCCCTGGGCAGCTCATTGAAGTGCCTGACCATTCTCTCCATAAAAAACTTTTTCCTAATATCCAATCTAAACTTACCCAGTCTCAGCTGGAGGCCATTCCCCCTTGTCCTGTCTCCAACTACCTGTAAGAAGACACCAGCAGCAGCCTCTCTCTACAATGTCCCTTCAGGTAATTGTAGACAGCAATGAGGTCTCCCCTCAGCCTCCTTTTTTTCACACTAACCATCCTCAATCTCTCCTCGTAAGATATATTGTCTAGACCCTTCCCCAGCTTTGTTGCCCTCCTCTGGACCTGCTCCAGCACTTCCACATTTCTCTTGTACTGTGGTGCCCAAAACTGAACACAACACTGGTGGTGTGGCCTCACCAGAGCTGAGCACAAGGAGACAATCATCTCTCTACTTCTGCTGGCCTTCTTGGCCACCTGGGCACACTGCTGGCTCATATCCAGCTCCTGTCTATTACAACCCCCAGATCCCTTTCTGCCAGCAGCTCTTCAGCCACACTGCCCCAAGCCTGTAGCATTGCTTGGGGTTGTTGTGACCCAAGTGCAGGACCTGGAATTTGGCCTTGTTGAAAATTCCCATTCATGTTGGCCCATTGGTCTAAGCGTATCCAAGTCCCTCTGAAGAGTCTTTCTACCCTCATTCAAATCAACACCGCCACCTAACTTGGTGTCATCTGCAAACTTACTGCTGACTTCTTGAATCAAGGTTGTCAATGAAGATGTTAAAATGAAGTGGTCCCAACACAGATCCCTGAGGAACACCATCTGTGCCTGACCACCTACTGGATTTAACTGCACTGCTCACCACTCACTGGGCCCTCCTGTCCAGCCAGTGCTTTATCCAGGAGACAGTGTGCTCAGCCAAGCCAGGAGTAGCCAACTTGTCTGCAAGAATTCTGTGGGGAACAGTATCAAAGGCTTTTAGAAAGTTAAGGAATAGAACATCAACAGCCTTTCCCTCATCCAGTAGCCAGGTGATCTTGCCATAGGAGATCAGGTTGGTCAGGCAGGACTTGCCCCTTGTGAATCCATGCTGACTTGGCCTGATTCCCTGATTGTTGTCTATATGCCATATGATGGCATGTGAGATGCCCTGCTCCATGACCTTCCCTGGTACTGAGATCAGTGCCTTTATTCCTCTCTTGTAGATAGGCCTTACATTTGCTATCTTCCAGTCCATTGGCACCTCCCCAGTTAGCCAGGGCTTCTGGTAAATAATGGAAAGTGGCTTGGTGAGCACATCTGCCAACTCCCTCAGCACCCATCCTGCAGCCCATCCGGCCTCACAGACTTGTGTAGGTCTCAGTGGTGCAGCAGGTCAATGACCACTACCTCGTTTTTTGTGATGTCCTCGATCTGATTCCCCTCCCAGACTCCTACTTCCCGAGGGTGGTGCCCAGGATCCAGCACTAAAGACTGAGGCAAAGTAGGCACTGAGCACCTCAGCCTTCTCCTCATCCTTAGTCACCAGGTTTCCTTCTGCATTAAGTAGGGTATGGAGATTTTCTCTGGTCCTCTTTTTGCTGTTAATTAATTTAGAGAAATATTTTTTATTATCTTTAGCAGCTGTAGCTAGGTTAAGCTCTAGTTGTACTTTGGCCCTCCTAATTTTCTCCCTACATAGTTTTGCCGCATCTACCTCATGAGAGGTATAACCCTTCTTCAAAAGGCCAGAGGCTCCCCTTTTGTTCTTGAGGTGCAGCCAAAGGTCCCTTTTTAGACAGGCTGGACACCTTCCCTGCCAACTTGTCTTTTGACACACAGGCACAGCCTGCTCCTGTGCCTTTAAGACTTCCCTCTTGAAGTCAGTCCAACTCTCCTGAACTCCTAAATTCTTCAAGATAGCTTCCCAAAGGACTTTGTCCATCAGCCTCCTAAACAGGCCAAAGTTTGTCCTCTGGAAGCCCAAGGTGGCCATTTTACTAACCCCTCTCCTTGTTTGTCCAAGAATAGAGAACTCAATCATCTCATGAGTGCTGAGCTTCAGATATTCTCCAACCTTTACTTCCCCCACTAGTTCTTCTATGTTCACAAGAAGCAGATCCAGGAGGGCACTTTCCCTGGTTGGCTCTCTCACCAGTTGTGTCATGAAGTTCTCCTCCACACACTCCAGGATTGTTCTCTCCCTGCTGTACTCTATTCCCAGCAGACATCTGGGAAGCTGAATTCTCCCACAAGAACATGGGGTAGCAATCATGAGACCTCTCTCAATTGCTTATAAAAAAGCTTTATCTACACCTTCATCCTGACTGGGTGGTCTACAGCACACTCCCATCACAATGTCACCCTTGCTGTTCTTACTCCTGATTCTCACCCGTAATGACTCAACCCTATCATCACTTTCATTAATTTGTGGGGTTTCATATACTTCCCTAATACAGAGAGCAACTCCACCACCTCTTTTACCTTGCCTGTCTCTTCTGAAGAGTTAATACCCTTTGACTGTAGCACTCCAATTGTGGGACTCATCCCAGCAGGTTTCTGTGCTGGCTGCTACATCATAGTTAGCCTGTAAATCCTGACAAGCTGGTGAAATGCTTGGCAAAAGTCTCTTGTCAGCTTGGAAATTCCCAAGAGACAGAAATCCCTGTGATGTGTTAGGGCCTGGCCCATGCCTACTGAGCTGTTCTCAGTGCTGTTCAGCACTCTAGGGGACAAGAGTCTCAGAAACTATGGCCAGACCCACAGTCATGGCAGCTGCACTGCAGAGCCAGCCTGTGCCAGAATCAGTGGCCCCTGTACAGAAGGAAAGTAGCTGGTCCTGCAAAGGATGGGTATCCATCAGGGCAATCATGGGAACAAGAGGAAGAGGCAGAGATGATCTCATGATCTTTGTCCCTGGGTGAGCTGGTCGTCATACAAAGGACTATGGCTGCCACCTGGGCCAGTCCGTTGTCACTTGGTTGCTCCAGTGCTGGGATAGTGGAGCCAGCAGTTTGGAAATACAAGGCAGGGAAGCCTAGCAGCTGGGACAAGCTCTTCAGGAAGATGATACAAACCCTCAGCCCCTCTGGAGACAACTTCTGTTAGGTGTGAGGGATAGGTACCTCCTCAAGGAAGATAGGATGGGGCATTTGGGAAGGTGGATTGCCATGGAGAAAGGCATCCAATAGGTGAGGGAACTGGCTATGCTGGAAATGCTCTATGATGCTAGGGAGAATGCTCAGGCTGTAGAGCCAGATGAGGTAGTGTGCACACCAACCACATGGAGAAAGCACCTACAAGCTGCACCCCCATCACATGCCAGCTCATGAACAATGTCAGCCTGAACTACGAGAGATGGCCAAGAACAAGTGGTGGATGAACTGGTTAGCTTGCTCCAGCAAGATGATGGAAGTCTCTCTTCTAATGCACAGGCCTGAGGTTTAGCTGTGGAGGAACTGCCCTGAAGGGTTCACAGCGTCACAGAACATTAGGGATTGGAAGTGACCTCAAAAGATCCTGTCCAACCCCCCTGCCAGGGCAGCATCACCTAAAGTTGGTTCCACAGGAATGCATCCAGGTGGGTTTTGAATGTCTCCAGAGAAGGAAACTCCACAACCTTTCTGGGCGGCCCATTCAGTGTTTTGTCACTGAAGGTTTTTCTTGATGTTTGCATGGAGCCTTCTATGCTCCAGCTTGCACCCATTGCCCCTTTTCCTGTCATTGGGCATCTCTGAGCAGAGCCTTGCTCTGTCCTCCTGACACTCACCCTTCAGATCTTATAAACATCCCTCAGGCTCCTCTTCTCCAAGCTCCAAGCCCCAGCTCCCTCAGCCTCTCCTTGTAAGGAAGATCTCCCACTCCCTTCCTCACCTTTGTGGCTCTGTGCTGGACACTTTCAAGCAGCTCCCTGAGGTCCTTCTTGAACCAAGGGGCCCAGAACAGGACACAATATTCCAGATGTGGGCAGAGTAGGTTGACAGACTCCAAGACAACCTGTCCTGCTGCCCACCCATGCAGTCTAAAATTTCAGCTATTAGAAGCAGGCATCTTCCTGTCCAAGAGAGAATCTGGGAAGCCATGGGACAGGCAGGCAAGTTGATTGGGTAGCTTCAAGACCAAGGTAATTTCCAACTGGCAGGTGTTGGTGTTTGGTGAGTGGCTCCTGCAATCCACCGCTGAACTTTTGCTGCATTTCTCTTCTCCCAGAGCTACAGCAAAGATTTGTGTCTGACTGTGTCAGGTGTGACACAGGATTTATTACCCTGAGAGCACCTTGCAGGCAGTGCCTTTATCACTGGCAGTCCCCAACCTGGTGGATCTGTCCATGTAACAATGAAGCCATCTGACTACTTTAACTTCTGAGCTGTGTCACAGCAAGGCTTGATTGGAGCACTGCAAAGAGAGGCAAATGTTAATGTTGTCAAATAGTTCCATCAAGAGAGCTAGGCTGTGAGACAGGGGAACACCAGGCTCTTGCCCATAACACCACAGACAGAGAATACAGCCACACTGCTCCTTGTCCATTTCAGTATGGGAAAGAAAAATTGGGACCAAAATGAGGAGTTTCGTAGAACAACAGAAAGAACAAAGGAGCAACAGCAGTAACAACAAGACAGGTGAAGTGATAAATGGAGTGATAGGAAACCTGAACAGCTCATCTGATGCTGCCAGGTGCCAGAAACAACCACATCTGCCCATAACAACCCTCCCCTTTAGAGCAGACCTGGTACTGTATGGCAGGGATTACCCCACTGGCTGGTTCACCTGGCTACTCTGGGTGTGGCCCTCTCAACTTCTTGGGAACAAAATTCACCCCATCCTAGCCTAAAGCAGGACATGATCCACTCTTTCTTTTGTGCCATCTCTGTCAGGCCTAGCAGAGGCATTTAACAATTGCCATCATGCAGTTTAATATGCTGGCTGTTCTCATCCAACATTAAATCACCTTGCAGTACACTACAGACTTCTCTGTCCTCCTGCATCACCCACCAGGTGCACCCAGGTCCCTGAGCTAAAGCAATTCCATGAATGGGTTTGCCTTTGCCTGAAGCACAACTAACCCAGACCATCTGCCCTAATATGTTCCTCACGTGCACTGCAGGGACTTAATCTCCTTCTGCAGTATGTGGGACTTTGGACTGGGCAGGGCCAGCTCGATTGGCAGATCCTCTGGTGCTAACTAACCAGGTGGCTTCTGCTAGATGTGTGTCCCAGTGTTTAAAGCTCTCCCCTCCCATTGCTCTCAGTGCAGTTTTTAGCAGTCCACTGTAGCATTCAATCTCCCCAGCAGCTGGTCTGTGCTGGGGCATGTGCCACACCCACTCATGCCATGTTCCTTGGCCCAGGGGCCTATGAGACTGGTTCACAAATAAGTTGCATTGTCTGACTCAACTCTTTCTGGGGTGCTGGGTATTGTTGCCATAGCCCTTGCTTTTCAAGGCCCAGGGTGGTGTTCTGGGTGGTGGCATGGAGCACTGGATATGTTTCTGGCATATGCATTGTCCTCAGCAATATCTAAAGCCACTTGGATGCTTTCAGCTCTGCAAAGTGACTCAATTCACCTTCTCCCTCAGCAGCTTTGGTGACTCTACACAGCAGCCTTCCACCTTCAGTGCTTTCCCTCATTGTGGCAGGACCTGTCAGTGACCAGGGCAGATCTCTTCATTACCTGGCAGTTTGTTGTGTGGGGGAGCCTCCTCAGCACATTTCCTCTGGTGACATCCCAGAATCTCTGCCTTCTGGCCAGTTGGTGCTGACTTCTAAGACTCCTGGGTACGTTGGGCTCCCTATTCAAGCCTGTTTTGCTGTCAGTGCAGTCCAGTTACTCCACATGTCATTGCTTACATAATGGGTGAAGGAGAGACTCTTTCCTTTGGCCATCCAGCCCAGCACTGCCAGTTGGGGTGCCGGGAGGAGCTGTGTTTCAGTACCAACCACTTCTGAGGCAGCTCCAACTCTTTCATATGCTGCCAGCATCTCTTTTTCAGTTGGAGTGGAGTTGGGCTCAGCTTATTTGCAGGCTTGACTCCAAAATTCTGGGGGATGACCTCATGTCTCCCTGGGTGCTCTCTGACAAGGGCTCCAGGTAGGACAATTCTTCCTGGCTGCAATATAGAGCACATTTGTAACCTCTTGTCCTGCCTGGATTGGCCCAAGGGCTCCTGTTCCTGCAAGAACCATCTCTTGTTTGCTTGATTCAAAGGCCTGCTGCTGCTCAGGGCCTCATGGAAAACTGATCTTCTGAGCAACTTGGTAGAGGGGGGTCACAGTCAGGCTGTGCATTGGGACATAGAATCATAGCATCAGTCAGGGTTGACAGGGACCACAAGGATCATCTAGTTCCAAACCCCCTGCTATGCCCAGGAACAACCTACCCTAGTTCAGGCTGCCCACAGCCTCTGCCAGCCTGGCCCCAACCACCTTCATGGGCAACCCATTCCAGGCTCTCCCCACTCTCATGCTGAAAAACTTCCTCCTCACATCTAGTCTGAATCTCCCCATCTCCAGCTTTGCTCCTGTCACTCCCTCATAGCCTCAAAAGATCCTCCCCAGTTTTTTTTTTGTAGCCCACTTCAGATCCTGGAAGACCACAAGAAGGTCACCTGGGAGCTTCCTTTTCTACAGCCTGCACAGCCCCAACTCTTTCAGGCTGTGCTCACAGCAGAGGTGCTGCAGCCCTCTGAGCATCCTTGGGGCCCTTCTCTGCACACCTCCAGCATCACCTCCCTGGCCCTGCTGCCCACACTGCTCCCAATGCAGCCCAGTCTCTGCTTGCCTTTCTGCCCTGCAAGTGCACAGTGCTGCCTCATCTTCAGCTTCTCCTCCCCCAGCAGCAACCCCAAGTCCCTCTCCTCAGGGCTGCTCTCCAGCCAGGCACTGCCCAGCCTGGATTGGTGCTTGGCACTGCCTCGACACAGCTGCAGAAACCTTTTACTTGGCCTTGTTGAACCTCCAAATACACACACACACACACACACAGAGCTTACTGCAGGATGAAGCTTTGAGCAGCTTGAGCCTGCCTCAGAGATGTCCCTGCCCATGGTGGGGAGGTTGGAGCTTATCTGTGATCTCCCTTCCCACCCCAACCATGAACTTCCAATTGTGGTAAAAGCATTCATTCATGTCAATATAGACTTTAGTAAAAAGCCAGAAAGAAAAGGTATTTGTGGTGTGCCGCTGGAATGTGTTCTGACCAAAGCAAGATAACAGACAATAGGCAGAGCATTCTGCCGATACATAAATTAAGATAAGGAGCCTACAAATCCCTTTATGAGATCACAGCAAAGGTGAAGACTGCAACTGGATTCACTGAAAGGACATTTATCTGGAAAATCACTGGGGGGGGGACATAGAAGACCCCAAGAATCAGTATAAAAATGTAACTTTCTTTGTGATGTGTAGTGTGGAGTGGCAACTCACTCTCCTGTACCCAGCGATGTTTCGCTTGCTATCCAATAAAAGAAATGAGCTTTTGAAATAGAATCTGTGGCTCAATTTGGGGGCTCATCCGGGAGGGTCTTGAATTCTGGACTCCACTGATTTAAAGGAAAGTGCACCCCACCAGATTTGGTGGTCCCTTGCTGAAGAGGTTTCCAGAATCAACACCTATTTTTCTCAGGGATAGCATACGAAAGAATTAAGAAGCTTCAGTGCAGGCTGAGTGTTTACCCATAATTCTGCGCACAAAGACCTGGATGAAGACGCCTTGGTATTTAAATGGGTACCATCCGGTTGGGTAGTTTTCGGCTATCTGAGAATGTGTGACTGAGATGGAACCCAGTTCTGAAGCGAGTGTGAAGATCTTTTAGCCACGGTTCCATCCTCCCGCAAGGGATCTGGCCAGCGACCAGTCAAAGCGTTTGAAGTGAGTGGTGATAGCCATGGGACACTCCGCTTCCAAGGGGCAGAAAAGGGAACAACAGAAACTAAAAAGGGAATTGCCTGATATATGCCCTGAGAGCCCCTTAGGCATTCAAATAATAAATTGGGATAATACTGGGCCCAGAAAAAGAAAAAAAAAAAATTATAAGATATTGTATGGAGATATAGCCAGGAGAATCTCTAAGGCCACATGTATTTTGGCCAGTTTTTGGCTCAGCAGAGGATTGGGCATGCCAAGCCTTAAATAGTTATGTAAACTCAAAAGAGACCTTTAATCAGGAAGAAAGTGATTATGCAGCTCTACGGTTACCTGGAGGAAATTCAGGTAAGAATGAGGGGATTAACATCTTGTACCCCCTAAAGTCTATCCTAGAGGAGGACAAGAGAGAAAATGTGAACTTGAGAAGAAAAAGGAACAGCAATGGGAACCCCTAGATAATTTACCACCCCCTTGTAGACAAAATGAAATTCAGAGGTGACAAGAGCAGGCTACACCAAATGTTTCACCTCCCCAAGTTCCCAGTGCCCCACCAGAGATGTCCCTTAATGCCCCACTAGAGGTCTCCCTATTACCACATTCTGATATAACAGATGCTCAAACCTCGGCCCCAAAGATACCTCAGTCAGACTCCACTCTAGCTTCCAGGACTCGAATGGGTAGCAGAAAAAACCCATCTAAAGGTATGGGTCTGTATCCCTTAAGGGAAGTACCCCTCAGAGGTAATCAGGGAGGTATAGGCTTTGTAGCGGTTCCACTTAACACTTTGGATGTTAGGAATTTTAAGAAAGAGATGGGGGCTTTATTAGATGACCCTCTGGGTGTGGCAAATAGATTAGATCAGTTTTTGGGACCCAATACCTACACCTGAGAAGAAATACAATCAATCCTGGGGATTTTATTTACCCCCGAGGAAAGGGGCATGAGCCGGCAGGCTGGAATGAGAATTTGGGAAAGACAGAACCAGGCTGGACCCCCAGGAGAGCATAAATTCCAATGTGGACCCACATTGGAATCATCAGCAACCCCATGGGAAGCAGAATATGAGGGATTTAAGAATGTTAATCATACAGGGAATCAGGGAAACAGTCCCAAGAGGACAGAACATTAATAAGGCATTTAGTGAACAGCAAGGGAAAGATGAGTCCCCTACAGAATGGTTAGAAAGGTTAAGAAAAAGTTTACAATTGTATTCAGGTGTAGATCCAAACACAGTAGCAGGAACTGCTCTGCTTCAAACACAGTTTGTAGCAAAATCTTAGGGGGATATCAGAAGGAAGCTGGAAAAACTAGAAGGTTGGCAGGAGAGAGGTCTGGAAGAGTTAGTTAGGGAAGCACAGAAGGTATATGTAAGGAGAGATGAGGAAAAACAGAAAGCTAAGGTGAACATTTTTGTAGCTGAAGTAAGGGAGAGCCAGAAGAAGGAAACCAGAGGAGAAGGTCGAGAAGGTCGAGGGCAAGAAGCAGTTCCAACACAAACAGGAAATCTGACACCAGGAAGGGGGCAAACACTCTGTTATTACTGCAACAAGAAAGGGCACATACAGCATAATTGTAGGGAAAAAAAAGCAGGATGAAGAGATGTTTCAGGAATAGAAGTGTCAGGGGCTCTACCTTCTGGGGACTCAAACATTAAAAGAGTCCTTGATAAAACTCCTCATAGATCCCCAGAAAGAAGAAATAGAATTTTTAATAGACACAGGGCCTGAAAGGTCAACAATTAGGAAAATATCAGAAGGGATCAAAAAGGGAAAGAAATCATTAACAGTAGTTCCCAAAGGCTCTTTGTTCTTTCTGTTTACCGAGTTCTCACTGGCTGTGTCCACAGGCGAGGCACCCCAATGCAGCTCCCTAACGTGGCTCTAAATGAAGCCGTGGCTGACGCTGAAAAGTTCGTTATGCACCACTCTCCAAACTTCTCCTAATTTCTTTGCTATCTTATCCTTTAAAGTAGCTTCCCACAACATGTCCCCAAGCTTTCACCACTCAGAAATCTCATGAACAGTATGAGGGTTTACAAACATTCCCTTTACATGTCCATATTCTAATAACCCGGTAATTCTTTCTGCAAATCTATATCTTTAACCCCTCTTTTCTTAAGAATAAAATAAATCATACGCTGCTTGCCTTTCCATATCTATTGTGTCGGTACCGTTGCAGCCCCTTTTTCAGGCTTTGGCAGTGCGTAACGGCTGAGCTCGTCTATATGATCACTCAGAGCGCAGAGCACTTCTTTTCTTCTCCCGGTGCTCTTATTCGCTGTCCTGGCTGCTCAGAAGCCAACCCCATCGTCGCTCCACTGTGGTATCACTCCCCTGCCGTGGATCACGTTTCTGCCATGGTCCACACTGGCTGCTTGTCCTTCTTACCCTTATCTCGTCGAGGGTCGCCATTTGTGGGAAAAGCAATGGGGAGACATGCTCACCCGATGATGATCAACAAGCCTCCAACTTTATTTATCAGAAGCTCACAGTTATATAGCCGCATTAATGAAGCTCATACATTTTGCAAAAGCAGGCCTCATCATTGGCTCCTTGTTATCTTTCGCCCTTGTCCTTCTCACAGCATATCTTGCATTCCTGTGGCTAGCTAGATTCTGATTTGCACAAGTTGGTTTCTGCACCTGCATCCTGTTATTGTATGATTTCTCCTTCAAGGCTACTGTGTCCTTATACAGTGCCCATGCTGTTTCTCAGCCAGCCCAAGGCAATCATGTCCTCTCTCCTTTAACCATTTGTCTAAAAACTCTCCACAGTAAGTATATTTGGGCAACAGCAATCCATGTGGAGCGACATCTTTACAGTTGTTTTGCAGTCATGGGCACTCCAAAAAGGATCAAAACAGACAATGGACCAGTATATGTTAGTACCAGAGTAGAGCGGTTTTTCAACCAGTGGGACATCGGGCATGCTACTGGGATCGCACACTCACCTACCGGGCAGGCTATTATAGAGAGGGCAAATGGAACGCTCAAGAAATACCTTGCCAAGCACGAAAACATCCAAGATCCACACTCCAGGTTACTTAAAGCTCTGTTTGTTCTAAATCACTTGTGTGTGTTTGGAGAGGCTGATCAGCCACCAGCTATGATACATTTTAGTTGTGGAAGTCCTGAAGAGGAGAAGGAAGAAGTATGGGTGAGATATTGAGATCCCAAGTCAGGACAGTGGCAGGGGCCTGCAAGAGTAGTATATTTGGGACGGGGATATCTTTGTGTTTCTACCCCTACAGGCACCATCTGGGTACCAGCAAAGTAGACCAAACCAGCCCTATTCGATCTGAAAGCTGTTGAGACCACAGGACAAAGATCAGATGAAGATCAAAGGGAGGATTCCCCTCCTTGTCTCAGTTAAATCATGAAGGCTGTACATTTCATGCTGTTCTTCGCAGTAATGAATGGTGGGCTTACTCTCTTAGCAAAGGTAGAGCCTCGCAAGAATCTTTGGCTCACATGGTCTATCCAAACCCAAACCACCTCTTTTTGCTTATCTCTGGCTTCTGCTACTGACCCATTTAGGACCTGTCTAATAGGAATCCCGGGCTTTAATATAAAGGACTTTGGCAGATACACCACGGGAAGCTGTGCGGACAGTGGAACGTGAGCTATTGTACCGCTCAATTGTTAAGTAAATTAAATACCACCTTGCCATGGGATCCGCAGGAGATAGACATATTAGGCAGTCAAAGGGTAAATAAGAATTATACAGGGTATGTATACCTTGGTGCAAACAGTTGGCAAGTAAGCGACACTATAATGTGGGTTACCCCCAGAAGCGTAGAATTTTCTGATAACACCACTATGTGTGGGTGATACAAAACTCATGGTTGGGACTCTGGTCATCCCA
Source organism: Psilopogon haemacephalus (assembly GCA_013396835.1). Lineage (NCBI taxonomy): Eukaryota > Metazoa > Chordata > Aves > Piciformes > Megalaimidae > Psilopogon > Psilopogon haemacephalus. The sequence continues at coordinate 26,945 of VWZI01007826.1, forward strand.
GAATATGGGCTAATAACAGTGCAATGGCTCTGCCCAGTAATGTCTTCCTCATATGTGGATATAGAGCATGGCAGGGGATACCACACTTTGCCCGTGGAGGACCCTGCTACCTTGGGAAGTTAACATTGTTCGCACCTAACATATCAATGCTCCCAGATTTCCTGTCTAAAGTGCAGAGAGTAAAGAGAAGCCTACAAATGTTGCCAAAGGACTGCAATGATAACGTTGAGCTTTGGGATGCCACCGCTCGTGTATTTGCATCTGTTGTTCCGTGAATAGGAACTGCTCAAGCGCTAACAACGATTAACAAATTAGCTTGCTGGATGGTAAAACAGTCGAACACCACCACTGATATTATAATGCAGTTAGCCCAAGACACTGATAGCTTACGCCACGAAATCTTGCAAAATCGCGCAGCAATAGGTTTTTTGTTACTAGCTCAAGGACATGGATGCGATGACTTTGAAGGCATGTGCTGTTTTAATTTGTCTACACACGCTGATTCTATACATAAGCAACTACAATGGCTACGGCAGCATACTAATAAGATTTCTGTTAATTCTAACCCATTAGATAAATGGTTACAAGATCTTGGAATAGGGCCTTGGTTAAGAAGTACTATAATGTATGCTATAGGTATTTTAGCAGGATTACTAATACTGTTGCTTCTTGCGCCTTGTCTGTTTAAGTGTATTCAGAACATGATTGAAAATGCTACAGAAAGGTTGTGGCACACATCTCCTAGCCCAAAAAGAAAACGGGGGAAGTGTGGAGAGTTTTATAGACGAATGGCTAAAGGAGAGAGGACATGATTGCCTTGGGCTGGTTGAGAAATAGCATGGGCACTGTGTAGGGATGCAGTGACCTTGGGGGAGAAATCATGCAATAACAGGATCCAGGTGCAGAAACTAACTTGTGCAAAACAGAATCTAGCTAGCCACAGGAATCTAAGATATGCTGTGAGAAGGACAAGGGCCAAAGATAACAAAGAGCAAATGATGAGCTCCGCTTTTGCAATATGTATGAGCTTCATTAGTGTGACTATATATCTGTGAGCTTCTGATCAATAAAATTGAGGCTTGTTGATCATCATCGGGTGTGCTTGTCTCCCGTTGTTTTCCAACACATATTAACTCAGCTTGTTATGGAAGGCTGAGTTTACAAATCTGTAAAATTGAACAACAAGAGTACTGGGTTGGCACTAACTTGGGATTTGGAGGGATAAAAGTAGGAATGAAATGCCCGAGAGGAGAACAGTATCTTTGCTTTACCAAAACCAGAATGTGGGGATACCCAGACAGGGGTGGAATACAGAGTAAAACTCAAGAGGAGTTGGTTAAAAACATGACCAGAGAGAGGCTTATCATCAAAAGGAGAAAGGACCCTGACAAAGGTCTGTATTCCAGTGTTAGACAAATTTTAACAGCACAGCCCTTACAAGAAGTAAGGACAAACCTATTTTTAAATATGATGAGATAGCCTGCGAATTGAACGTTACATCCTGTTGGGTTTGCAGGGGTATACAAATGACAGAACAATGGCCTTGGAGCGGGGGAGCCCTAACCCCTGATCAATTACTAGAATGGAATCAAACTTACTTCTCTTCTGAAGCTCGACCCTCAGGATGGATACTGAATAATGAAGTTATTGGGCAGTTTTATATTTCTAGAAAAGGGATCAATCTGAGGAAATGGGTCGGGGATTTACCCTGTAGAAATATATTATCATGGAATGATAATATATGGTGACCCAAACCACCCCACGGTTACTGGACAAAGAAGTATAATAAATCAGAATCAGTCTGTTTTGTAAATGGAACAGGAAACAAATGAAACCCCTATAGGGAAATACCAGATTTGAAGGGATTTTGGGAAAACCCAGGCAAGAGTTATTCTATGTGGCAGGCTCCTGATGGATTATTTTGGATTTGTGGAAAAAGAGCTTATACGAAACTACCAAAGGACTGGTGCTATCCGGATAATCCAGCCAGCCTTTTTCCTGCACCCAAGGGAAGAGGGAGCTAAAGTATTAGGCAAACCCTTATATGAAACATTAGGCAGAATCAGGCAAGATGTAAACATTGGAGGACAGCAGTCCTGGAAGGATGATGAATGGCCAGCTGAAAGAATAATTGCTTATTACGATCTGGCTACATGGGCCCAAGATGGTAGTTGGGGTTATAGAACCCCAATATATATGTTAAATCATAGAATAAGATTGCAAGCTGTGGTGGAAATTATTTCTAATCAAACTAGTGAGGCACTTAAACTTGTGGCTCAACAATTATCACAGATTTGAGCTGCAGTATACCAAAACAGATTGGCTCTTGATTATTTACTAGCGGAGGAAGGAGGCTTCTGTGGGAAATTTAATACCTCAGAATGTTGTTTAGAGATAGACAACAATGGGGGAGCCAACACTAAATTGGCAGAAGAGATTAAAAGAGTAGCACATGTCCTGGTCCAGAAGTGGAATAGTTTATTAGAGGATGGTTGGTGGAATAAACTACTCAGAGGAGCTTGGTGGAAGAAGCTTGGATTTATGTTACTTTGTGCAGCCTTGGGATTGATATTTTTACCATGTATGATTCCTTGTCTAATCCGGTTAATTCGTTCAGTAGTACAGGGGATGCAAATTTCAGTTACACCAATAGATCCTGAAATAGGCCAAAAGGGGAAGACTCACAAGTTACTAGTGGTTACCGGAGCTATTTCAGGTTTGCATGTAATAAAAACTAAGGAATCAGAGACCAGAACTCCTGAAAAACAGGTATTAGGCAGGTTTGAAGCATTGACACGAATGATGGGAATAAAAAAAGAAAATGGGGGATTGTGATAGTGAACATTCATTCATGTCAATATACTCTGCTGGAATGTGCTGTGGCTGTAACATTACCCCAAAAAACCAAGAAGCTAACTGATAACGGACACTCTGACTAGACATAAATTAAAATATAAGGACCCTACAAATTCCTCTACCAAGGACGCTACAGCTGCTCAGGACAGAAACTATAAGATGAAGACTGAGCAGACTCCTCAACCAAGTTAACCAAAAGGACATTAGAGGATGACTCCTTACTTCATCCAGAAGACCACCAGAGGGGTATAGAAGACCCCCAAGAATCAGCGCACATGTGTAAGACAATCCTCATGAGGACCACTTACGATTCTAAAGGCTGTTTCAATAGGTAGTAGAAACTATTTGTATATGTATTAGGAATATGTAATAAAAATGTGTGTAGCTTTGTTTGGATGTGCAGTGTGGAGTGGCAATTTCTCCTGCACCCAGCACTGTTTTGTGTGCTATCCAATAAAAGAAATGAGCTTTTGAAATAGAATCTGTGGCTCATTTATTACAGAGGGAATCTTCAGTCTCATCCATTTAAGGATGATTTTAAGATCTTGCCCAGGAATTCTCTCCCCTTGTTTATTAAGACTCTCCATTATTGCATAAACGCCTCTCTTGGGATTCCACCTTTTACGTTCCCCACAGCTATTACCAGAGGGACCGTCTGGTCTTCCTGCTATCTTCCAGTAGTTTATCCAATGCTGTGGGGCTTGCTGCCTGCTGCCCTCCCTGGCACTTTTGCTTCCTCACATGGGGCACCAATTTGACAGTGATGGAGAGGCGGGACACTACTTGATGCAAGTAAGGTGTCCATTTATTGCATGCAAAGCACCAACTTATATACTCTAAAACCCAAAGCTTTTACATTGTGTCAAATAGTGATTGGTTAGTACAGCTGTGTATATCAAGCTATTGGCTAGTAACACCTTATTGGGATGCAACCCCTTATTTGGGCAAAGCTTACATTCTTTTTACTTGGCATTGCTTAGTTCCCAGACAGTAGCTATCTCTAATACAAAAACACCTGCCAAGGTTCTCCTCTTATGTCTTTCTGCACCTTCAGCAGTTATCTATTTGTGCCTACCAGTACTTTTCTACCAGCTCAGTTGCACCCTGTACCCATGGTTTTCATCCTACTAAACTCAAAACATCCTCATGCATCAGTCTCTCAGTATTCTGAGCAAAGTCTAACAAAGCATTCCCTTCACTCGTCCTGTCATTACAAGACCTTGTGAATAGTCCCTCCCCAGCCCTCCTGTAGGCCCCTTTCAGATACTGGAAGGTTACTATAACGTTTCCTTGAAGCCTTCTCTTCTCCAGGCTGAAAAGCCCCAACTCTCTCAGCCTGTCCTCATAGCAGAGCTTCTCCAGCCCTCTGATCATCTTCATGGCCCTCCTCTGGACTCTCCAACAGTTCTACGTCCTTCTTGTGTTGGGGGCTCCAGAACTGCACACAGTACTCCAGGTGGGGTCTGAGGAGAATCTCCTCCCTTGCCCTGCTGGCAATGCTTCTCTTAATGCAGCCCAGCACATAGTTGCTGTTTGGGCCACATGTGCACACTGTCGGCTCATGTTGAGCTTTTCATCAACCCAGACCCCCCAGGTCCTTTTCCTCAGGGCTGCTCTCCAGCCACTCGCCACCCAGCCTGGAGTTGTGCTTGGGATTGCGCTGACCCAGGTGCAGGCCCTTACACCTGGCCTCGTTGAATTTCATGAGGTTGGCCTGGGCCCACCTCTCCAGCTTGTCCAGGTCCCTCTGGACGCCATCCCTGCCCTCTAGCAAGTCGACTGTGCCACACAGCTTGGTGTCATCTGCAAACTTGCTGAGAGTGCACTCAATTCCTCTGTCTATGTCACTGACAAAGATGTTAAACACCACTGGTGCCAGCACTGACCCCTGAGGGACGCCACTTGTCACTGGTCTCCAGGTGGACATTGTGCCATTGATCACCACTCTCTGTGTGTGACCATCCAGCCAATTCCTTATCTAGAGAGTTGTCCACCCATCAAGTTCGTGTTTTTCCAGTTTGGTGACCAGGATGTCATGTGAGAGAGAGTTAAAGGCCTTATTCAGGTCCAGGTAGATGACATCAGTTGCCCTTCCCTTGTCCACCGCTGCTTTGTTATCATCATAGAAAGCCACCAAATTCATGCAGCAGATAAGCGAAGGTAGATTGGCCAGTGGGATTAGCAGCAGGGGAAAAAGAGTTAGTGAAATTAATCATGTCCAGCTCTGAAATCAGGGAGAAAGAGAGAGCCATGCAGCAGCAGCCACGGCCCAAAATGGTCTGCCTAATCTATGTTTGGGTTACAACTCTGAAACATTTTAAAATTTGTTATTTTTTTCTTCGGTAAAGCTATGAGTGAAGTAGCATCATCAATGTTTTCCTTTCTCAGCCTATAGTCTAATTTCTCATTCAAATCCTCTAATTAGTTCAAACCAACACAACCTGGCAACCCTCGACAAGAGAAAAAGCTGCTTCAAAAATTTTCTGCAGTAATAGCAGCAGAATAAAATCTGCCACCCCAAAACTGAACTTCGTAAAAAAGCCACCCTCCAAAGCCAAAAGCACAGACAGGAAAGGCATCAGCTTTTCAAAGCTGAGAGATATTCACAGTGCCAGCCTCCATGTGTGCAATGGAACTGCTTGCACTGATGCAATCGGTTCAGCCCATCTGCCAAGCTCAAACTGGCAAATTGCCAAAGCACACCACAACAGCAAATCAACAAACTGCAGTAAATTTAAAGGCACTGAAAATTAGAACCCTCACCACGATTTGGCTTATGAATCCAGTTCACCTGCAAGCCGCAAATACAGGGACCACTGCACTGTGACATCGTCCAGCCACAAAGCCTCACAAAGCAGCAAACTCCAGCCACAGGCATGTAAAAATCACAAAACATCTCAAAATATTCTGAGAGGGAAATCCTGGGGGAAAGCCATGAATTTTAAAATGTCACACAAGGCTATATGTGGTGTCCCACTATGCACTCTATGGGTTCACACAGCGCTCTCTGTGATGCCACACAATACACTCTATGGAGTCACACAATGCACTCCATGATATGACACAACACCCTCTAAGCTGTCACACAACCCACTCTGTGCCACATCAAGAACAAGTTGGACTGCTCTTACCTCAGCAAAGTGACTGGATTCACCTTCTCCATCTTTTGATTCAGCAGCTTTCCTGGTATGACTCCAGACTGCTGACTTCCATCTTCGCTTGTTCCCAACAAGACAACAGGAACCATCTGTGAACAAAGCATAGTTCTTTTCCTGATCAGAAAGATCACCATAGGGAGAAGCTTCTTCAGCACAGATTGGCTTCTCCTCTGGAGGTCTGGCAGAGTTTGTGCCTTCCGGCCAGTTGGTGATCACTTCTACCAGACCAGGTCAATCAAGACTACCCATGTGTGCTTGTTGGGTTATCAAAGCCATGCATTTAGACCAAGTTGCATCTGTGGCATGATGAGGTGATGAACCTTTGCCTTTGAACATCCAGTTTAGAACTGGCAATCTAGGAGCTAAAAGTAATTGTGACTCAGTTCCAATCACTTCAGAAGCTGCTTTCACTCCCTCATAGGCTGCTAGTATTTCTTTCTCTGTTGCAGTGTAATTTGCCTCTGAACCTCTGTAGCCACGTCCCCACAAACCAAGTGGACATCCACGTGTTTCATTTGGAGCTTCCTGCCANCCTACAGCATGGACTATTTCTCGCTTTATCTGATCAAAGGCTGCTTGTTGTTCAGGTCCCCACTCAAAATGGTTTCTTTTACAAGTCACATCATACAGCGGTTTGACAATCTGACTGAATCCAAGAATGTGTAGTCTCCAGAATCCCACTGCACCCAAGAAGGATTGAGTGTCCTTTTTGTTTGTGGAAACTTCCATGGAGGAGACTTTATCTATCACATCCTGTGGAATGTGACGGCAACCATCCTGCCACCGCACTCCCAGAAACTGAATTTCTCTGGAAGGTCCTTTGACCTTGTCTCTCTTAATGGCAAAACATGCTTGCAACAGAATGTCAATTATTTTGTTACCTTTCTGAAAGATTTCCTCAGCAGTTTGGCCCCACACAATGATGTCATCAATGAATTGTATGTGTTCTGGAGCTTTAACATTCTCCAGAGCATTGTGGATCACTGAGTGACAGATCATTGAACCGTTTCCAGCCCTGAGGCAGACAATTAAATTGATACTTGATTCCTCTCCAGGTGAATGCCAATTTAGGTCTGCATTCCTTAGGTATGGGAATAGAGAAGAAAGCATTAGC
>VWZI01007827.1:7087-30975 GCA_013396835.1 Psilopogon haemacephalus
TATATATATACTTCTATGCATATATATATATATAAAGTTTTAAAGTGGCTTAATATAAAATCCTCTTTTCTCATAGTTTCTCTTCTTGGAGTCCTTCTGTTTTAAAATCCCAACACACAAAAATGCTCCATCTGACATATGACCAAAAAAAAAAAAAAACAAAAAAAACCAAAAAACCCCAAAAAAAAAAACCCAAACCAAAACCCAAATTGGTTCCAGCAAAAAAAAGCACCTAAAGCCAAATCCTGCCATTCTACGTGTTAGTAAAAAAATGACAAAATAAAATACTAGCTACATAAGCTGCACACAGGTGTGTAGCATATTACAAGCAAAAAAAAACCAAAAAAAAAAAAACAAAAACAAAAACAAAACAAACCATATATTGCAATTAGAAGCCTACAGTATTTATTTCAGTTGCCTGTAATTACATTTTATACATGTTTGTTTAGTAATATCAATCCAAGGCATCGTTTTGAGGATATAATTAACTGCCTGTTGGGACAGAATGCGTTTGACTGGGTTTGTGCACAAGCCTCTGTTAGCTGTGTTTAAGTGCCACCTAGTGCTAACAGCTCACCAGTTCTGCTCGGAGGAAGAGGGGTTTTCAGAGTCCCAAGAAAATTGCAGGGTTCAGAAGAAGCCAAGTTGGTGATGCCCACACTTGAGAGCTACCAGTAAGCCCTTAATCCATGCCCAGGCACGCCAGGAGAAGGCAACCTCAGGCGTCGCACTTCTACTGCAGGCTGCGACCCAACAACAGAGACACCCCTGGTGTCACAGTGGACACTTGGCACAGCTGGGAGACAGACATGGATCAGGGTTGGAAGGGACCCAAAGATCATCCAGTTCAACCTCCTTGCTAGAGCAGGACCAGACAATCTAGCTCAGGTCACACAGGAACACATCCAGACAGGCCTGGAAAGGCTCCAGAAAAGGAGACTCCACAACCTCTCTGGGCAGCCTGTGCCAGTGCTCTGGGACCCACATAGGCAAGAAGTTGCCTCTTGTGTTGAGCTGGAACCTCCTGTGCTGCAGCTTCCATCCATTGCTCCTTGTCCTATCCCAGGGAGGCAGGGAAGCTCCTAACCCACTATAGATCCATAGGATAACCAGAAACTTCAGAGAGGGACACACCACACAACACACACATAAAGAGAGCAGGCTACAATTAGGTGCTAGGGCATTGCGTACGCAAGAGAATGCCTTTCCTCATGTTAACTCCTGTCTGTAAAGCTCTATTTCTGCAGTGACCCTCACTGACTTCTCCGTGGGTGCTTTGCAGATGCAATCAAACAGCCAGGTACTGAGGATTTCTGGCTGTTACGAGCAGTCTCCTGGTTTGCTGAGTTTTTGTTCACATGGGTTTAAAGCTTGTATTCATGAAAAGTTTAGAACCGATCTAGTTTAGGTTGGCTCATCTAATGAAAAAAAAAAAAAAAAGAAAAGAGCATTAATACTGAAAAACTAAATGCAGAGCTTATAGCTCATTAGGTAGGAACTTGCTAAGCCTTTCATCCACTGTCACACGAAGCAGTCATTAAGAAATTATGGTTCCCATCCTGCCTCTGTTTCTGCAACGCTGAGCAATTGATAGGATCTGTAACGTAACGAAAATGCTCTTTGCATTCTCTCCACAAGTGGCATATGTAAGCCAAACTTCAGTTTGGCTCTCTGTTCTTCCTGAAATTCTTTAAATGCTACCTCCATTGCAAAGAACTGGTGTAGCTCGAAGCAGAATATGGAAGCACTTAGGTTTTACAATGCGTTTAGTCAGACTGCAACTATTAACTTCTCACACCATTATAAACCAGGGCGGACTCCCATTTCTCCATATCATTTCTTGGGAAGTCTTGTCTTTAAATCACAATATTAAGAAAATAATAAAACGCCTAAAAATAAGATTTTGAATACTTTTTATCCTGACCAGTGAAGTAAGCAGGGATAAGTTGACAAGGGCATTAAAGAGCTTCTATTTCATTAGAAGTCAATTCATGCGAATTTGTTGCAGGAATATAAAATCAGAGAATGGAAAAAAAAAAATGTAGAAGATAAAGAGATGAAAAAGAACAAGCAAAAACTCCTGATTAGCAGTAAGAGAGAAGACTCCTATTTCTCTTGTCTTTTAATCACAATGTAAAAAAAAAAAAAACAACCAAACAAACAAAAAAAAAAACCCCCCACAACTAAAAGAAACGTTTTAAATACTGTTTATCCTGACCACTGCAGTAAGCAGGGATAAGTTGACAAGGGCATTAATGAGCTCCTATTTCATTAGATGTCATGAAGTCAATTCATATGAGTTTGTTGCAGAAATATAAAATCAGAGAATGGGAAAAAACTGAAAATATATTAAAAAAAAAGACGAAAAAGCACAAGCAAAAACTTCTGATCAGCAGTAAAAAAGATGACTCCTATTTCTCTTGTCTTTAAATCATAGTGTAAAACAAACAAACAAACACTTAAAAGTAAGATTTTTAATACTCTTTATCCTGACCACAGCAGTAGGCAGGGATAAGTTGACAAGGGCATTAATGAGCTTCTATTTCATTAGATGTCATAAAGTCAATTCATGTGAGTTTGTTGCAATAATATAAAATCAGAGAATGGAGGGGGGAAAAGAAAAATTAAATTTAAAAAGCACAAGCAAAAACTCCTGATCAGCAGTAAGAAAGGCCTGTGGTGTATAATTTTGAACACGAAGATCAGAAAATGCTTAGAAAGAAAACAGGGAAGACAAATTCTTTCAGTGCACCGTTTAGAAATCACCTGCAGCAGCAAACATTAGTACATCCATTAGGTAGCAATGAAGAAACATTCAGCTGCATCTTCCTTAGAACTGTTTGGTTTGTGCCTTCTGCGAAGGACAAGTCAGTGGGTTAATTGTGGGTTTCTTTAAGCATGTTTTGATCAAGTCTGGACTATACAGGACTAGAATCAGACTCAGTAACTCTTCAGCTTTTAGGCCTGGGAGAAATTCTGCTGTCAAACGGAGACAGCGAGAATACAGCAGAGGGGTTGGAAAGGCACGGGGAGAATCTGTCTGGCATTCACAGCAGGCATCCCACGACGGACACGCCACGGTGAATCGACCACCCCAAAGCAGCACATGGAGGCCTTGGAATGAACCACCTCGAGGAAGGAGGAAGAACAGGCAATGATCTTCAACACTCAGCAACCACTCAAGTACTACCGGGAGTGGGCTCACAGCTTGATAGAACACCAGGCTAGAAGGGACCTCAAGCATCATCTAAGCACAGCCTTTTAGGGTAAGAATATAGTTTACACGAGATGGCCCAGCAATCTGTCAAGCTGGGCCTTGAAACGCTCTAATGTAGGGGAAATCTACCACCTCCTCTGCGAATTTATTCCAATGTCTAACAGTTTGAGTGGCGATTTTTTTTTTTTTTTTTTTTTTTTTGCATCCGACCTGAATCTCTCCAGTAGCAACTCGTGGATACACTCTTCACACCCTTATTTGAGCCGCAAAACCCAGAATTCTGTCCAAACTATTGCCAGGTATCACTTCCTTGTGCGGAAAACAGTTCGAACGATGAACTTTACTCTGGGTAGTACCCACAGCGTTGCCGCTCTCCACCAGCCCTCAGCCATACGAACCCCACCACAGCGCTCAACGTTACAGACACCTACAAGGGAGCGCCCCCACCACGGCCCGCCCGCTGGCCGGCAATGATTGGTCCCTGCGTCCCCTGTCTCGTCCAATCCCAGTGCGAAGGCGTATCCCGACCTCGCCTGGTTCCGCCTACCAAGGCGCAACGCTGCCAATCAGCACGTAGGGGTAAGCTCCACCTTTCCGGCTGTCTCCATGGTCAGCGGGGCTGCGGGGGGCGTTAAGGATTCGAGAAGATTATAGTGCGTGGCCGTTTTCCCTTTCGAGACTACCGAAGGTACAGGTAAATTAGGTCTGCCTGTGTAGTCGTTTTTCTTTCCTATACTCCTCCCTTTTAATCTTACAGAGTGGCACGTTCAGACGGGATCGAATACGTTCCCCCTCTCCCCCCTTTCTAATGGTAGGGCTCAAGGCGGCTCCTGTTTGCGCCCTCTGGCGCGCCGCGGGTGCCGGCGTGCGCTCGTGCGGCCGCGCTGCTCCCGCGGGTTCCAGTCCTGAGGGGTCAGTGCCCGTCTCTGGCGTCCCTCGGCCTGAGCGTCCTCCTAGGAGACAGGGGGTGAGCGTGGGGCTGCTGAGGGAGCCTGCCTGTAGCGGCCCGGCCCGGCATACCTCACTCCGTTGCAATGGGAGCTGCGTGTGAAGCTGTGCGAAGCCCCCCATGGTGCAGAGGGTGCTTGCACTGTGTGCTTGTCCGTTGCTTCTGTTTGTAAGCTCGGCTCCCCGAGAGGAAGGAGGTGCGTGCGGTTGTGCTCCCCGAGCTGTAGTTTGTCCCGTTACCGTAAAGGCATTACCATATGAGCAAGGATCTTGCCTGCACTTAGAAGCGGAATGAAGCTCTCTGGCTGAGGAGGAGAGCACAGGGGGAATGTGTTCCTTATTAATCGAAGAGGAAACATTAGCAACAGGCGAGCTGCACAGGGCGTTGTAATGTGTGTCTGTGCTGCAGTTGGAGTGCTCGACTAAATAAGTAGCTTCAAAGTTAGTGTGGCTCTGGGCAGAGAGGAGACCTTCGCTAGTGTTCAGTGTGTGTCTATGCTGCAGTTAGAGTGTACAAGTAAATAAGTAGCTTCAAAGTTAGTATGGCTCTGGGCAGAGACCTTCCCTAGTGCTCAGTGTGTGTCTCTGCTGCAGTTGGAGTGCTCGAGTAAGTAAGTAGCCTCGAAGTGTGGCTCTGGGCAGAGAGGAGACCTTCCCTAGTGTTCAGTGTGTGTCTCTGCCGCAGTTAGAGTGCACCAGTAAATAAGTAGCTTCAAAGTGTCTCTCTGGGCAGAGAGGAGACCTTCCCTAGTGCTCTCCCATCTTGAGGTCTTTGATCTTTCACCATTGTAAACATGTGATAAGTTCCTTTATTTTAGCTAATTTTATTTAACTGTTAACAGCGCAGTCACCTTTGAGGTGAAAAATATCTTTGGCTGTCAAACACTTAGCCGTCTGACAAGTGCTGTAGGATCTTGATTTACATGCAGTGGGCAGCTAATTTCCCTTCATACCTTAAAAAAAAAAAAAAAAAACAACACAAAACAAACAAACAGTAGAATGTAAACTAAGCATTGTATATTCCATCATATATTGCATCAGTACTGGAGAGCTGAGTTCAGGAAGTTTGTACTGAGTTTGTCAAGCACTCGAAGATTAAACTGGTTTAGTAGCTTAAGTTGCCTGTGCTTAAGCTGTGGAGAGAGTGCTATATCTGTGAGAGGTTGTTATAAATGGTATTAAAAGTGCAACTTTCTGTTCAGAGTTGCATGACAAACCCCAGAAGAGGCAGGTTTGAGCAATAATAATACAGGCAAGCAGCTGGTTTGCATATGCCCGTTGTAAGCATCTGAAACTCGAGAAAGCTTGAGAATGGTAAACCTGAAATTCACATTTTAGCTCTGATAAAGGATTTGAACCCTAAGCCATGTCGTGAACATTAGGGGTGTGCATGTATTCAAAGCCTGACATAATGGTGTCTTGTGGCAGGTTGTGCAGATAGCTGGTGTAAAAATGTCACGTCTGCAGCTTTTTGACACTGAATCATGTCATAGTGGAAAGTCTATGTTCGTGTATGTCTCTAGAAGATACCTAATTTTACTTGGTTTTCCTTTTTATAGAGTGGCAGAGCTGGGGCAAGTGGCTGAAAATGTCATCCTATTTGGCTCAGGAGTTTCACCTTACTAGGAGGCAGGAAGAGATGTAAGTAGCTGCTCAACACTGTGCCCTGCCTCTCAGCGGTTGGCTTTGCCAGACCATCCTGTGAGCACTGTACAGAGCACAGTGGCACTTCAGGATGGGGTCGGTGCTCCAGGAGGTGGCACTCTTCCTTCGTGAACTATTAGAATCAGCATCCTGCCTTGTCTTAACAGTATTTAAGCTGGTGAGGTTTCCGACTTCCAATGGTGGTGCTGATTTAAGATTTGCATTGTTAACCTCCTGTCACTATAAAATTCCTATTTGGGGAAGGTAATTGGATTCTCTCTACATCTCGATTGTAGAATTGGTTCTTTGTTGCCCTGTAAACTCAGACTGTGAAGTAAATACAGTAATGATGCAGAAAAATCTGCTTTTCTTGTAAGAATTAGTACTTGCCAATGAGCAAGAGTGGTACAGATCAAGTCACCCCAACCCACCCTGTCTTTACTATGCTGGGAGATTCAGTGCTTCCAAGCACCTTAGCATATGAGGACTGCTGGTTGCAACATTAGAGCGTCATGCAAGCACAGCAGGTGGTGTCTGCCTGTACCTTTTCCCTCCCCCAGCACACCCACCCTGCAGCCGGCTTAATTAGCCCCATAGTTTTGAGAAAACTGAGTAAGGTAAAAAGGTTATTTTCTAGCTCCTGAGCAAAATGTTCTACCCACTTAGCAAAATGTTTTCCTTTGTAGACTGTCTCAGAGATTAGAGCTGCTACAGCAGATGGAGACTTATCGAGGAGACAAAAAGACTAAAAAGACATGGCAAACTCAAGCAGCTGATGCAGCTCGTAAAAGGAATGCAGCACTTTTAAATGTAAGTTTCTGCAACTACCATGAACTGCATTGAAATGTCATGGCTGTGGAGCTGAGAGAATTTTTTTAAAGTGTTTGTTCTATAGTTATCATTTGAATTCTCCTGCATGCGGTTCCCTCTTTTGGAACTTGACCAAAAGTATTGACAAGTCTTTATTATCTGATGGCATCACTACCTATTTCCCATGCCCTTCTTACATGAGCCTCGTGGTGGCAGCTGCTACTACCTTCCTTTTTCTTTTTTTTTTTTTTTTTTTAAGTACATGTAGAGATGCAACACATGTTACTGCATATCTGCTGAAGAGAGCTTAAGAGTCTGACAAGACTCACAACACCTCTACACTTTGATTCAAGACACAAGGCTATGTTTGGAAGTAGGGGCTGACCAGCCTGTAATGCTTTTAGTCTGGGGTAGGAGCTGTTCTCCCACTATGGTTGTGTGAAGTTGTGGAAGAAGTTCTCACTTTAATGTTTTTCTTTAAAAAGGTGTAGAATGACTTGAAGAATCCTGCTTGCAAGTCTGTAAAAGCAGTGTTTGGTGTTTCTGGCTCTTCCTAGTGGTGATGCTGCTAGCAATGTTGATAGCTGTTCTGTGTGCCCGTTTGTCATATTTAGGTAAGGTTTGTGTTTCCTAGGTGAACCCAGTAGATGTTTTGAAAATAGGCAATTCAAAAAGATCTATGTTTGATGGCAGAGACTGGAGTACTAAAAGCCTTTCCTGGAACCCCTGGCTTGAGCATCTCAGTTTGAAGAGGCTACACTTTACTGACATGAGCACACATTTGAAAAATTCTTTTCTGCCATTCAGGAAGCAGCAGAAAACCTCTCATGAAATTTTTTTTAAACTTACTTATTAATGATTTTTTTAAAAAACTTATTAATTTTTTTTTAAACTTATTAATAATTTTTTTAAACTTACTTATTAATGATTTTTTAACCTATTAATTTTTTTAACTTATTAATGATTTTTTTAAACTTATTAATGATTTTTTAAACTTACTTATTAAGGGTGCATATTGCACGTATTGTGTTTATAGAAACAGTAAATTTTACTGCAGAAAATGGCAAGATTAGTTTGTGTCACTGAATTTTTTTTTTTTTTTCCAAATTATTCCTGCAGAGGCTGGTTAAGATCTAAAATGTTCACGTTATGGCTGGGGTTGGTCCCACTGCAGGCCCTCTTTGTATTTAAGCTGAAATTATATATAGGGAATGGCAGAACAGTTAATTGGGGATGCCACCTTAAGTGTTCTGTAACAAGGAAGCCTTTTCTGCTTGGACTCTGGGGCAGTCAAACCTCTCTGCAGTGAGTATAGCTAAGTGCAGATGCTTCAGTGGGAGGCTGGGGAGAAGTGGCTTGTTTGTTTATTTTTCCTGTAACTCAAGCTCTGTTGATTTAGCAATTTCAGCCATGACGACTCCCATTTTCCATGTGCATTTTAGAATAGTTTCTTATGTTGCAAATACATTTTTTTTTTCTTTTAATAAATTATTCGTATTTTATAAATGCATTCTCAGTTTACACAGACAGGCAAATCTAATAAATGCAGTGTATATTTCTGCTTGCTGAAGGCTTGTTGTATTGGAAATGTTAACAATAGCTCCGACATATACAGAGTGTAAATATTTTTGCAGTTAAACAGATATTTGCCATCTTCTGTCACATCCTCAAAATTGTTCCTTTCAAGTGTCAAAAATGTTGGTGTTTGTACGGGAAAAAGGCAAAAACATATGTATCAAAACAAATTCTGTTGCAGGATAAAGTAGCATAAATCAGTTCAAATCTATTAATTTTATACTAGTTTTAACAGGCATGCAGTCCTGCAGATGCTTTCTGATAGCAGAAGAAAACAGAGGGAGGGGGGAAAAAAAAAATCTATGCAGAATAATATATGAGAAGCTTGAAAACAAGACTGATTAATGTGCCAGCTTCAGAATATTGTTCCTGATACCAGGCACTGTACATTTCACAGTTACCATGTGGAGAGTTGTTGATTTGGCCTACTCAAAAATACATGGACATGATGAAGTGTTATTTTTTTATTTGCATTTCTGGTTTTCTGCATGTAAGCAAAATCGGTTGTTTTCAGTATGTGATCATAGCAAAAGACATTTTGCTTTCTCTCTGCTAGTTGATATTTATGCTTAGGAAAGCCTTTCAAAATCCTTTTCTGATCGGTGGGGAACAGGGAACTAATCTTTTTCAGGTGAAATTTTAATGTTATAAGCATTTTTACTTAATTAGCAGAGTGTTTTCCTTGGTGTCTTTAGAGGGAGACTGCAGATAAGGGAAATCTGTGTCATTTGGTACTTACATAATGTCGTTGGAATAAAAA
This sequence comes from Psilopogon haemacephalus, assembly GCA_013396835.1. Classification (NCBI taxonomy): domain Eukaryota; kingdom Metazoa; phylum Chordata; class Aves; order Piciformes; family Megalaimidae; genus Psilopogon; species Psilopogon haemacephalus. Next base: position 16,042 of record VWZI01007827.1, read on the forward strand.
CAGAAATTAGAGTATTATAGTTTCATTTATTACAGTACTTATAATCTCATTTATTAGATTTGTTTGTCAATAATATTTCTTGTGTATTGCTGTCGGGGCAGTTTACATCACGAAGTGGGAAATAAAGGAGTATGCTGTGTAGTAATTAGTATTGGGGAGGTAATTTAGACCAAATGTGCTTTCCTTCACAGGCATGTAATTCTAGAATTATTTCAGTGGGATTCTGCCAGACTGATATCAATATAAGTGACAGCTGAATTTTGTCCCCCAAAAGTGATGCATGTGTCATGCATTCTATTTTACCTCTAGGGAAGGGTCTTGAATTGTTTTTGTTCCAGTCCTTGTGGTTTTAGGGGAAGAGCTGTAAGATGCTCTCTTTTTTTTTGTTTTTCCTTCTTCAGTACAGTGACATACTAGATTTCCTGGGTTTTTTCCAAAGATATTTACACTGCTGATGTATTTATTTTTATACTGATGAGGATTTCTTTTTCATACAAACCTCACCAGTTGTATAGACTCACAAGAAGTGCCATCGAATCCTTGTGGTAGTTCCAGTTATTTTCTAAAGCATGCTACACCTTCCAGCAAAAATTTCTTTCACTGTCTGTCATTAAATCAGCATTCTGAATGACAATAGACTGCACAACATACAAACTAGAGTGAGCAACAAAAAGACACATCCAATATCTAGGCTATGCCAAAGTGACCTTCTCTACTAAACAGATATGCACAACTGCTGTCTCCTTTCTTGCCCGAAAGCCACTCATTTCCTATCACCATAAACATTCCGGTGGCTTAGCCCAACGTATAAAGAAATAATCATCTTGACTGATGGTCTCCTCTCCTGTGAAAATTCCTACAGGAATTAGGAAGAAGGAATTGAAAAGGAGGAAAATCTTATGGAAGACTATGAAGTGAACGTTGCTGATTGATCCTCCTTTTCAGTGTGGTGATAACTTCTTCAGACTTGGCCTGAACCATACTGATATGAGCTTAGTTTGGTGCTATTCGTGGTGTATCTGTTCAAACTATGTGCAACAGAGACATTTCTAACTTAGGTTACTTAAGCCTGTGTTGTCCTCTCTTATTTTAACATTGTAACTTCAAATAGCCTCCATCTTTGCTCATGTTTATTCCCCTTCCTGTTTATCCTGTTAAGTCTGTCCTCACCTGAAAGGAGGCATCCACTTGCTACTTCTGAGGGTTTAAATAAATCTGAGATATAGTTTGCTCTTTCTCAGACACCCTATAGCTTACGAGGGTGTGCACTTTGCTGTGGAAGAGGGAGAAGAGTTTTGCTTGGGTTAGGTCTGTAATTACGTACACGAGAATGCAATCATGCTGCAAAAGGAATTAATGAAATGAGATGAATACTGCAAACGATCTGAGTGTATCTGTCTCACTAAGCTAAACTTCAGCTAACAGTGAGGCTGGCTTTTGCTTTTATTAATCATACTCTACTGAATTTGAGTCATGTTTTTTTAAACCAAACTTGAGTTGATTACCCTTTGCTTATTGATGTATTCAGGTTGGCTGTTATTCAATACGAGTAATCATGTTTGGTCTCTCTTGTCGATATGCTTCTCCAGAATCTCACTCTTCTTTTCAGCGGTAGTGGTGGTGAATATTTGGGAAGTCCCTTTGGGGAATTTCCTCTCTCATTTAGTTTTTCTGTTGTACTCTTCACACCCGCTCTCTGCTCCCAACTCTGCCATCTGCTATACTTTCTTTCCCCCCTCCACTCTGTTCAGCTTTGGCTTCTTCACACCCCACTCCCACGTCCCTTTCTGTCTCTCTTCATCTGCCCACCACTCAATCTCTTCAATGTTTGGGTATGGAACTAAGCCCACAAGAATGGGTCAGAACTTTAAAAGGGGGAGGGTGGCTAGTTTGGGGGAATGTTTTGATTTGTTTGTTGCTGTTGTTTTTGGGTTGTTCCTTTTTAAAAAACAAAACAAAACGCAGTCATTCAGGCCTCTGTGAATCCAGCATACATCCACTGGACATGCAGAAACCCAAATACTGTGTTCTTTTGGTTGTTTTTTTTTCAAAGAAAGCTCTGTGAGGTGCATTGTCATCCAAGTTTGTCTGGTGAACAGCTTGCTGCAGCTCTACATTTTTGTGCACATGTTATGCATGCATATTAGCAAGTCATCTTTGTCTTGAGGAGTATCTTGCACATAATTTGCCTAGTTACTTTACAGTTACAGTAGCTAGAATACATCCTGCAGCACAGAGAAAACCATTCCATTCCCCTCTATTTTTTTTTTTTTAAGTTTTACAGAATAGAATTTAGCTCTGTCTACCCTCGTCTCCAAAGAGAAAGAACAGTCTTAAGTGGTCATGAAATCCATTCTTGTATCAAAAAGGTAGAGCAAATGTATTTAGAAACTGTAGGATGTCAGAGCCTTACTGCTACAAGCTGGATTTCAGAATGACTCAACAGAAAGGATTTCACTTCAGTGCTATTATCTGAATGCAGTTTAGCTATCGTGGGTTTATTTAATTAACTAAACTTTATGTGAGTGTGTGTTTGCCTTTTAAAATTTTCAGTGCTTAAAATGTCCTTTGCCTGTGTTTTAGGATATAGCAGCAGCAGAAAAAAAGCTGCAAGAAAGAATGTGTGTACTTCCACATCCTGATACTGTTAAATTAGAAGTAAGTCCTAGAACTCTGTCTTTTCGTTTGCTGTTTACCAAATATTTTGCCTTTTTTATTTTTTTCCCCTCCCTGAAGCATGTTCTTTAAGTGAAAATAATTGATTTTAAAAACCAGTGACTGGTATAGCCGAAGGCCTGTGTACTGTGTAGCAAGCTGAACCTAAATTCTGGGGCAAAATCCGTAGGTTCTGGAGCATTGTGGTGGAAATATTTAGCAGCTTTCAGATCTATACAAATACATATTTAATAAAGAAGTCAAATGTGAAAACTAATATCGTGACTTTCAGGACAACTGTGTTTACTGTTTCATCTTAGCCTGTTCTGTATGGTTATCCTCTTTTCAGTTTGCCACAGATTGTCATCTTTACATTTCAGGGTCGACAGTTTATCAGCACGAACAGAGAAATTGCCACTTCTCAGTTGGTTTATGGTTGTATGAGACCTTAGAAAAAGTACCTCAACAGCAGGAGTACTCCATTTTTTTCCCCCCTCAACCTGTAGTCCCTAAAACACTATTAAAAGGTAAAAAATTTGAGCAGCCAGTCACTCTGAGAACTGGGTATTACCCTCATACAACGTAACAAGTTCAGTTCTCAAGACTGTTTTATCAGTGTTATGCAGTGTTGAATAAATTATGCCAGAAACAGTCCTGGGAAGAGGAGGTGGAGCACAGCTCTTCCTGATGGTGAGCTGAACACAGCCCACAGTGTCAGGTTCCCATTTGCTACTTGCACCAGTAGTCTGTGGATTCTTTGTTGTATTGTGGCTTAGTTTCCACAGGCACAGTGGCATGGGTGCCTCCCACTATGGTGTGTGCAAGGGCACTGTCCAAGGAGGGGAAAGGTGTAGATCTGAGCATTGCTGGGCAAGTGTTGTAATGCTTGGGCTGATAACTTAAATGAGGGGCATCACTTCTTGGTCTCCTTACTGTTAAAAGGTTTTGTCTGCAATTGCATTTTGTCAACAGCCTGCTCCTATCCCTGTGATGGGGACACACTGAGCCTGCCTGTTCAGTGGGTTTTTTTCTAAATTATTTTAGAGATTTCAGGCAAAAGAGTGCATTTTTTTTTTCCTAGATACCTCTATCTTGAATGATGCGAAGGAAGATGCCAAGCTACTAATACTGAACATATTTCAACTGTGTTCAGAAGCAGCTTTAGACTCTTGGAGAACTTTCAAGACACCTTCTTAAGAGTTGTTTGGATCAGTTTTGGACTCCTGTTCCCTCTCTCCTGTGCTAGGTGTTAAAGCTGCTCGCAGCATGTAGACCCAAGTCCGCACAAACTGGAGAAGGCAAAGCAGTTGCTTATGGCTGCAGAGAAGTCTACACTGCAGCAGCAGTTGAATTTTAGAGAGAACAGAGTTACTATTTGAAGGAGAAGATCCTAGTTCAGCCTTTTTTATACTTCTGGAGAAGAGTGCTATAAATAGTGGGAAAAGAAAACTTTCTTTCATGGTTCAAAATTCCAGTACGTGCTTTGTTCCAAAACACTTCTGAGCATATTTCACTCAGCCATATATGTGTCTGTATTAATATACTTTGAAAGTTATGGCTATAATGGATCCCCAGCTTGCTAAGTCGGAGTAGCTTTGTGTGACAGCACATATGCTTGTCAAAAAAGATTCTTGGAGTAAATCTGTTGAAGAAAATATTTTTGTAAATCCTCAGGAGCCGTAGTTATATCTGAGTTAACATCTAAGGATCAAAGTGATTAGCCAGGAATCTAATGCTCTGCAGGGAGATGTTCAGTTTTGTGATATGCTTCCTCTACACGATATACTTAAAGAAAGCCTCAATACATACCTATCATAAATGCTTTCTACTTACAGAATTAGGTTTGGGTTGTTTTGGTTTTTTTTTCTGAATGGATATCAATGTCTGCTTACATTGGTAGAGGGTTTGAGGTGTTGACTTAACACAGCTCTTTGATGGCAGTAATTTAAGGAGGAAGAAATGAGATGCAGCACTCATTTTTCTTTGAGCAACAGAATTATCCTTAGGATACCAACACAAAAGTGATGCATGGTATGTCTGTTGCACAGATAAAAGGAAGTTACAGCTATTGCTCAGAGGCAGGGGGTAATGCAGGGAAAGGTCTAGATAATTCCCAGTAGGTTTCCTAGAGCACAGGATAAGTATACGGCTTTTTTTTTCAGATTTATTTTTTTTATTTGTGATCCAAGTGCTGGAGCTGATTACTTCATCAGTGATTTATCACATCTAAAATTTTACTCAAATATTTTGAACGACATTACAGCAAGCTGTTCTAGGATAACCAATTTACATAGCACTTCTCGTTTATAACATTAAACAGTTTGGGGTTTTTTTCCACTTCAGGATTCAGTTCCACTAACATATGTACTTCAATATAAAAGCTGCTTGTGGGAAAGTTTGTTATCATGAGAAGTATTTTATTAAAGGTACCCCGAGGGTCTAAACTAATCTGTTGCTTACCACAAGAGGGCACATTCAATCACTTCACAGTTCATGCTGCAGAACGAAGTCTTTCCAGGCTGGTATTTTAAATCATGCAAGTGATTGAAATTTCATATGTAAGTACGTTGTTCTTTTCTGAATTGCTTCACTCATAAGGCAGGATTTAATATTACATTGCATATCTATATTGTTTTTGAACAGGCTGACACAGATTTTGAAATTAAGTTTGTTTTATTTTTTTTTTCTTATATCTTTCTCAGACTCTCTATTGGGCATCAGTAAAAGAATCTCTTCCCAAGTGGGAAGAGTTTCTTTTAGGAAGAGCAGAAGTTCCTATTGGTTATGAGAAAATGAAAACTACAAAGCGGAATATAAGCTACCCAGAAGAAGAGTCACAAAAATAAACATTCTGGTTTCATTTTGTTTTGTAATGTATGGCTTAAACAGACAAGATCACCCAGATCAAGCAACAGAGTATCATGCCATTAAGTTGTCATGTAAATCGTTTAAATGAAGATGAACTGTGTTGGATTGTTTGAGTTGTGTGCAATTCCTTATTTTTGTTCTGTATTAGAGACAGTCCTCAGAAAGACTTTTAGGATCAAAAGCAAGAAATATTGGTGTATAGAAACCAAACAAAGCAATTGCCTTTTCAGTATGAGAAAAGTTTTGGCTTGTTTTTAATCCTCTGCTTCTGCACATAGGTGCAACAAGCAAAGACAGATTCATGCATTGTCCTTTGCTGTGGTTCTCTGTGCTGTATTCCTCTTGTGGATGAGGGAGAAAGGAGGAATTTGCCATTCACACTATGGGCAGGCTGTTTGCATCTATTTGACTGAGTAAGCTTGGTTTAGGAGTCTCTGAAAACCCTCAGGATAACAGTTGTAAAAGAGATACTTTGAATTTCCATGTCTTGTTTTCCCTGATTTTTGTCATTGCTACTCTTACTGCTTTTACACCTCACTCCAGTAACCACTGCTGCTTTTCCTAACCTCCTGCTGCCTGCTCTGTGTTTTCTGCCCAATGGATGGGTAAAGACAAGAAAAAGGAAACAAATCCCTAGTACGTTCTGCTACTTCTAGACTGCTTTTAACGCTATTTTCTTCCTTCTGGTGTAATCTACAAGTGAAAACTTTTACTTGGACATGAAGAATTTGAAAGAAGCAAACTGAAAAGTAGCTGGTAGTGGTTGTCCAAGAACCAAGCATATAGAAGTTGAGGAGGTGGTATTTTATTTTTCAGCCACCGAAGTGCTCCTCAGCTTCCTCCTACAGAGGTGCAGTATCAGTGGGTTTTGATTGTACAGTGGACTAACTCGGTATGAAAATGTCACTTCTGTAAAGTACAAAGCTTCCTCCTACAGAGGTGCAGTACCAGTGAGTGGGTTTTGATTGTATAATGGACTAACTAGGTATGAAAGTGTCACTGCTGCAAAGTATAAATTGTCAGACCAGTGGAAGATCCTTCCAGGTGTGTGACTTGGGCTGCAGAAATTTAATCCTTTCTATAGCAAAGGAAGCCTAGAAAAGAATACTTCTTTCTCTCTTTTTTTCTTTTTTCTTTTTTTCTTTTTTAATGAGGAACTTGCATGAGAGTCACTATATTATTAAAATTAAACCTCATACGCAGCAACATACTTGCACCCCTGACCTGCAAGTGGGAGTAAGAGTTTTTACCTCTGCCAGTATAAAAAAATTGTAATGATTACAAAGTTTTCTAGGTTGCTAATGAATTGACCTGTGCATCTCTGTGCTACGTAGAGATATAGCCTGCCTATTAAAAAAACAAACAAACATATATACCTCTATGGAGCCTGAAGAATCACTGACACAATAAAATCAGAATTTCAGCTGTGAGGTAAAATCGTTGTACATTTTCAACGGGAACAGTGAGAGTTCATTTAAAACTTTTTTCTATTGAGGTGTCCATTAAAGCAGTAAGTTTTTACAGAAGCTGCCATCTTAGAAGTCTCCTGTTGAGTGGGTGTTGGTGTTTGTAACAATAACGTTGTTTTCATAATATGTGATGGCAGATTAGCACGCTTCTCTGCAGTGTTGTTAACAGTTGTAATTAAGGAATAAACAGTAAAGGGTGTCAGTCCGATGACAATTTCATCTATAGTGTCACAATACAAAATGTCACAAAATATTAGAACTGTTATATAACCACAAAAATATCAAATTAGGCTTTCATCTTCCAAGCAGAGGGCTTTAAAAAAAAAAAAAAAAAAAAAAAAACCACAAACTGGCATAGAGACCATTGCAATTTTATACCTACTCAGTTCTGTCACAAAGACAACTTGGTAATGTTTTCTTCTGTAAGATCACAATTTGGTTCTTGGTCTGATTTAGCAGGAATGTGTCTGGATCTTAGAACTGTAGAGCTCACGTTTAAAAAGGAGATAATTGGAAGCAGTTGAGCAGACAAGGGAAAAGCTATTACACATGATGCCCAAGATGAAGGGATGGTTGAGCAGTTAGTTGCTAACAAAGGCTAGGATTCATCCTGGTCTTTACTATGGGAAGGGAAATCACTGAAATCAAAATCTGGGCCCTTAAGTACTTTATATGTGTGAATAATCTGGGTCTTTATCTCTTTCTGCTCCTTCTGGACACTGGGACACAATTCAGAGGCTGTTTCCTTGCCTTCTTTCATTTCCTATGGAAGGGAAGCAAAGTGTGCAGATCATGCAGGCATGGCAGCTGCAATGGGTGAAGATTCTGTAGCTGCTGGAAAATGCACCTGCAAGCACCGTTAGTGTTGTTTCTGTGCTGCAGTTCACTGCTCTGTGTTTAATTATTTGGTTTGGGTCAACGAGATTAAGGTTAAAATGAAATTATCTTTTTTTTCAAAGAAGTAAGGCACTCTTTTTTTTTTTTTTTTTTTTTTTTTTTCCTCCTGCAGAGTAGTTTTAGAAACGATAGTTCAGGTACCATATAGACAACTATAAAGGAGCATGTCCACAAGTTGAAAAAAATCAAGAGAACCATTTCAAGCAGGTATGTGTGTAGGTGACTGCTTTCAGAGACAGGGCCCTTCATCTTGGCCTGTAGTCTGATACAAGTAAATTAATCACATCTGATGCAGAATAACCCAGCAGTTGGAGCCGGGCCACAGCAGGGCTGTGAGGTGCAGGAGGCTGTTCTTCCAGGTTTGGCACAGAGCTTGGGGCAAGCAGTGGCAGGGATCATAATTATATGGTGTCTCCTGTTATACTGGGATTTGTTGAGCACACAGTTTAATTTCCTGTGCCTGAGCTAGTTTGCCAGTTGCCTTTTGATAGATACAAATATGAGAAAGCAAATGTTAGTTATACTGAAAGGTATTGAACAAAAGTAAAGCATCCCCAAAACTGATTGATATTGACATGGCTTAATGTTGGCTTTAAATGTGATCTTGAATGAGTAGTCTTCAAGTCAAGGCTGTTGCTTTAAATGTATTGATTCAATGTAGTTATAAGCTATCTTACATATATCTTTTTATACATATATATGTAACCCTCCTCCATACATATATAACATTATATACATTATATATATATATAATTTCTGTCTTGGGTAAGTGTGTTTGGGTTTTTTGTACCTCAAAACATAACCTGTTACTCTGCATTCTTGACTTGCTGCTTCCCCTTTTTTGTTAAAGGACATTTATGCACCAGCTGTGGTGGTCCTGAGAGCCTGTTGCTTCTTGTGGGTGGGGAAAGCAATTCAGAGAACAACAGTGAGGAAAGCCAAAGGTTTTGCCTGCTCTGAAGTTAATCTTCGAGTATCTTACAAGAAGAAATAATTAATCATCCTTTTTTTAGGTTTAGGCAGAGATGAGTAACCACAGTACTAACCCAGGAGCACAGCCTGTTCACCCATCTTGTCACCTCAACCATCACTTTCTCAAGGTTTTTGCTTTCTCAGTTACTCTGGCTGTGGGGGCAGTAGCAGAAGGCATGTTAGTTTTTCCTAGGATAAGAAACTTCTTACTCTGCAGAATCTTTCTCAAGCCTATCAATTTCATTTGAGAGTACACGTTAAATAATAAGAGGGGTTAGATGCATTATATTTGACACTTACTCTGGTATCCTCTTGATTGTATTTATTCAGGGTCATGTTTTCACAGATGTTGGGAGCTAGGCTGTAGGCTGATCTTACAGTTCTTAATTTCTGTCTTTCTCATTCACATAGGGTAGATCAGGGATGTAGATGCTCAGGTTTGAGTTTGGTGCTGAAAAATAAAAAACAAGTTTGAAAATGGATGTACTTTAAGAGGTTGTTACATCTGAAAGAAAACATTAGTTACTCCTTGATGGCAATTCTCCTAGTATTTTAATAGTTAAGTTCAGATACAGCTTGACCTTCAGTATGTTGGAACTGGATGATCTTTAAGGTCTCTTCCAACCTAAACTATTCTCTGATTCTATGATCACCCCAAATGCAAGCTGTTCTGATGTATTTGTAATGCTAAGGTCTTCATCATGGTAATGTTCTGTTTGTTCAGTGATTATAATCCATGGATCTATTAGCTGAAATAAAGTTTTGATCTTGCAGTCACAGCCTCTTGGGTTTCAGTGTTACATTGTGTGTATGTGTTGGATGTAACCTAGTGCCTGCTGTAGCCAAGTGTGTTGAGAGTGGCTAGGCCAGTGATAAATGCTTGCTTAGGGAATGATCCTTATTTTCATCTGATGGTGATCTGAGATACTGACCTGCTGAATCAAGATTAGAATGTCAGAAGTTTGCTGCTGAAAAATCCAAGTGTGATGAACCCCAGATTGATTATTTGTATTCTTATTATTTCATAAGAACTGTGAGCTAAATTACTTCAGTTATGTGGTTACCAGCAAGATATGGATAGAGATACTTAAACTCATGCAAAGGAAACAGGTGGGGGAAAAAACCCACCCAGCTCTCTAGTACATCCTCCTGCTGTGTGAAGCTCTTTGTCTTTGCCATAAATAGGGTGATTAAATTTGGGAATTTGCTACTCCTTTTAGTCACAGCTGAAACAGCTGCTGAAAATGCCCTAAATTGTACCCACTCTACCTAACCTTCCAGTTGTGTCTTCTTTCATTTCAGTAATTTTGCATCCATTTGGTTTCAATGCAAAAAGGTACAAGTACACTGTCTTTTACCCCTAAGTTTTATCGGTAGGGCTGCTAATCTTAAAAATAAATGTGTGTTCTTACTCTCTGTCATATCACCTACTAGGGAGCCCTAATAGGCAACAAAATAGTGTGAGACGGTATTTACATCACACTTTTGAAACAGATCCGAGCAGAGCCAGCTGCCGTAAGATTATTTTACAAATATATTGCGGATTAATAAAAGGGAAATGGTGCTGTCCTTCAGCTAAATTGCAGTCTCTTTGGCTAATTACATAGCGTGAAACCACAGTAAATTAGTACCTGCCTCACAGCGGTGGTGGGAAAGGTAGTTCAGTTTTCAACCTCGTCTTTCTTTACCCGTTTATTTTGTGCGTGCTCCCAGTGGCGTCACTGGAGGGGCTTTAACCGCTGCTCAGCCACAGCTCCCGCAGGACAATTCGCTGAGGGAACCGCAGCTCTGGCAGGGGCGGCTTAACCGCGCTTCTCCGGCAGCTCGCCTCCGCTCCAGGGTTTTTGCCGAGCCTGCCCGAGGCTAGAGTTGCTCCCGGCGGGGGGAAAGCCTGAGCCAGGCAGCTCTAGGAAAGAGGAAAAGGCGGGCGGGGGAGAGAGAGCATTTTTTCCTGTCGTTCCGCAATGTGAAGAGAGCGCGGGGCAGGTGCGGGTGGGCGGACGGGCTCCAGGACGTGTCGGGCCACTGGGGATGGGCATCCTCGGGAGCGGTGGCGGAGGAAGGGACGGGGAGCATCTTGTGTGTGTCTTCTCCCACCTAACGGCGCCGGGATTCCCAGGGAAGCTCTGGTCAGCGGGTTTGGTTCTCTGGAAACGTTGGTGATAATAACCGTAACGGTGGAAAATGTGTCCGTAAATCCCAAAGGTTTGTGTATGTGAGCGGAACCGTCTCATCCCCCGTCATCTGTGAACGGTGTTTAGAGAGAGCACTGCAGGGCTTTATACTGCTTCTCGGGCTTCTCTTTTTATTAAGTTTACGGCTACACTTGGCTTTTTCCTCTACGATCAGCTTCCTTTTGCTGGATTCATTCAGTGGTGCGATAATCCAATGTTGGTAATATCTCAGTTCATTAACATAATGAATCAGAAGGAAGAGGCTGATTATAAATCAGAAAGCTTCTATTTATGTGAAATGTCTTGGCAACTGGCAGCAGCGAGGAAGACAGTAGCCGGAGTATCAGACAGTTAGTGGGACTTAGGGAACGCGACTGCAGATCTCAGGTGCTCCCTGGACGATTTCAGTGCCTGAGCCCTTCAAATAACGATCTTGTCTCTTGAAATGAGACAGCGGCGATTATTTGGGAGTACATCGTTTGGTGCGGGGGCCTGGAGGATGCTGCAAAACCTCAGTGACCAGCCAGGAAAGGCGAAGTCGGGTCCGAGAAGCGGATCTGGCAGGTGCCCTGTCCCTGTTCCATCAGCTGGATGTGCTCCTGCCCTGGGCCAGACCGCTCTTCTACAAACGCAGGAGATGCAAATATTTGTAGGGAAAGTCAACTGTTGTGGGTTTTTTGACTTACAGATTCAGAACTTTAGAAGTGTAGACTACCTTTTGCTGTGCTCGGTGTCTGACAGCATTTCGTTCCCATCCCCGCTGGTGACAACAAGGCGTTTCCATGACTAAACATGATTTTACTGGATTTAAAAGCAGATTTTTACAAAGTTTACGAGCACCGGTGGCTTTCAGCGCTAGCACTGGGAGACTGCTCATGCTCCCTCAGCTGAGGGGTGGGAGCGAGGGGGTCGTCGCAGCTCCCAGTGCCCTGTGGCCCGGCCCAGCAATTCTCCACAGCCTCAACCCCAGCCAGGGAAAGGAAGCCTGCCCCAAAACGGAACGCTCCACCCATACACAACCCCACCACACTGTTCCCCACACCCATGTTTTGGTGTGTGGGCTTTTTTTATTTGTTTGTTTTTATTTCTTTCTTTTGTAAGCTGAAGGCACGTGCTGGGCTCACCTTTCGAGATTCATCAGTTTATGCAACTGCAAGAGACAAATGATGTAACTACGAATAACGTGAGCCTGCAGCTTGGACCTAGGCAGGGTTCGCGGTGGGGTTGGCTAGGAGTGGGGTTAAAAGGTGGGGAAGGGCCTCTGGGAGAGCCAGGGAGGTTGGTAAAAGGCGACCTGGTGAGAGCTTTCCCCCTCGGTAAGTCTTTGCCAAGAACCCTTGGTGATGGATGGTGCCTGGTGCTGGTGAGCACCTCGCTAAGCCTGCAGGAGGGCAGAACTGGTCACACCAGGTTGACCCGGGACAGCGACAGCGTTGGTGGCCCTGGAGCAAGTGGGGATCGTGTCAGCAAGGGGAGCGATAGGAGGCAAACGATCAGGGGCAAACTATGGTGTGAGGTCTGCTCCCTGAAACCCTCGGGAGAAGAAGAGCCTGGGATGAGTGTGTCACTAAGCAGCCCCTCGCCAACACTGTAACCCACTCTCATCTGGGAAGGTGGGTACCCGTCTGCTGCCGCCACCCCTTCTGCCCCACACTCCCAGGGCCTACCTGCCCCATCGCTGTCCCGTTCACATGCGGCTGCTCCTGGGTCAAACGCTGCCGAGGTGCCGGTAGCCTCGTCGTGGCCGCTGGCTGAAGTGCGATAGCGGCGGCGGGATCCGCCGTGTCGCCTTCCCCTCGACTGCGGGGACAGCTGCTCTCTGCGGAGCTCGGGCGCGGGTGGAAGCACAGCCCCGGGGCTTCAGAGGATGTCCGAGATCCGAATCTGAACGGGTAGAGGGGGCCTGAGAAAAGAGGTGGAGAGGGAAAGAGGTGTTAGGGAGTGGGCGTGAGCCGCGCCGTCGGGCACTTCAGAAGTGCCAGAGGGACTGGGCGGTGGAGAGGGCGAGGCCCGAGAAGAGAAATGCCCCCATCCCAACCCGAAACGCCTCCGTGGAGGGACCCTCGTGGATGACACGCAGGGGTGGGCTGGCACACTCGAGGCTCGGCGGGTACGCTTAAAACTGATGCAAATACTTCCGTAAACGGGGAAAATGACATTTGTCCTGCGGGCACCTGGGCATCCGCGGGGACCGGGCGGGATGGGGAAGGCATGTGTCAATTTAGTCGTAGTGTTGACTTAAGCGAAAGTGCTAAGCCATTTCTAAACCCAAGTCAATACAGACTTAAGCCAAAATTGTTATTAACGAGCTCTAATCTGATTTAAGAGCCTCCAGGCGAGCCGCGTCTACACGACGGGGCGGCGGAAGGGGTCGGCGCAGGTGGGTGACTGCAGCCCCGGGGCTGGGGGAGAGGGCGGGTTTCAGGGCGGCCACTGTGATTTGTGCTGACCGGTGATCTACCTCTGCGGGATAACCTCTTACACTGTAAGCCAGCTCGACTGGCCTGGGGTCCCCTTTCCCCAGGGTCGCAGTGGGGTGAAATAGGTCTGTGCAAACGCCTCTGGGCCGGGGGTGGCTGCAGCGGGGCTGCTGGGCCCCTTCGACCGTGCCCAGCCCGAGGGTGGTGCTGAGATTCGGCAGCTCCACTCGCTTGGGAGTGGGACATGCCAACGAAGTATTTTTTTTCCCCGTCCCAATGGGGCAGTTGAGCGCTCCACTCCACCCCCCAGTGGGGGCCTTTCTTTTCTTCCCTACCAGCTTTGAGCAGCCCTGTTTCAGATTGGCCTTTTTATGTTTGATATAAAGAATAGTTGTTGGCCAATTCCATCTTTTCATCGCTGCTCTCCAGGCCCGGGTCCAAGCGGCTTGTCAGATGCTCATTAACTCCCCCTTTGGCTCTTTCCAGTGTGTCTCCTAAGCTCATTGTGCCAAGAACTAGCGCTTCTTTCTCTTTACACGGCTCCCTTTCTCTGCTCCATCAGGGAGACAAATTACTTTCCAAAAGGGATCGCCAGGGATGGTTTAATGAGAATTTCTCTAGGGCTGGCCGTGGAAATCAATGTAGTTAACATTCGGTGCACTTAATTGGACTTTTCTCTTCTGCCTCCTTCAAAAAAACTCTGAAGCTATCCTGTTAATCTCTCATTTGTAATCAATTGTGTTGACTAAACAAAAGTCTAGGTCGTCCTTTCTTCCTGTCCCAGACAATCCTTTGTTGCCTCTAAATGCCTCATTCTTGAGTGCTCCTGGTCGTGTAGATGGGTCCGATTGTTGACAGTTCATTATTGCGCTTTTGTCCATTTAATCTCCCTCGCTGTGTTTTGCATGTGCATGCCTTAATGAGCTCCGTTGGCAATTAACATGTTTCTAGCAGCAAACTGGTTGCTCAGACGTTTGGAGAGCGGAGTGCAGGGAAAAGGGCAACGCAGCTGCCTTTAGGTTGTTCGCTTCCCGGTGCCCGGCGCGCTGCCGAGGCCCGGCGGGACGCACCTGGGTACCGCTTGCTCCGGGAACCGCCGAGCTGGGCCGGGCGGGCCGAGAGGGGAAGCCCGGAGATGCTGGCACGTTCCTCTCTGCGCGGAGGCACCTCTAACCCCCCCGAGGCACCGGCACCGCTCAATCTGTTGTGTGCGCGGCTGCGGCGCCGGGAGAGTTGTTTGGTTTCTTTCTTTNTTTTTTTTTTTTTTTTTTTTTTTTTTTTTTTTTTTTTTTTTTTTATGTGCGGGTTTTGTGTTATTATTGAGGCTTGCTGGCAAGAGTGCCGAAGTGTGAGCAGTCGTGGACAGCAGAAACATCTTGTGAGGGAGAAGATAATTGGAGTCTCTGGCGTGTGTGTGTCTGACAGACCCGCCCCTCCCCCGCGATCTGCGGCTTGTGTGTGCCGGGATCCGGGGGAAAT
>VWZI01007827.1:59409-77646 GCA_013396835.1 Psilopogon haemacephalus
TCTTTTTTTTCCCCCCTCCCTTAAACCCCTGCCTCATTAAGTGCATAATAGCATTTACGTGTGGGGCTTTCTGCTTTTTAGCCTTTCAAGCTCGAGCTTATATTTCCTCTCTCGCCACCGTGTTTCGAAACTTGGGATGTTCACCAACAATTGGATACACACCAATATTGTATATATCAGATGTTCTCCTGCTTTTTGCCAGAGCCTAGGAAATAGCACAACACCCTCTGCAAAGAGGAAATACAGAGTTAGCGGCCTGCTACGCTGCCGCGCCGCAGATAATGACACCACCCCATCACCAGGTACCTTTTATGCCCCATGTAATTCTTTTTTAAGCAGAGAGGCTCTTGTTAGGTAGGCAAAAAAGCAGACATCTAAAGTGGGTCTTTTGGGTGCAGCCCTAAGGAGCACGCAACAGCAAAGCACCACGGGGGCTGCAGGCAGCCCTCGGTTTGCGGTGAGAAAGGCAATTCCCTCTCTAATGGCTCACACACTTTGAGGAAAAGTAGAAAGGAAATCTTAAGTTTGGGTAACAGATTGCATTGTGCTAATTTAACTTCTCCATAGGGTCTTTGGCTTGGTATGCTCAGGAAGGGAGCACACAAAGCAAAAGTGTTTGGGGTGCGTGAACCCTCTGCCAAACCCTGCACTCTCTACCTGTGCACTTTGCCCGCATAAATAAACTCTCCACTGGTCCTGCCCGGGTCAGCAGTCCCCACAAGAGGCAACACAACCCTCATTTTTTTGGAGTGAAACCTCTCTATGAAACTCTACATTATGTTCTAGAGATCACAGAATCACAGAAACATTCAGCTTGGAAAAGACCCTCAGGATCACCGAGTCCAACCAAGATCCTGTAAAGTGCTAAAAATCAAACAAAAATATCCTGAAATCTCAGGGCGTTTTCCCCCCCCCACCCCTTCTTTTCTTTCCCCCTTAAATTATATTACTTTATTCTATCAAAGCCTTGTGTGTCTGTTTGGAGTCGCACTCACACTGAGCTATTACAGACATAAGTGGCTGTACTGTTTTGTTTTTTTTTTTTCCCCTGGGATTTTGTTTGTATCCCTATAATGTCCTCTCTGCAAGTACACATGGTGCAGTCGACATCCACCCTGGTGCTGTGGTTTCTGGATCTCTTTTATCCTCCTTTAGACTCCTCAGCTACAATATTTCACTCACATTGACAATATAGCTATGCAAGGAAGTGACAAAGTCAAAGGGGCTCGATATTAAAAAAGTACACACGGTGCAGTTAACATCCACCCCAGTGCTGTGATTTCTGGATGCCTTTTGTCCTCCTTTATGATACTCAACTACAAAATTTCATTCACATTGACAATGTAGCTATGCAAGGAAGTGACAAAGTCAAAGGGACTCGATATTAAAAAAGTACACATGGTGCAGTCAACATCCACCCCAGCACTGTGATTTCTGGATGCCTTTTGTCCTCCTTAGTATTCCTCAGCTACAAAAATTCACTCACACTGACAACATAGCTGTACAAGGAAGTGACAAAGGGGCTCAATATTAAAAAAGTACACATGGTGCAGTCAACATCCACCCCAGCACTGTGATTTCTGGATGCCTTTTGTCCTCCTTTATGATACTCAACTACAAAATTTCATTCACATTGACAATGTAGCTATGCAAGGAAGTGACAAAGTCAAAGGGACTCGATATTAAAAAAGTACACATGGTGCAGTCAACATCCACCCCAGCACTGTGATTTCTGGATGCCTTTTGTCCTCCTTAATATTCCTCAGCTACAAAAATTCACTCACACTGACAACATAGCTGTACAAGGAAGTGACAAAGGGGCTCAATATTAAAAAAGTACACATGGTGCAGTCAACATCCACCTCAGTGCTGTGGTTTCTGGATGCCTTTTGTCCTCTTTTATATTCCTCAGCTACAAAATTTCACTCACATTGACAACACAGCTACACAAGGAAGTGAGAAAGGGGCTCAATATTAAAAAAGTACACATGGTGCAGTCAACATCCACCCCAGTGCTGTGGTTTCTGGATGCCTTTTATCCTCCTTTATATTCCTCAGCTACAAACACACTGACAACGTAGCTGTACAAGGAAGTGACAAAGGGGCTCGATATTAAAATAATTTGTATTATTACTTAATAAAGTCGCAGCCTCAGCATTGCATAATCAGGTTAAGCTGCTAGCCAGAGCAACTCATCATCTGTCTAGGATGCAAATGGCAGCAGCGAATTACATTATTATTTCTTTTTTCCCCACCCCCACACCCCCTACTTNGGGAAGCGAACTGGGAAGGCAAGGCGAGGCGCAGCGGCGGGCAGAGGGGAGCACGGCATGGTTTTTGCAGTACATATGGCACCTGAGATCACCCACTGCTCGGGGAGCTCGGCGGCAGGGCGCGCTCAGCCTGCCGCTTCACCCTTAATTGGCTTGGAGCTGGCCCCGCCGCGCCCGGCGGGTCGGTGCCACGGGTGTTAATGGGAGGGAGGCGTGGGACTCCTTATGGGTACATTTTCTGCCTGCGATGAGTGGGATCGGACAAATTTCCTGCTTGCCAAAGGGGCGCAACTTATCCTGCACGCTCCCTGCTAAAAATTTCTCACTGCTCTCAGAATGATTTTGTTCCTTTTCGTGCAGGCAAAGGAGGATCAATATCTTCTTGTGTCACTGGGGCCAAAGTGCCTAAGAAGATCATCTCCGACAGTCCCTGCTTTCAGTGCCGCACAAAAGCAGGTAGGACCTAGATGAGTTTTGTGCAGCTGCGATTCCATGCACCACAGCAAGTGCAGGTTTGCTTACTCCACTCATCAGTGGCTTTGCAGGCAATTTGTGTGCTCTCATCACATGAGGAAAGCTTTCCCATGGCAGGTACACAGCCAGCCAGAGCCAGAAAGGGACCTGCAGGTGGTACTGCACCTTGGTCAGAGGAAGAACAGCTCTGCTTCTGCTGCAGATGTAACAGCTTGCACCTATGTGTGCATTCAAAAGCATTATGTTAGGGTGGCCTATCCTGCTTGCCAGACACCAACATCTCTGCCTAGGTTTGCAGTCACATACTCTCATTCCTGGCAGAGGGAAGGGCACAAGCCACATTGATGCCCTGATCTTTCTCACCTGGGGTGGACCTCACCGGAAAAGCTACTGCAACGCTGGCTCAATGGGTGGATGTGTTGGCCAGTGCTCAGAATGGCCCAGGAAGGAAGATCACTGATGCTTGTCCTGACAGAATCTCTAATCTCTCTTATACACTATGTCCTGAAACCAGGTACACTCCACACCTAAGCAGAGGCAGGCATTGCTCAGAGCCTCAGCGGGTGTCCCTTTTCCTCTCCTGAGACAAGACAGCCCCAATCTTGGGCACTGCATTACACATCTGCAGAAGATGCTGCCTTGCAGAAGATGATGCCTATGTGCATTCTTGAGCTTGAACACTCTGCCACTACATGCCACACTGGCACACAGCATCCCATGTACCTGCAGGCAGGGGACTGAGCTGGAACACCCTGCCGTGACATGACACAGTGACACACAGTGTCCCATGTACCTGCATGCAGGGGACTGAGCTGGAACACCCTGCCACTACACAGTACACAGCATCCCATGTACCTTCGTGCAGGGGACTGAGCTGGAACACCCTGCCACTACGCAGTACACAGCATCCCATGTACCTGCATACAGGGGACTGAGCTGGAACACCCTNAATGCAGGGCAGTGAGCTGCACCTCCCTGCCACTACACAGTACACAGCATCCCATGTACCTTCGTGCAGGGGACTGAGCTGGAACACCCTGCCACTACGCAGTACACAGCATCCCATGTACCTGCATACAGGGGACTGAGCTGGAACACCCTGCCACTACACAGTACACAGCATCCCATGTACCTTCATGCAGGGGAATGAGCTGGAACACCCTGCCACTACACAGTACACAGCATCCCATGTACCTGCATACAGGGGAATGAGCTGGAACACCCTGCCACTACACAGTACACAGCATCCCATGTACCTGCATGCAGGAGACTGAGCTGGAACACCCTGCCATGACATGACACAGTGACACACAGTGTCCCACGTACCTGCATGCAGGAGGCTGAGCTCTGAAGAGAGCCCTGGGCATGTACACAGCATCCCATGTACCTGCATGTAGGAGACTGAGCTCTGAAGAGAGCCCTGGGCATGCCTGGTTGGGCCTGGGTGCTGAGCCTTCTGTCCACTCACACAACACTTTTTGGGAACTGCCAAATAAAACCCCCCAAAAACCTGCTACTTTGCAGGATTTTGCAGACCTTGATTTTTTGTAAATGAAAGAGTTTCTGCACAAAACCAAACAAATAGACAAAACCCCACAAAGGCACACACACAAATGCACTTCTGTATGGCTGCTACTTCTCAGATACTTTAACCTATGAAATATTCTCTGCTTATTTCCATTTTTTCAGGAAAAGAAAAGAAGTTGACATGCTAAAATCTGAGTTTCTATATAAAGCAGGTAAGTAGAAGACAACATCCACACAGTTTGCTGCCTTTTTTTTCTGTCCCAGTTCCAGCACCCTGTTAGAGCAAAGCAACGATGGTACAACTGGATGCCAAGTTGCTCAAGAAGATGCAGTACAGTACTGCAGGCTATGGAACACTTGCATTCTACTTGTCATTGGGATTAATTTAAGGCTGTCACAAAGTGGGACTTGGTAGGCTGCAGCTTGCTTTGGCTGCAAATTAAAATCAAGTAGGAAGAGGCTGCCCAGCTACCTCAGTCCTGAGGGTTTTGCGAGTGCAGGAGGGAGCAGCATCCCTGGTATCATTGCTGGGGTTACACACTGGAGAATACACACTCCCTGCCTGAGTCCTGCTAAGCATATTTGAATGCTGATATCATACATCCAGGGTGAAGTTTAAAGGAGCACCAGGAAAGGAAAGAGCTGCAGATCAAGAGAAATGAAGTGACCTGGGACAGCTAATCTGGCATGCACCGCTGGCTGGCGCAGGCAGTGGCAGCGATTGTGTGGGGTTGGATTGCAAGGGGAAGAAAAGGAAAAGGGGGATTGGAGGCGCTGCTGGAAAGCAGACAATTCCTCATTGTCCGTGCAGGGGCCGTTGGTCACCCCTGCGTGCACCGGGAGTTTCTTTGGGCAAAGGCCCGGAGGGAGGGAGCAAAGCTGCCAGCAGCGAGGGGCTCAGCCCCACACATCTGTGTGCAGCAGCAGATCTCAGCCCTTCCCACGCTCCTCACACCCCCAGGCTCAGCTGGCACCCGCCTGGGTCGGGGCTCATGGGGAATGCCAGCACCTTCAGTGCCTCCTTCCTCACAACCCACAGGATTGGAGCTACAATTAGCTAAGGCCTCTTAAATGAAGCTGGAAGGCAGCTTCGGCTCAGAGCATGCTCTGCGCCTTGTACGCAGTCATAAACGTGTAGGGGCAGCTTCCCATCAGGGAGCAAAGAGGCCGCTCTGGGTTCAGGATTCTGGGTTCAGGATGCCTTGCTGCCTGCAATACAGGACGATGGTACCCCCTTCCCCACAGCCTGCCTTGGCTACTCACACCTTTGGGGAAATAAATGATCTTTCACTCAGTGCTGGCCCTAAAACAAAGATCTCTGATGCTCAGAGGCACTGTGTGGATGATGTTAGCAAGCCCATGCTGACCTTAACGGAACGGAGCAATCAATCTGCCTTCTTAGGATGATTAATGGAAAATCTCCTCTGGAAAAGAAATCAAATTAACTGTCTTCAACCAAATGTCTACTGGAACATGAAAAGCTGTTCCGATAAAGACATTTAGGAGGGAGGGGGGGAACCCTTACAAGCACGTAAAATCCAGTGACAGATCTAGGACTTATTTTATTAAGACTCTCCCTAAAATAAATTAAATGGAGCCTACTTGAATGAGCACTTGAGGAAAGAAGCCTTGCTAAGGGGAATGCAGGAGAGACAGGAGGCCACATGTGAGTCCATGCTTGCTGCAACTGGAAGCTCACATATGGGAGTATAAAAGGATGAGGTTTGGCTCCAAAGAGAGGTGTCGGTGCTGAGCTCCTCTTGCCACTCCTGCGTGGCTCTGAGAGGGCACTTGGGAAGAAAAGAGGCTGCAGAAAGACAATGCACACTGTGCTCCCTCAGGATAAAGAGAATTTTGTCCCTTCCTAGAAGATATATGGACAACTGCCATCACAGTTAAGTTTTTCTCCCTGAAAAGGTCCCTCCAGTGGACTCAAGACCCAGGTCTGCATCCTTCTGAGCCAACCAAGGGTTGCAGCAGCCTCTGCAGCAAAAGCTGCACTGGTCTGGCTCCTCCAAACACGCATGGGAGGGAGAAAAAGAGAAGAGAAAANGTTTCACAACTCACCCGGGAAGGGGGAGAGAGGGGGAAAGATTAAAGAAAAAAAAAAAAAAGGGCAAAAAACAAAGCAGAAGAAATAGCTCAGTGGAGGCCATATCAGGATGGGAGTGGGAGAGAGTTAGTGCCCTAATGAGCAGTCTAGCTGCGTAGGAGGGGAAACAGGTTGTTGTCTGTCTAAGAGAAAGCGGCGAGTGCAGCTCTGAGCAGATATTAGAAGGGAGCCCGGCGTGCAGTCTGATATCCGCTCTTCCCCTGATCCTGCAACCCATCCTCCTGTGAGTAATTCTAACTCACAGTGAGTAGCTCCACTGACTCACGACCAGGCTTTTGGGTTCAAGGAGGGGAAGGAGAAGGGAGGGTGAGCAGGGCTCTCTTCTGGCATTTGATTGTGCCGTGCAAGGCTTACGCTCTAAGAAGAAATGCCACGATCCTGTAAGCATGCCTTGAAGGAGCTGCCAAAATTCAAGTGGGTAACTGAAGGCAAAAGCTTTGATTGTAAGCATAAGCTGATGCCCAAGTGTCTGCAGAGGAGTTGCTGAATTAAATGGCCTAGCTGTCCATCTGCCCTTTTCAATTCCCCCATATACTCTGGTGTGGTATCGGGCTCCAAACCGGTAGGTACTGAAGGACATGTCTGTGGATCCTCCAGAAAAAAAACAGTGAGAAGTGCTCGGTCAGGTGCCCGAAAGTTTATAAAAAGATTCTGCTGAAGTGCCCTGCATCCTCCTTACTCAGCATCCTGATATTCACGAGGCGGTTAACAGCCAGGGCAGCCACCTTTGGAAATACCGGGACAGTCCTGAGCTGTGACCTCAGGCCCGGCAAGCCTGCTGGGCTCCCAGCTGGGGAAAGGAAACAAAAATCCACCAGCTGCACCATCAGCCTCGGGATATGTCACCGAGGCTTCCTGAAAACCCAGCTGAGCTGAGCCCGAGGGACGAGACCTGGCGCTAGAGGTCCAGCCGAGGACAAGCTGGCTGGTGCTGGTTCCTCTAACGCTTGAGCCATGGCTTTCCCTTTGCTGCTCAGAGACACCCCGGACCGACTGTCCCTCCGCACTGGGAACGGCGCAGGGCAGTGCAATCCCCCCAGTGTCCCCCCCATTGCTCTCCTGCTTGTGCCTGCCTGGCCCCCATCGATCCCAGCCTGCTGTCAAGACAAAAAAGCCCACCCGCCCCTGTCTTGCGGAGCCCAACGGGCTTGCTCACTGCCTCATTTCAGGAGAAAATGCTCCGTCTGGTATCCCGGCTGTGACACAGACCTTCGAGGAAGCCGAACATACACAGTGACAGTGAAGTGGTAAAACTGCCTTCTGCAAGAGCAGGGTGGCTGCTGCCACCTCAGCGGGCTGGATCGCTGCGTGATTAAGTTCTTACCAGACTTTGCGGTAAAGGCAACCTTCCTGATCTGATAACTGCCAAGGACAAGCCAAATACGCAGGGTCAATCTAGGCACGTTTAATCCCCAGGAGGCAGATTAAGCGTATAATTGACCCATATAATCCGTGTATCATCTCCAGGGAAATGTTTTCTATGTCCGGTTTAGGCAGACATGAGGCCCCTAAGAAAGCGATCAGAGACAGTATTACCATTGCAGTGGATTTCATCAAAGTCAGAGATGGCTTTTTAATCACTGATCTCAGAGACTGCTAGATTTAAGCAGATGAACTAGCGCTAAGCACATCTGTTTTAATCCTTATCTTCTACTCAGGCTGGTGTCTTCAAGAAGTACAAGGAGGAGGGGGGGGAAAAAAAATTAATTTTTTTTTTTTGTTTTGTTTTAGGTCCTTGCAATCTTAGGAGCTTCTCATGGCGTTTTGATCTCTCATATCAAAAGCATGTTTTTGTTTTTTGGGGTTTTGTTGGGTTTTTTTGTTGTTTTTTTTTGGTAAGATATTGAATTAATCATCAGAGAGAAAAATGCCATCTGCGCTACTTAGGGGCTGCATGGGGATGCTGGAATTTGCAGGATCTTGGGGAGCTCCCTCCACGTTGAGTAGCCTTTTGTGTACGTGCTACTGGCCTGTGGCTGGGGAGGAAGCACTCTCACTGTGTTTCACATTAGTGTTCACCAGTTTACGAAGAAGAAAGCTTGGCAGTCACACTATCTAGTCAATCACAGCCCTTCTGGATCACACATGTTGTGATGGGTTGAAACCTATGCTGGGGAGTATCTAAGGGTGTGTGTAAAGATACACACAGGCACACAGCTGTAAATAAACTTCCACCAAAGGGCAGAGCCCTCACAAGTGAAACTCTCATTGCCTTCAGGCAAAATTGCAGATATCTAAACTCTTGACCCTATAAAATTATAGAATCATAGAATCAGTCAGGGTTGGAAGGGACCACAAGGATCATCTAGTTCCAACCCCCCCTGATATGCCCAGGGACACCCTACCCTAGATCAGTTTGCCCACAGCTTCATCCAGCCTGGCTGCAAACACCTTCAGGGATGTGGCCCCAAACACCTCCCTAGGCAACCCATTCCAGCCTCTCACCACTCTCATGCTCAACAACTTCCTCCTCACATCCAGTCTGAATCTCCCCACCTCCAGCTTTGCTCCATTGCCCCTAGTCCTGTCACTGTCTGAGAGCCTAAAAAGTCCCTCCCCAGCTTTTCTGTAGGCCCCCTTCATATCCTGGAAGGCCACAAGAAGGTCACCTGGGAGCCTCCTCTTCTCCAAACTGAACAGCCCCAACTCTTTCAGTTTTGTCCCCCAAGTCTGTGCCCCAAACCGTCAGGGACCTGAATGTTGCAGGATTGGTCTGAAGACTCAAGATCTCACTGAAGACACTTTCTCTTGTTTAAGACACACCAGCCTGCCTCTGCCTTGTTGCTCCTATAAACTGACACATTCCACAGGTCAACTCTGCCCCTATCCCGGGCAAAAAGTGGGAAAATCTTACTTTCTGCCAGTCACCACAACGAAGTGGCTCTCTATTGGGCACTACTCAGGGGTTGTCACCTTCTGCATTGCGTGTTAAATCCCAAAGCACCCACAGCCATTCACGGGATGGCAGAGTGCAGGTGCCACGACCCTGCTCTGAATCCCCTTTGCTACCACTGCTCTCTACCAATGGGTCTTATTACGCCGTTATAGCTTTAAATGTTATCAAATTGGGAAGCCAGGCCAAGTAAATAAGTCATGTTACTCTGCAGTAAACAGCACTGCCAAAAAGCTAGTTAGGTTTTGATTACCAGCAGAACTCCAAGATCAATCTGTTCATTCAATGAGCCCAAGAATACAGATTTTTAAAATGAAGATGAATCTGGTTTTGGGGTGGGAAGGGGGAGGAGGGGGAACCCCCCCTGACTAATTTGCAGAATTAAGAGGATTAACACACAGACCACACAGAAATATTGCAATAATCTTCCATGAACCCTGCTATAGGTCTGCTCTGACAGTGCAAGCAGGGCACAGGGTGCAGGGGAAGAGAGATGGTTTGTGAGCTAAGAAATCATGGCAAATGCTAAAAGAGATGTATTAACCCAGCTTCTGCTGGGACATGGCCTAACACACTCTGCAGCCTCTGCTCCTGGAAGGAAACAAAGGGGAAGACCAGGCAGGACTGCAGAGAAATGTGGAGATTAGGAATATCCTGGGAGCTGCAAACCCCACTGAGCCTCCTGTAGGCAACCTCCTGCCACGCACCTCTGTGCTGGCACTCCTGATGCTTGCACAGAAAGGAGATGTGGCCCCACCTTGAAAGTGTCTCTAATGTGATCCCACGGAAAGCACAGCAGCTGCCTGAAGGCAGGTTTAAGCTGTTCATCTGCCACTGGTGCACGTAGTACCATGTAACATCCTAAAACTGGAGGAAGCTTTTGGTTGGGCTAAGCCAGCATCGCTGCACTAAGCCAGTCGAGGAACCAGCCTCGAAAGTGTTAATAATCTCATTGCCTGGAGAAACTCTGCAGCTAAGAGGATTGCTCCTCTGCCATGCTGGGGGAAGTGAAAACAAAATCAGGCCCAAGTCTAATTCGGCATCAAAAATACCATTTTTGATTATTCCTCTTCTCTCTTTCTTATTAATAAGGTCACTAGCACCTCAAATGTCCTTGGAAAATACAACCATCGGCTGTAGAGTTGCAGAGACCAAAGGAGCTTAAGGACTCTGTGGCCATGGTGCTTTGCTGCATGAAGTGAGTGGGGTGAAGGGCTTCAGGGCTGTGGCTGAGCCCAGGACAAGAGAGTTAAACATTTGCTCCTGTCCTTACCGAAATGGAGGTGAACACACAGCAGCAGTTTAAGTGGGGTGTGTGGCTCCAGGTGACCCTCACACACTCATAAACCTTGCTGCTACTGACCTGCCAGCAGCACCCCTCAGATGTGCTGAGTGCTGAACTCAGGAACAATTCACTTCAGCTGCAACCTGGCAAAGATGACACACAACTGCTGAAAACATAATCCTGCTTTTTGGCTGGCTAGGGCTTGGCACATTCCCTCTCTCCTTGAGAACCAAGGGCCCCCCAGCTCGCCTCTCTTGCAGGCACACGTTCACATATGCGACGTGTGCCAACTGGCATTGGGTGGCATCAGGTCCCACCACTGCCCTGCAGCTGTGGGGAATGGGAAGAGCTCCCATGCACTGCAGGACCCACTTGCAGCTGGTGTGCAGGAGAGGCAGAGCCATGTGAAAACCCTACTCTTGATTATTTCATTCTGCATGCAGCAGGGAAACATGAGGAAAGCAGGGAGGGAAATAAAGGTTTTGCACTTTTTGCTTCCCACCGAGGTAGCTGCTTCTTTTTTTTCTTTTTCCTTCTTCTTTTTTTTTTTTTTTTTTTTTTTTTTTTTTTTTTTTTTTTTTTTTTTTTTTTTTTTTTTTTTTTTTTTTTTTTTTTTTTTTTTTTTTTTTTTTCCCCCCTGTCAACTGTTAATTTGCTTAAAATATGGCTTGGTAAAACTAAGGATGAGCAGATCAAACTGAAATCAATATTTGTGCTAATTACAGCCTTTTGAAAATAGGAAATAATGGCCCAAAGGGTACAAACACACCAACTGTGAATCACAGGGAGAGGATGAGGCAAAAGGCAGTGTGGGCATTGAAAAGAACAGTCCAGATGAGCTCTGGAAATTTCACTGCTCATGGAATAAATTTCAACACAAACGAGCAATGCACTGGCAGGCCGGCTGCAGATGGAAGCGACAGTCTTTTGTTTTATGTTTTGTTTTGGGTTTTTTGTGTTTTTTTTTTTTTTTTTTTTTTCCCTTTCCCTCTCCATGCCTGCTTGATGGGTGATTTGTGCCTGGTGCTCTGCGCTGCAAACTCTCCCCGGAGCCAGCACGCCTGGCGCCCAAGGGAGGCACGGCCACGCTCCGTGCATGAATGAGGCATTCTCAGTGGATATGGGTCATGCTAGTAGATGTACACAGTAAGATTATTTGACTCCAATTCATGCCACTTGAGATAATGTGATAAAACATTTGACATGAGAGATAAGTTCCATTTTAATCCGCTAAGGAACGGAGGAAAGAAAGAGTGGGAATTGTAAAAGGCGGAAGAGGTTTCCGAGGGACAGGTAATGCGCAGAAAGAGAGGCACTGAGGGGAGGAGGAGGAAGAGGAGGCTGGCTGGGAAGGAAAGCAGCTTTCCCTGCACACCGAGGAAGCAAAAGAGTGAGTAGAGAAAGCAAGGAAGGTTGCTGCAGTTCCAGAGGTGGGAAACTGAGAAATGGCGCTGCTGAGAGATGAAAAGGAAGGAAAGTAGGAACAGAAGCTGCATCAAACAGAAATCAGTATATAGACAAATACCCTAAAGGAGACTGAAAGACTAATGCTACAGGCTGGCCGTAACAGAAAACCTTTGCTATAGAACAGCTACAAGGACAGAAAGGCTGTAATGCAACAAGAGCAGCAGAAACAGAGATATCAGTTAACATGCATATCCAAATCCAAAACAAACGGGCATCACAGGTCACTGTTCTCTTCCAGTCCAATGAACTTATCTTATGCAACAGAAAAATAGCTCTGGGCGTCTGGGCCAGCTCCTACCATGCCATCTCCATCCAGGAGGCCACATCTCAACGTTGGTGACACACACCAGAAGACGGTCCTCCTGAAGTAGGGAAGTCCATTCCCAGTCACCTCTGTTTCGGTTAGGCTTTTAAAATGAAAATTTAGCAGGCTTCATTTGCTGTCAGTTTTGGAGCGCCTGTCAAGGGAGCTCGTTGCAAAATGCGCAGAAGAGATGGCCCTCAGCAAGCGCATCTGCCAAAATCCTGGCTCAAATTTTAGCGGCGAGAACAATGACCAAGATGTTCTGTTAAAGAGAGATTTTCTGCAAGCTTAAACACAGTAAAGGGCTCTCTTAGAAGATGCTGTTCCCTTCAAATCCACTCGCAGACAGACCAAGACACAGTAGACTAGAGAAGAGATTTAAAGCAGGCAGAGAGCAGATACGAGCCTTAAGTCAGAAAGAAAGGAAAGATTTATTTAGTTTTTAAAGCTATAACCAATAAATTTTCTCAAAATGTGACTTATCCTCCTGTCTTATTTTGTCACATTTTGGGTCTCTCCTGCTTGGTGTCCAAGGAGGAGAAGGCATTTACTTACATCAAATAACCTTTCTATATACATCTCCTCATTGACCTTATCACGCAGGACATCCTGAGAGTGGCGGACAAATGTCACATAGGCATCAGCAACATCCATCCCTGGCTTCTGCATGGGGGAGAGAAGAAGAGAGAGAGAGAAACATGAATAGAGGCACAGGGAGCAGCTCCTCTGTGTAGCCTTAGGCTGCTGCTTCTACTTCTCTTCCGCCTCCTGCTGTCCTCCTGCAGCCTGCCCTTTCCTTACCTGATGGACACCGAGTCCTGCTTCTTTGTGTTCCATGCCCAGGAAAGCACTGCGTGCAGCACAAGACCATGCAAAGACACTTGCTCTTTCTCTTCTTTTGGCTAGAGCAGTTGGTCAGAGGAATAAAGCTCTTCCTCTGTGCATCAGTGATGAGAAGCTGCCTTGCTACCTTTGCTGCTGTTGACCTAATAAGCCGAGATAGGGACTTGCTGTTTTCTTGGGTCATCTTCTCTATGCAAGCCCTCTGGCTTCTGAAGGCAGAAACCTTTCTGAAAGCAGAAACCTTTCTGAAGGCAGAAACCTTCAGAACCCTCAAACTGGGCTCTTCCTTCTTCTAGTGTGAGAGGTGTGTAAGTAAGCAGCTGTTGCGGCAGGAGGCATCACAAAACCACCTTTCTTTTTCTTTTTTTTTTGGAGCCCTGACTTCAGGTCAAATTTATTTCTGCTCTCAGGAGCAGAAATAGTTATTTCTGCTCTCAGGAATAAATTTATTTCCGCTCTCAGGAATAAATTGGGTAAATGGTAAGTCAGGGAACTGAGGTCTATGTGCATGTTTAAGCTGCTGTTAAACAGCAGGAAGCTTTCCTATGCTGTCACACCTCTATGGCTCTCCACAGAACGTAGCTTAGAAGCATGCAAGAACTCAGGGACAACAGCATTTCGTGAAAGAAAATGGCAACTGAAGCAGGTGGACAGGAAAATACTTAAAAAAAAATAAATAAAAAAATTCCTGTTTGAGTTCACATTGCTTGATATGTTGGAATCAAACTTACCTCAAGGGAAAGCCATTAAACTACTGTAGCAAGAGTCATTACAAGACCTGCCACAAAAAATCTTAAATTCCCATGGCATGCTGCAAGTTTGTTAATAACCAGTGTCATTAGTTTCCATTACTGTGATTTACCTCAGATCACAGAGTATCATTTCCCTGCAAGATACGACTGTCAGCCGCTGCAAATTGAAGTTAGTTAACACATCTGTGTAATTTCCAGGGTGAAAATGAGGACAGTTTGGAAAGCAGTAGGAAGGGAGGGTTTTTTTGGTTTTTGTTTTTTGGGGTTTTTTTCAACACAAAGCAAACAATTATCAAGCAAAAGGGGCCAGTGCTTGGCCCTTGGGAAGCCAGTAACATTTCTTAACACCTACTGCAACAATGACAAGGTATTAATTTGAAAAACAATGAGGACAACACAAACGTGGCAGTAGTCAAGTGTTACACTTTCAAGCAATTTTCAGCACGCCGATCGTATCCATTTCAAGGTGGCATTAAGCAGATTGGTTTGCACCCAGACAATTGCAACAGCATTTGCAGACTTAGGTTTAACTGAGGGGTTTCTGTTCAAAATCAGAATTTCCCCTCTGTCCTCTAGTTAAAAAAAAAACAATGTTTTTCTTTCTCCTTTCAGAAAGGGCAGTGGCTCAGGGTTCACGGGGAATTGTCCTGCACACTTCTGGGAGCTGTGTGGAGCTAGTGCTTGATTTCATAAAAAAAAATGTTGGGGCTGTCAAGGGAACTCTTGCAGTGTGGCTTCAGCTCCAGGGGAAGGTGGAGAAACAGTGAAAAAGCAATTTAAATCTGTGCTTTATTTCACACAAAGAATCGGAGTGTCCAACTGGCTCCATGCACAGGAGCAAAGTCTTGCTCCTCCTGGATGGCCACGATGCTGAGGGACCTCCCAGGAGGGAGCTTTTGGAAAAGCTTCAAACAGCTATGCAGAATTTGACTATTTTACTGAGGCTGCTTCCCTGGGGATACATTATTTTCCAAGAATGTAGAGGCCTCAGGAAAAAAAAAACAAAACCCCACACTTTGCCCTAAAAGCTACTTAAAATAACTGTTGTGTGCTCAAGTTCTGGAGCATTTAAGGTGCACTCAAACCACAAGGAATTTCAGCTTTAGGATGTCCACATTTTCTAGGGCCAGGAGTTAATTTTGAACCCCTCTTTCTAATGCTTTCAATATCTCCTTTATTTTTCTTTTTTTTTTTTTCCCCTCTATTACTCCAAGGATGCCAATCTCTGCATTGGGACATTTCAAACCAAGAAAGATCTCTTAGGGTTTGAGAGTTTGTCTTCCCCATGGTGGGCTAAAGATATGGCACTTTGGAAGGAAAGGCTTCTTTTGGGCCAAAGAGATGGAAACTGTCAGCACAGGTGATGAGGTCCTGCTGAATTTATCACATCCTCAAGTGAGAGCATGAAGAGCAATCGCATCCCTGTTAAACGTACACACAAACATCATAGGCACAGGCCACCAAAGTCAACTGAATTATTCTTGATTTATGGTGC
Organism: Psilopogon haemacephalus; assembly: GCA_013396835.1. Taxonomy (NCBI): domain Eukaryota; kingdom Metazoa; phylum Chordata; class Aves; order Piciformes; family Megalaimidae; genus Psilopogon; species Psilopogon haemacephalus. The sequence continues at coordinate 74,836 of VWZI01007827.1, forward strand.
TCAGTATAACTGCACACAGGATTTGGTGTGGGGCATGAAGATCTACTCCTTTTTTTTCCCCCTTGCTCGTAATTGCTCAGGATCTCTCTGCCTGTAAATGCTACAGTAACCCCTTATTCCAGCCAACATCCATATTATTACACTTCGACTCGATTTAAATGTAAATTTCTGGCAAGTTAAGTGCTCTGTCTAAGAATGTTAAGGGCTCTCTTGCTCATGAATCGAGGTCTAATTAGAGGAGACCATGTACAGTTTTCCTATACCAATTACAGCAAAATGGAAAAAGATTATTTTCATTACCAATTTTGCAAACACATGTTGCTAGCTCATCACCATTTCCTCAAAAGTAATAAAATAAAAATAAAAATGAAAAAAAAAAAAAAGAGTCCTTTTCTGAGAGAAGTAAAACAAACCAACAATTAGAAGAACAAAAATAAAATAGATTAGCTAATGTGTTAGATGTGTGTTGGCTCAGTTCTAACATGTCTGGACCTTTTTGTTTGGAAATTATACTCTGTTTGTACAAGTCCAAATGAAGAATTAACAGAATGCACTGCTCCTTTTTTAATTTTTTTTCTTTTTTTTTTTTTTTTTCTCCTTTTCTTAAAAGTGATTCAAGCCAATTGCCTGAATATGGTACCTTTTTGACACCATCTGCAAATTATTGCCTAATCAGCCTCGTAGGTCTCCTTAAGAGGGTAGCTGCTCATTATTAGCATCAGGGGGACGTATGCCTCTTTCCAGTTCAAATGTTAGAACCCAGGGCTGAAATCTGGGCTGCTAATGCACACTGTGTGGGTTGCCACACAAAACATGAACCGAAGTGTGATGAGAATCACTATGACAGAAGTTGTTTAAATTGTGCTTACGGGTACATCCACGTATTTGGAAGCAGCCTTCACCTGTGAAAGGAACAAGAAGAGAGTTTACACCATCAGTGTGTTTTGGTTTTGGTTTTTTGGTTTTTTTTCTTTTCTTTCTTTCAACACCTGCAAGAATCATAGACTCATAGAATCACAGAATGGTTTAGGTTGGAAGAGACCTCAGAATCTGCAGTGGGGCTCCAAAGAAAGGCAGGGCAGTGCCCACCATGCTGCAGTTTCTTAAGAGTCACAAATGCCCTGGCGTTTCAAAACATGACATGGCACCAAATTCTGTAGTCCTTGGCCTACCAAAACTTTCACTGTAACATGGCTTGTATGATGCTGGAGATAGAATAGAATAGAATAGAATAGAATAGAATCATGGAATGGTTTAGGTTGGAAGAAGCATCAAAGCTCAGCCAGTTCCAACCCCCCTGTGCCATAGGCAGGGACACCTCCCACTAGATCAGGACGCTCAAGACCTCATCCAACCTGGCCTTGAACACCTCCAGGGAGGGAGCAGCCACAACCTCCCTGGGCAATCCGTTCCAGTGTCTCACCACCCTCACTGTGAAGAACTTTCTCCTGGGATCCTGTTTAAATCTCTCCTCTGCCAATTTAAACCCATTGCCCCTCATCCTGTCACTACAAGACCTTGTAAATAGTCCCTTCCCAGCCCTCCTTTCGGCTCCCTTCAGATACTGGAAGGCTACTATAAGGTCTCCTGGAAGCCTTCTCTTCTCCAGGCTGAAAAGCCCCAACTCTTTCAGCCTGTCCTCATAGCAGAGCTGTTTCAGCCCTCTGATCATTTTCGTGGCCTCCTCTGGACTCTCTCCAGCAGTTCCATGTCCTTCTTCTGCTGGGGGCTCCAGAACTGCACACTGTACTCCAGGTGGGGTCTAACGAGAGCAGAGTAAAGGGGGAGAATCCCCTCCCTTGCCCTGCTGGACACAGCTTCTCCAGCCAAGACTAGGGATGATGTAAGGCTGAGCAGGGAGAAAAAAGTGCGACAAAAACTACATTTCCTGTCTAAAAGAATAGACAAGGGTGGTATTTTTGTTGTTGTTGTTGTTGTTGTTGTTTTTATGAGAGGTAACTTTACTGCTGCTAGAGCTCTAATAGCAACAGATGATAGTGTGGGAGTTGTGCTCCTCCCTCTTCTACTTCAGTGAGTGGGGGAAGAGGGGGTTCAGAAGTAGGCATTGTTATGTGCTTTGCAGGCCTGGTTCCCCACCCCATGCCACGTGTCTCTGAGGGCAACTTCTTGTTGGCACCTCCATCCTGGGGGTCATGGGAACTTCCCCGGCAGCATGGACACAATGGCAGCAGAGTGGCCAATGTGTGCACCTCCCATTGGCACCTGCATCCTGGGGGTCATGGGAGCTTCCCTGGCAGCATGGACACAGTGGCAGCAGAGTGACCAATGTGTGCACCTCCCATTGGCACCTGCATCCTGGGGGTCATGGGAGCTTCCCTGGCAGCATGGACACAGTGGCAGCAGAGTGGCCAGTGGAAAGTGCCTAAAGGATTCTACTTTTGCTGGCCCCTGCCCATAGCTCCACATGCAGCATGCTTCCCCTGACTTCCCTGGTTTTGCTGGCCCCGATGGTGGCAGGAGTTCACAGGCTGTGTCGGGGCAGTGTGCCCACGCCCTGCAACAGAGAAGCACCCCAAAGCTTTTCTGCTCCCCAGACTCTGAAGGGCAACGTTAGTTTCCTGTGATTCTCCACCCCTTTAAAAAGATGTTACTGGAGGGAGGGTATCGTAGAGGGGACACTGCACTCTGCCATGTTCTCAGAAGCCAGTGGGGGCTAGAAGACCCCCGCCTTTGTCTCCTGTTTGCCACGCAGTAGGGTGCACATCACCTGGCACAGGAGGCAGGGTGGCTCCAGATGTCAGGGACAACTTTTCCAACTGAGCAGTGCCCAGCTGGCCAGAGAGACCTTCC
>VWZI01007827.1:77655-96447 GCA_013396835.1 Psilopogon haemacephalus
AGTAGGGCTGGGATTTTCTACGACGCTTCTGCTTTTAATTAGGGTAAGTGTTGCCGGCCATCTTTGTTTGGGTGTAAAAAGCTCACCTGCTTTTAAATATTTCTAAAGCTACCATTAAAACAGCCTAAATATAACACGCACACAGTTGCATCTTGGGATGAATAAATTATGTGTCCCGAATGAGAGAATGAATGTATGTGTGAGACAGAATGTGAGAGTGGGTGGAAGCACTCATATGGTGTGTGTGGGGGGTGCATAATTAAGCACAATGAGGCGATACAAAAGACCAGACTGGTGGTAATTGCCGAGGTGAAGGCTGCGAGCATTGGCAGCGCCCCGGCTGCCGAGCTGGGGGGCAAGAACAGAGGGAAGGGCAGGAGGAGGGCACCGAGCGCCTGCCACTGCCATGCGACCCGGGGTCTGGCAGTTGCAAGGGATGGAGGGGACAGGGCATGTCCCAGCACACGAGTTTAGGAAAGGAGGTGGCAAAATCAGTGGCAAGCCCTCGCTCCCAGCGAAGAGCAAACGCTCCTCTCTCCTGCAGGTATCCACGCTTCCATCCGTCTGGACACCTCACCCTTTCGCTGCATTTATCCTCACAACTTTCTCGGGAGGTAGCGAAGTGCTATCCCTTGCTCCTGCTGAACAGGAGTGGAGGAGCCCCCCCAGGCTCCATGCGTGAAGGCAGCTGGAGCCCAGCCAACGACTGCGGCTCCCGAGGAGCAGGCAGTCACGGCACACCCAGGCCGGCGTGGAGCAGCCGCAGGCAGGGCTGCCCGAGCTAGCTCCAAACCAGCTCCTTCTCCGAGCAGCGAAGCTAAGCAACCGGAGGAAAGCTTGGAAAACGCTGCAGCTCAGCAGCCCCCAGAATTCAAGCTGGGGTCAAGCACTCGCGGCTGCACCGTGCCGTGCACCTTCACATAGCACACGGGGCACGAAGTACTGCGGTGGCACCTCAGGAAACCCGTCAGCTGAGCACGCATTTAGCTCTGTCAGGTCCGGCTCAGCACCGCCGTCTCAAAACTACCTTCTTCCCAAAGCCAAGAGGCGACGAGAATAACTCAGATGGCTTCCGGTGATCTCCTCCCCGCCTCCACCCACAAAAACCCGAGCTGCTTTTCCTGCCCACTCCCCTTTAACCAGAATAATTGCTTGTTTGTCTTCGAACTCCGATTTGGCTACATGGAGAGCGATTTCCCAAGCGCCGGATGTTGTGTGATTTTTGCTAGGCTGCCGTTTTTCACAAAGTACGTGGCTTTGCCATGAAACGTCTCAGTTTACCATACAAATTCTGCTCAGAACAAAAATAAGATCTTATTGCTTCTGCCTCGCTCAGGTGATAGAGAGTCTCTAGTTTGAATTACCGCAGGTGCGACTCCCTGCCTACAGAGGCCACCCAGCTTAAAAGAAGTCGCTCCGTGACTCAGTGGATCTGCACATGCAGATGTCCAGCCAAGGCCTGGGCAGCTGCCTCAGAGATGCACTTAAATGTAGCAGCAAACAGAAAAACAAACAAACAAACAAACAAACAAAAAACCCCCAAAAACCCAGCCCGGCCAAATTTAGAAGAGTGTTTTCCTCTCAGAGGCCTCTGCGAGGGGAAGTGGCTAGTGAGAATTTATTAGGACAACAGATGCATTAATTTTATCTCGAATTTCGAGGCAGGAATTGGAAATGAGGATATCCCACTAGGTGATAAAACTGTCTGTCACAAGACCCCCGGTTACATGTCGCTTGCAGAGCGCCTAGAAAACACGCACTGAAAGACGCCGGTGGAAGGGGGCGGGAGACTAATGCTTTCTAGAGCTCAGCGGCTTGGACCATCACACTTTGTTGTATTTGTTCAGACAGAGAAAACGTGGGAGGTGGTGCAAGCATGCTGTAACAAGAGAGAGTTTCTCTATTTATCATTCCAAAGACTAAACACAGCAAGTCACATTACTACTGCAGGCAAGGGAGGGTTTTTTTTTTTTTCCTAAGCCCTGTGCCAAAGGGGTCGGGGGCTGTTCCTCAGCCTCCTCTTGTGGTTGGTGCTGGCCACGGCTCCCAGCAAACAAGCAGGCCCAAGAGAGAGATGTCCCTTGCTCAAAAAGGAGCAGTACTGGCAGTATCCTCAGACTCTTTGCTGGGAGCAAGGGCCCAGCACCTTCCTGAGGACAGGCACATGCAACGCACGCTTAACTATTTGGATGCACATCCCTTCCCAGATGGAAATTCAGGAAACCGAAGCTGTAGGGCTAGGTTCAAAGGTTGCAGGGTTGTTAGAGTGGGATGAGCTGTTTTGCTGCCAGTGGTCCAGTTGACTCTCTGGGAAGCAGCAGAGTGAGGATGCTTGAACCCTGTGCGCCTACATGCCACATCCTCACAGCACAGGTATGGCTGAGGGGTTTGCTCGGCAATTAAAGCGAGCAGCACTCAGCAGGGTAAGCAGCAGGATGTGGGGAGAGCAGTGCAGCATCATCTGAGGAACAGCTTGGATTTATGGAGAAGAAAGGGCTGCACTGTCTACCTGATGCTGGTGCTTCTGATGCCTGGAAAGATGCCACCTCCAATTCCTCTGCTGCTGGCTCGCCAGCATCTCCTAACCCTGCACAGCACTGCTGACGGGTACCCAGCCCAATCCACACTCTGCATCAGCTTCAGCTGAGATGGGCACAGCCCTGGGGATGTAACAGCACAGGGCTTATCCTGGAAGAACAGCTGCATTGTGGGGCACTGAAAGAGACACCCTCCATTCCCCTTCTTTGTCTGAAGAACACAGTGCCCCCAGCACACAGGAAAGTCACAATGCTTGGTTTGAACCTGACAGTGGTTCAGACAAGCTGCCAGACTTGCTGTGCACACAGCTGCCTGTGAGCAGCATCTTGCTGCTGTGGGGAAGCCTTCCTACATCGATGCCTACTATCAAACAGACCCTACAAAACTGCCTCAAACTCAGCAAAAAGGGCCCAGGAGTCACAAGCAACAGACAACTGCAAGTAGCTAAGACAAGCTCTGATAGAGATTTTGGAAAGTTTCTAGGAGAGACCTTCTGCCTCCTGCCCAGTGTCTGTGAACAAGCGGGTGCAGGACAAGCTGCAGGTGCAGGCAGCAGGGCTGGTGGGCAGAGGTGTTAATGAGACTTTCCAAGCAACCCCAGACAGCTGCATGTGGGTGCACACCTGTGTGTGACCTAAGATAAGCCACACTTGCAAAGAGACTCTTGTGAACTTCCTGGCATGCATCTTCAGACAACCTTTGGAGGTCAGCTGCTATATATTTGTCCTAAGAAGCTCTCACAACAATTTTCTGGAATAAGCTCAGACTGCTAAACCCTGGATAGATGTCGAGGTTGGTTTTGCACAGCTCTTGTCCTTGTTCCTGTACTTTTCTAGGAAATACATAATGGAATGAGCTGTGGATGGCTTCTGCAACGTTAAGGAGAAATGAGGCATTGGAGGCACCTTGTGGCATTTCTCCCACCTTGTTCTCTTTTACAATCACAAAGGCTCTCCTTAGAGGAGCCTTATTTTGGTTTTGACTAAAGCGGATCACAGATCACAGAATTAACCAGGTTGGAAAAGACCTCTAAGATCATCGAGTCCAACCTATCACCTAACCCTTCTAATTAAATAAACCATAGCACTAAGAGCCTCATCCATGCTTCTCTTAAACACCTCCAGGGATGGTGACTCCACCACCTCCCCAGGCAGCCCATTCCAATGCCAATCACTCTTGCTGAGAAGAACTTCCTCCTAACATCCAGCCTGAACTTGCTCTGGTGCAGCTTGAGGCTGTGTCCTCTTCTTATGTCCCTGGGTGCCTGGGAGAGGAGCCCAACCCCACCTGGCTACAACCTCCCCTTAGGTAGTTGTAGAGAGCAATGAGCTCTGCCCTGAGCCTCCTCTTCTGCAGGCTGCACACCCCCAGCTCCCTCAGGCTCTCCTCACAGGGCTGTGCTCCAGCTTCCTCACCAGCCTTGGTGCCTTTCTCTGGACACATTCAAGCACCTCAACATCTTTCTTAAAAGAAGTGGCCCAGAACTGGACACAATACTCAAGGTATGGCCTAACCAGTGCTGAGTACAGGGGCAGTGGTACAGTGAGTACCACACTGAGTACAGTGTGGCCCTGGTCCTGCTGGCCACACTATTCCTGATCCAGGCCAAGATGCCATTGGCCTTTTTGGCCACCTGGGCACACTGCTGGCTCATGTTCAGCTGTCAACCAGCACCACCAGGTCCCTCTCTGTCTGCCTGCTCTCCAGGTGGTCACTGTTATGGCCTGAGGACTGAGAGGAATGCACCCATCATGCAAGGTGGCAATGAAGTAACTTTTCAGCTAGGGAAATTGCATGTAATTTTTTTTCCCCCCCCTTTTTACATCTTCACACTTATCCTCAACAGTATAAACTCCACCAACTTGAATGACTGGAGATGGTTTTATTCTGTGCTACCACACCTGTGCATCTTGGATGTTTGTATACTGTGTATCTGCATACAGGTTGTCAGTCTGTTCATGAGGGGGGGCACAGTGTTTGAACATTACAGCATGGAAGAATTATTATGTAGCTGTTTTAGTTCTGGGAGAACTGGAGATTGCAACTCAGGAGAAAAAAAATAACAAAACAAAACAGAAAAAAAAAAAAGAAGAAAGAAAAATATAATTTGTACTTACAGTAAATGACAGGAAGGAAGAAAACAAAGTTCCTTCATCATATCTAGATAGTTTGGCCAAGACTCCTTCCAAAATGGTGACAAACTAGGGAGACAAAAAATACTACCATTATTTTTTAATAGGTGAGCAAGGACGCAGAAATCAGCATCAGCCTCCAAACAGCCAGCGGAGCTCTCCGCATTGCCAAAGGAACAGACAACCTGTCCCAGAGCACAGTGGGCTGGGGAGTGGGGAGAAGGAGCATTGCCTTTGGGGTGGCATGCTGTGTGGCAATCACCCCTGGGTGTCAAGGGTGATGCTGGGGACAGGCAGTGGGTGCAGAAGGCAGGGAAGCCAGCACAGCCTCTCCAGGCAGGAAGCTGGTGGCTCTTGCTCCCAGTACGCAGTGTCAAGCATGCAGCTCGCTGGGTATTCTTGCAGAAGAATCGAACTGGCATATGTTGGTGGATTATGTTTAAAGGTCTTCGCTGTATAATAGGGATGACTTGTTCTCAGAAAGTTTGAAACTAGAGGAAAACAAACCCCACCATCCTTCTCCCTACGTACCAGCTCCCCTCTGCGTTAGCGCAGCACACCAGACCTACACAACAACCCAAAGGGAAATGCTGACAGCTGAGCTACAGGACCTCACTCTGATGAAAAACGATTTCTAAACAATTAAACCTGTCAGTTTGGAATGTATTTCCCACTACTGTCACCTCTAAATTAATTTCTGAGAAGAGCATATGGCGATCTTGCACATGACGAGTGAGTTTGTCCCCACAACCTTACGTGTAGGAGTGGTGACCACCTCTGCGTGCCACCCCAAGATCCACACCGCAGCATTTAGCAGTGCCACCCCCCGACTGCAGCTACCCTCAGTGTCACGGAATGATGCTGACCATGGGGTGCTACCCCATTAACATAACACCCATTCCTTAAACCCGCTTCTGGCCCAGTATGGCAATCCTGCTAGCGGAGGATTACATCTCACGCAGTTCCTAATCATCAAAGAGTCAGCCATGAAAGGACTGGGAGAGATGTATGATCTTGCCTGTGAGAAACAAGAAGCCAATTCAACATCTTAATGTGTCACATTTTAATGGAAAGGCACGTATTAAAAATGCAATGTTAACAGTGAATCACTTCACCTGGAGCCGAAGGTTACCTTTGCCACTAGGAGTGTTATCATTTCTTTGACGGTTTCCTCAATTAGTTCATCTATTTTTGAATGGTACTGGTGCTAAAGAAAAATAAAAGGAGAAGGGAAGGAAAATATTAGCATGGATCACAGAGAGGGGCTCTGTGGTTGTCAGCCTCTTCCCCTGGTAAAGCACAGTGCGCAGCAGTAAACCAAAGATTTACGTAGCTTATTGCCCTGTGCGCCACCACCGCGGCCAGCAAATGGCTTAAACTCGCAGGGGGGGACCCTGAAGTCAGGAGGAGCTTAACATCACTTCGCAAAACGTGTGCGAACCCTGCCCTCTTCTGTGTGCCCACAGCTCCAGGAGCCACGAGCAGATGTCAGAGGGGAGGCTTTGCCATCCCTGTGAGCACCAGCACCCAGCGCTCCTACAGACCCTGAAGTCCTTTTGCCTCAGCTCTGTGGGCACTCTGGTGCACGGCTCACACGGAACAATGCCATACACCTGCTGCCAGAGGCAAACGGGCAGCCCTTGCCTAGGGCACTGCAAACCACCCAGCCTTGGAAGGGGACTGGGGAGGATTTGCTACTCCAGGGGAGCTTGCAGCGGCTGGAACCACCGGGAATGACATTGCTCCCTTCCCATCTACCACAGCAAAGCACTTGAAGCTGTCTTACACAGGGGGTTCAGCAGGCACGTGGTTCGAATTAAGCATTTGTTAGGTGCTTTGCTCAGTGACTCTAAGATAGATTTAAAAAAACACCCAACCAACCAAGAGGAGTCTTTTATGTCCCATGCAAAAGCCAGCAGCAGGGCATCCCAGAGCCCTGGGTGTTAGCAGATCCTGTGGCAGGGGCTCAGAACCGGCTGACCAGCGCCAGTGCCTGCAGCATCAGCGTTTCTGAGTCTTCCACCCAATTTCTGCACATGCCAAACCTTGCTTAGCTTGGGAGCTCTGATGCATTCAGCTGCAATATGGCTAGAATAGGTACTAAAATACAGTCTTCTACTAATTTAGAAAAAGACCTGTTTCCAATACAAGATTTAATTAGTGAAAACATACAGTATATTCTTATTTTCAATGGACTGAGAAAATACTGATTATGACTGCTTTCCAACACAAAACATGTGATTTTTTTCAGTCAAACATTTCAAGCACTGGTGCTAGTCACTATATTCATTACCACTTGGCATTAATATTGTTTTAAAATGTTAACATCAAATCACATTGAAAGAGACAAATCTGCTTTAAATACTAATCAGACTTTGGGAAGGAAGACTGCAAGGGCTTTACCAATGCTACATGTTGGTTTCAGTGTCTGATTGGTGGTCTCTGAGCTGCTCTAGACTGGGGATTTTTTAATTTTTTTTTTTTTTCTCTATGGCAGTAACATATTAATACAGGAATTTGGGAAAAAAAGGAAAATAAAAGTAGGACACACTTACCCACTCTTTAGCAAACTTTTCAGATGATTTGGGACAGAAATAAAGAGGAAAGTGCAAAAGACAGGAAAAAGAACATATGAAGATAAACAATAAATAAACCAAAATCTTTTAAAAAAGGGGACATATGAGAACAGCAGCAGCATGCACAGAAACAATAAGCAATGGAAAATGAAATGTGACCAAAACCTCCTTTCACTGAAGTGTCGGAGATTGCTACCTGTAGAACCTGCAGGAGAACAGTGGGGAGGGACTGGATTGCTCTTAACTGCTGACAGTCTCATGGCTTTGTGTCACTCTGCAGGGGAAGGCAGGTGGCTGGTGACAGGCTGGGTTCAGCACCAGGGCACACCCTTCACCAGGGATGGATGCACCGGCGGGGTGAGCCTTGCTGCAGGGCAGGACAGGCAGGGCAGGGTACGTGCTGCAGCACATCCCAGCCAAAGTCCTGGCTGGAGACACTCAGAGCCTCATCCAGGCTGGCACTGCCATGCCTGCTGGGCCCACTCGGAGGAACAAACACACATCAAAAAGAGATATTTGCATTTGCAGTTCCCACTTCCATGTCCTGCCATGCAGGTCAAGACACACAGGAGTCCCTTATGGGATCTAGTTATGCTTAATCTGTTTAATGCAGAGTTAACCTTTATCAGTTCCCAGGACTGAGCTGGCAGTCCCCAGCACAGCTGTAGATGTATCTGCAGGGTGATGGGGACCTGTAACAACTGGGTATAGGTAGGAGCTGCCGATGTCCTTGGCATAGACAGCTAGGACCTCCTGGGGGAGATGAAGAAGCATCTACTGGGGGTATCTTCCCCACTACATTTTCCCTCTGCAACTGCGTTTTCTGCGTGTGCATAAGACCTCACGACCAAGGACTTAGCTAACTGCTTGCACTAAGTCATGAATTTCAACTGAAAAATGGCTGGCTACATGCAAAACAACACACTGGGATGCACTGAGGGGTGCCTTTTCACTTCAAAGCTCGTTTGAAAAGCAAATTAAAGAGCCCTGATGGAATAAAACTGCAGCTTGGAGAGCAGGAGAGGACCCTGTGCACACACCAAGGCGGTGTCGCAGGACTCTGGTGCCTCATTCCCATTGCAGCTGCAATCCCTGGGGCAGACTTGGAGCTAGGGCCAGTGACCACACAGAGCTGGGCTTTTGTGAGGCTGCGGGTCCTGCCCCAGGCAGCCACAGCAAGGAGCACCCTGCACTGCCCGTGCCACAGCCCCAGCTCCACAGCCCCAGCTCCACCTCAGAGGATGAGCCTTGGCCAGAACGGGGTCAGAGAAGGTGGTGGTTGGGAAAACGGCTGCTGGGTGCCGCTCTCACAGCCAGCTGGCACCTAAGCCAGCCATTCCAACAGCTCCTTCCACGTTCCTTATGGAAATGCCTGAGGATAAAAGATCACATAGCTGGTTTGCTTTAGCCAGCATAGCCCCAGCTTTCCATTGGGTTCGTCGCAGCTCCCTATTAGCTGAATTATTACAATCCATAATCAGTGCACTACAATGATTCAACTTGACTTTATGTGATGAGTATCTTGCCTTGTCATGTAACAGATTGTGTGTACGTTGTATTTCTCTAAGGACCATCTGACCTTAGATATTAAATAGAAACATACTAGACCAACTGAGAAACATTTAATACATACATTTATCCCCTTAGATGTATTAAAAATTCAGAGGAAAAATAAATATTTAAGATGGTAAAGTATGTTTACCAAATGTTTTAACAGCTGCCTTTAGAGACAAGGAAATGGAAATGAAATGATGGGTGTTTGTTTCACTGGGGGAATGCTTGCAAAATGCACTCACTGTCGAAGTGAGTGCAACTGAAGGTAGTCTTAAAGGGAAGGCCCTTTAGGGTGAGAGGGAAACAGCAGCAGTGAGGTCAAATAATGTGTTGAGTCTCTGCCCACACACAGCTTGCACCAGCAGAAAACTCAGTGGTTTGTTTCCAATACAAGTGTCTTCAGCTAGGTCTGGGTGAACGTCCCTGTCTGAATGCTGTGCTGGGCAATGTGAGCCCTCTGAACTGCCTGCACAGGCACCATGTATTTCAGCAGCCACATGGACCTGGTGGAAGGTTGCATCAGTGAGTTCTATCTGTCCCTTCCTCCCTGTCTGTCCCTCCGGGGCTCCTTTTTCCCTGTCTGTCCCTCCCTGCCAGCCCAGCGGGGCTGTAGGTGGCCCTGGCAGAGCCGTGTGGCTGCTACACACAGGGGCAGGGGAACAGAGTGACTCAGAGATGCACAGTCCCAGCTTGCCAGAAGTATGGAGGCTTCTCATTCCTCTGCCATCTGACTGTCTCATTTCCTCCAGGCACTGCTACAGGTAGGGTGGTTTTCACCTCCACTCACGGGCTGTAAGGACAGATCTGTACCTGCACTTTTACCCTTCCAGCAGGGCCATCTCAGCACATGGGTTTAGACAGCTTCAAGAGGAGAAGATGGAGGTAGCTGAAATATGGAGTGGCACGAGCGAATGGAGGGGGAGGCAGGAGCACTCATTAAAAGGAAGAAAAGAAAAAGGGAGGGTGTATAAAATTCTGCAGCCCTAACCTGTAACTTATGCACTGAGAATTTACATCTGCTATTAGTTCAGCTATCTGTTAAAAACCTCATGCCCTGGCAACTGCTGCTTGCCACAGGAGCTAGGCTGTCTCCAAGCTGCCGTACCAAACACCTTCTTGAAGTGGCACAGGCAGATTTGCACAGCTAACCCCCGCTGCAGCTGAGACTGGCAGAGAAACGACCACGCTGCCGCCTGCTCCCTTCTCACTTGCACTTTGACTCAGGCTGAATGTGTGTTGTGATTGATGCTCAAGATTTGGAGGAAACTGTGGCAAGCACAGAGCATCACAAGGCAGCATGGAAAGATGCAGCGTGTGCCTGGCCACACCATATTCAGACACTGTTGATGTTACCAGCCTCGTGCCATCTGAACGCTTAACCTGGTAGCTTTATGAATGCAGTGAGCTTTCTCTGTCATGGTATTGGAGTCTGCTTGACTTCCAAAACATCCCCACCCCCAGGGACAGTCTAGTATAATGGGGTTTGATCCTGGTTGGTATGGGGGAGCATTGCAACCATGGCCCTTCCTGGCTGACAGGGCATCGTCGGGGCTGATGCTGCAGCAGTTGCAGGCTGAGAGATTTGGAGAGATAAATGGGTATGAATAAAGAACGGAAAATGGTAGAGAAGGTCATGTCCAGGCTTAGACAGCAAAAGCCCACTCAAGATCTGCCTCTGGTGACCTGGAGCACAAGGGAAGAACCTGATGATGAGCAGTATGAAACCTCTCTTGCCACGCGACTGCCACAAATCAAGTATCTTAAGCGAAACACGTACAACCAAAGCAAAAATAACAGCTGGATCTCATCCAAACCCCACTGACATCAGGGCATGGATCCCTGCTGCATCCAGCGGCCTTTGGAGCAAGTTCTCTCAGAGGAACAGAGAGAGGTAAACAACTAAAAGAAAAACAAACCCAACAAAACCCAAACAACTTGCAATGATTCACTGCAACATCTGACCATGGAAAGTTGTGGCAAAAGGGCTTATCTAGGAAATGCTGACAAGCAGCAGGCTAGGAGAGTCAAACAGCATTTGTGAATTTATTCTAGACTGGTATATGAGTATTTGATTTGGCTTGAAGCCACTGTAGCAAAACAATCATTTCAATGCACTTAATATAGTCCAATTTACCATGTCTTTTTAATTCACAGATCAATGAACTTCAACCTGGCTTCAGGAGACAAAGAGCATCAGCAATTAACGAAAACAGGTTCGCTGTTTGGCAAGTTGTGTCATTAAGAACCTGGAAATCTAGGATCATCAGGTGTGTGCTGACTACAGCCAGTACTCAATGAAGTCACAGTGGCTGGAATGCCAATCTGCTTTTGGCAGTTACCTAATTTTGGTGGGGTTTTGGTTCTTTTTTTTTTTGGTTTTGTTGTTTGTTCATTTGTTTTTTCTCCTTACAAGCACCACAGCAACAACTTGGCACTCCTGTGTTCCTTATGCTTGTCCACGGAAAATAGTCACGTACAGAAAGTGCATTGCCAACACCTGGCTCCAAGGTGCAGTTAATGACTCGATACGCATGGTCATCATGCATCAACCAAGCTTAAGAAATACCTTATGCATACCACAGTCCTTGCGAAAAGCCACTCCTAAGTGACAGGGAGTCCAAAAAAGTTTACATTCATTAGACTTATTCGAGATCAACTCCCTGCATATTCAGCTGCGCAACCTATAATGGAAGGCTAAATCCACAACTGGCGGAGCGCCTCTGAAACTAACGCAAGAGGAGACAGGAAATTTCATGACGGTTGCCTTTAAAAGCCGTGAGAGGAAGAACCTGCGTTTTTACCTCTTGGCCCATTTCCATGCTGCAAAGCTTCGTCGACTGCGCTTTGGCATCCACCATGACATTAAACATGGTGCATATTGACTGAGGGACTCGGAAGTCTGTGGATCGGCTGGTTTTCTGCAGCTTGACTTCAAATGCGATCCTGGTCCTGCCAGGGGGGAAGGAGAAAAGGGGGCTTCAGTTGCTTTTAAGCATACCTGAGTTACTAATAATTAAAAAAAAAAAAAAAAATCACAATAATGTGAAACGAGACGGAGGAGAGGCCAAGAAATCAGCAAGTCAAATGCTGCTGGGAGTGTTCTAGCGCAGCGGTTGCCCCACGGCGACTTCCCCCTTTACAAAGCAGCTCACTTACCCCAGGATGCACTGCTTATGAAGTGTGCAGTGGCTTCAAGGGAACAATTGCTTCCTCACGCTGTGTGGCGATGTTACAAACAGCAGCGTCAATGCACACCTATAATTTGGGTGCATTAACTGATTTACAAGCACAAACGGCATGCCTGGCAATTAAAGGAGGCGCCTATTGCTCCACGATATCAACTACAAACTACAGAGAGTTGCTCATCACCTGACTGAAAGGACATTGCCAGACCTGTTGCATTTTTAGGTCTGCATGATTGGTTACTCCTAAGTTCACAGATGTGAAAGGACATTGCCAGTCCCGTTGCATTTTTAGGTCTGCATGATTGTCTTTCCTTGCTGAGAGTTTCCAATTATCTCCTAAGTTCACAGATGTCAAAGGACATTGCCACACCCATTGCATTCTTAGGTCTGCATGATTGATTATCTCCTAAGTTCACAGATGTGAAAGGACATTGCCAGACCCGCTGCATTTTTAGGTCTTGCATAGAATCATAGAATCAGTCAGGGTTGGAAGGGATCACAAGGATCAGCCAGTTCCAACCCCCCTGCCATGCCCAGGGATGCCCTACCCTAGATCAGGCTGACCACAGCCTCTGCCAGCCTGGCTGCAAACACCTCCAGGACATGATGTGTGTGGCCCCAACAACCTCCCTGGGCAACCCATTCCAGGCTCTCACCACTCTCATGCTCAACAACTTCCTCCTCACATCCAATCTGAATCTCCCCACCTCCAGCTTTGCTCTATTCCCCCTAGTCCTGTCACTCCCTGAGAGCCTAAAAAGTCCTTCCCCAGGTTTTAGGTAGGCCCCCTTCAGATCCTGGAAGGCCACAAGAAGGTCACCTGGGAGCCTCCTCTTCTCCAAACTGAACAGCCCCAACTCTTTCAGGTTTGTCCCTCAAGTCTGTGCCCCAAACCACCAGGGACCTGAATGTTGCAGGATTGGTCTGAAGACTCAAGATCTCCCTGAACACACCTTCCCTTGTTTAAAACACACCAGCCTGCCTCTGCCTTGTTGCTCCTATAAACTGACACATTCCACAGGTCAACTCTGCCCCTTTCCCGGGTAAAAAATGGGAAAATCTTACTTTCTGCCAGTCACCACAATGAAGTTGCTCTCTATCGGGCACTGCTCAGGGGTTGTCACCTTCTGCATTGTTTCCAGCAGAAACTGGGAGATGGTTTCAAACCACTCTGGGCTTTGTCTGCTCCTTGCATGGCTCCTTTCCCCTGCCTTTTGTAGCTGATTCTTAATAATTCTACTAACTTCTTTTCCTACTGCTAACCCCCCCTGGCTGATCTACCTTCGCCTATATGCTGCATCAACAGATGATGAGATAAGATTGGGGAAGGTGGGAAAGGTGGTAGGGGTGGTTGGAAACCCCTCTTAGGGATTTTGATCTCTGGGAGGGCTGTGGTGTTTCTGTATTAACTTTTCACTGTATATATCTGTGAATACCTGTTATACATTGTAAATATCTGCTTGCATATTGTGCAAAGCTGTAAATACAAAGCTTCATTTATCAACTTCCAGCCGTTCTGAGTCCTAGCCTGGGTTATATCAAAGGGTGATGGTGTTGGGGGGGCAGGTAAATGCTAAACCACCACACCTGCTGACAAATTAACACAGGAGCTTCAATTGAGAAATAACAAATAACATCAGCTGCAGCTGAAGAATAACTGATCTTGAATGACCCCCGCTGGGGGTTATGCAAATGAAAACTCATTTACAACTGTGAAACTCCCATTGCTGGGATCGGACCTGAGCTGGTGCAAAGGTCCTTCTGCCCAAATTTCCTAGTGGAACAGGCCTTCCTGCAAGGGCTGCTTTCCTGAGAGCACTGAAATCCAACCCAGTGTGGCAGGCGGGGTGGCTCCTCCATGGTATTCAACAGTTCAGAGACAGACGCGAAGAAAAATGTTGTGTCAAACTGAAATTGCTAAAGAAACCTTAGCCAGGCCCTGTTTGCAGGTGATATAAATAGGGAAGGCAGCATATTGGTTTACATCAGCAGTGGCATTTGAACTGATTTAATTACCAGTGCCAGATTTAGCCTGGACTCGGGGACTAGAATCTTGATAATTACTGAAAGGACCCAAAGTGACTGGGATTTTCCATCTCCTCGCAGAGATGAGCATGTTCCTACTTACTTATGCTCAGAGCCATTATATATAGTCACACCATTACAAGCTGGGCCAGGTTTTCACAGAGGGACAACATATTTGAAGAAAGGTTGAAGCAGTTGGGGGAAAAACGCCCTGGCTTCCAAGCACAGAAACCCTTCTTCAGATGTACCTGGAAACTTTGCTTGCTCTTCTCAGTCACCTCAGCTGAGCTAACCTGCTCTGACTTCTGCAGATCATCACAGCTATAGCTGCACTGCAGGTGCGACAAAGGTGCCTCGGTTTCAATTTAAAGCAAACAAACGAATCACAGAATCATAGAATGGTCCAGCTTGGAAGAGACCTCAAAGATCACCTAGTTCTGACCCCCTGCCATAGGCAGGGACACCTCCCACTAGATCCACTCATCCAACCTGGCCTTGAACACCTCCAGGGAGGGAGCATCCGCAAGCTCCCTGGGCAACCTGTGCCAGTGTCTCACCACCCTCACTGTGAAGAACTTCCTCCTAACATCCCATTTAAATCTCCCCTCTGCCACTTTAAACCCATTACCTCTTGTCCTGTCATAACAAGACCATGTGAATAGTCCCTCCCCAGCCCTCCTGTAGGGCCCCTTCAGATATTGGAATCATCACAGAATCATAGAATGGTTTAGGTTGGAAGAGACCTCAAAAATCATCCAGTTCCAACCCCCGGCCATAGGCAGGGACACTTCCCACTAGATCAGGATGCTCAAGACCTAAGGCGACTAAGGTCTCCTCAAAGACTTCTCTTCTTCAGGCTGAAAAGCCCCAACTCTCTCAGTCTGTCCTCATAGCAGAGCTGCTGAAGCCCTCTCAGCATCTTGGTGGCCTCCTCTGGACTCTCTCCAACAGTTCCATGTCCTTCTTGTGGTGGGAGCTCCAGAACTGCACACAGTACTCCAGGTGGGGTCTGAGGAGAGCAGAGTAAAGGGGGAGAATCCCCTCCCTTGCCCTGCTGCCCACAGATTCTCTTAATGCAGCCCAGCACACAGTTGCTGTCTGGGCTGCACTCACACTGCAGCCTCATCTTGAGCTTCTCATCAAGCCAGACCCCCAAGTCCTTTTCCTCAGCACTGCTCTCCAGCCAGAGAGAGGAAGGAAGTGTTTTGCTGGTGGTGAGGGGGCAGAGAAGAGAGCAGAGCTCCAGCCTTGGGTTTGCTCTGAGAGGACACTCTGGTAACTGGAGGACACATCTCGTTGTGGAGTTTATTCCAGAATGGCAAGAGCAAGCCTGGAGCTGCCTGGCTTCCAGCGGGTGAGTCTCCTGCCTACATCTCAGGGACCGAATGTGCCTTCTCCTGCAGTGACGTTGCACATCCAGACTGTGAGGAACATGTGAACAAGAAATGCCATGCTCACAGTGGCGCAGTGGCCAGGCAATTGTGGTACAGAACAGCATCATTGCACATTGAAGCTAATATTAGCAGGGACCAGCTGCATCTGACAGCCAGTTTTCCCCTTTGGTTTTGCCTCTTTGCCTATTAATTTCTTCACAATGGAATGCAACGCTCAGTTGCTTCCTCCTGCCTCATCACTTAGGCTATCAGGCAGTGACAGGACTAGGGGGAATGGAGCAAAGCTGGAGGTGGGGAGATTCAGAGTGGATGTGAGGAGGAAGTTGTTGAGCATGAGAGTGGTGAGAGCCTGGAATGGGTTGCCCGAGGGGGTGTTTGTGGCCACATCCCTGGAGGTGTTTTTGGCCAGGCTGGCAGAGGCTGTGGGCAGCCTGGTCTAGGGTAGGGTGTCCCTGTCCAAGGTAGGGAGGTCTGAACTAGATGATCCTTGTGGTCCCTTCCAACCCTGACTGATTCTACGATTCCTTGCTAAGACTGAAACAGTCCAGGGGGTTGGCACTCAGAAGCACCCAGCAGACCAGAATCGCCTTCCCCATCCCCTTAGCTGATGATGCTAATAGGAGCCACAGTCAGTTTTCCTTCCAATCTTATGTATATAAAAAAAAAGCAAAAAGCTTTCTGAAGGTCTAATTGCCTTCAAAAAATAATCCCAAATTATCTAGGTTAGGGTAGGGTAGGGTGTCCCTGTCCAAGGTAGGGAGGTCTGAACTAGATGATCCTTGTGGTCCCTTCCAACCCTGACTGATTCTATGATTCTAAGACTTCTGATGCCAAATGGACATAAATTACTTGTGGAAAGGCTGGAAATCTAACCTCAACAGTTTGCTTTCAAAATGACAGCTGCCTGTATGTTTAAAAAGTTTTTTTTTAAAAGACATCTCTCTGCTTTGGAAGATCTGCAGGTGAATATGCTATCATGTGGCTGAAGATACAACAGCTTTTCTCAAGTGGCAGCAACAGATGTGAAACCTGTGTGCCAAGCTATACTCTAATCCCATTTCTGGGATCACTTTTTGGATTTTTTTTTTTTTTTTAACAGAAATGTGTTTTTTCAGGTGGGATCTTACTCAGGGCTATGCCTTTGGTACTCAACCTCGCTGACACCAAACTGCATTTACAATGATTTGGCTGCATGTGCAGCACCCAAGAGAAGTAACAGCCTATAAAGCTTGAAAGAATGGGTGATTTATTGCCTTACTGCAAATATGTACTCTGCAGAGTCTTAACAGAGAAATGCTTGTTTGGGAGTGTCCACAGTTCTCATCTGGGCTGGGCAGAGGTGGGCTGGGGTCACTAATAAATCACAGAATTAACCAGGTTGGAAAAGACCTCTAGGATCATCAAGTCCAAACTATTACTTCACCCCTTTAAATAACTAACCCATGGCACTAAGTGCATCATCCAGCCTCCTCCTAACCGCCTCCAGGGATGGTGACTCCATCACCTCCCCGGGCAGCCCATTCCAATGGGCAATCACTCTTTCTGTGTAGAACTTTCTGTGCTGGTTTGAGGCTAATTGGAATGCTTTAATGAGGAAAAATTAGATTATAGGCTGTGAGTAGAAAACACTGCTGATGTCTACTTCACTCATAGGTTTACTGACATGTATAAAAGCAAGGACGTAACCATAGATAAGACAGAGTCATTCACTATCTGAGCTTTGCTTGTTGGTCTCTCTCTCCTTGGCTTCTAGCTGGAACTGTGTAACCCAACAAATCAATTATGCTTCTAATCCCCCTGGCTGAATTTTCCTGTTCACTTTGCATGTAAGGTAGATTCTGGGATAAGGTTGGAGGGTGGGGAGAAGGTAGAAGGGTGGTTAGGAACGCCTCTTGGGGACTCCAATTTCTGGGAGAGATACTGTGTTTCTGTATTGCTTTTAACTTGTCTATTTCTGCATACAGCTGTAAATAGTTGTAATGTATTATAAATATCTGTTTGTATATTGTGCTAAGCTATGAATATAAAGCTTCATTCCTTAACTTCCAGCTGGCTGAGTCTAACCTGGGTGAATAGTAACAGTGTGTGTGGGGGGAGGTATCTCCTGAACCATCACACTTCCTAATGTCCAGCCTAAACCTGGTGAGTGAATGATAATAAGACATAAAAAAAACCTCCTTTGCATCCAGTGAGCTTCTCTGAGAGAGGTGAGTAGCTTGCTCTGGGGCACGCACCTTTTAACGCAGGACTCGATCATGTCACTCGCCATAAGCTTCAAGCGCTGCTCCAAGTGCTTTCCAAACTCCTCCTCGGGCCAGTGCAAATCCCGAATGAAGGTCTGTAGGGCATCAAGTTTCCAGAACATGTCTTCTGAAGTGCCTGATCCATTGCTGGCAGGGCAAAACGAGAACAAAAGTCAGAAGCGGCACCAGGGTCTTTGTAACCTGATGTGGAGACCATCCCTGCAACGAGTGTAGAGCAGACAGCAGTTTCATACACAGGACAATGCTGGCAATCTCCACCATCAGGATTTTGAGTTTTTACCATACAGTTGCCTAATCTACCTTGCTGTCATAACCCACAAAACTTTCCAGACCAGATGAGTAGGACAACATTATGAGTTACACATATTAACAGGAAGAATGCGCGTATGGTAAAAATCAGCCTTAGTTAATAACCACATTAAAGCAGGTGATTATTAAGAATTAAGGCTTGAAACTGTGGTAGAAAAATCCTCAATCAGTAATAACTGCCACGCCAGGCTGTATGCAGTTATTAAGATTTAGGGTTTCATGCAATTCTCCCCCACCTCTCAATTATACCTTGAGTTTGCCTTGTTTTCCCCACCCCCCCATCCCCCAGCTGGTGAGGCCCCATTTCCAGGTAAGGGTCAGTGCTAACAAGTGGTGAGCGAGGGCACACTTTATTCTCTTGAACAGCTGAAAAAAAACTGGGGTGAATCGATTGGACTAAGGGTGCTAGACATGTCCAGGAGTTTTGGCAGGACTGACCACGGTACCTTTTCAGAGATCTGCCTCTTGCAAAGGCATCTATAGGACAACTAATTTCTGTTTTTTGTTTTTTTTTTTAAAGGAATCATTTTCGAAACACCTTTGGCCTGTCACAAAACTGAATTTCTCTCCCGAGCATATATATTCTCATTCCCACACCCCTGCCCAGATGGAAGTCTTTGGTCCTGCAGTGTGTAGCTACACCGGCTCTTTTCACACTATAATTATATCTCAAACCTCCACTTTACAGAATAAAAATACAGAACTGGATTGCACTCTGCTTGTGCAAAGAAATTGATGCATCCGTAGCTCTTTTCTCTCCCTCTCTCCTTCTCCCTCGTTTTTTGTTTTTTTTTTTTTTTTTCCCCCAGAACAAT
>VWZI01007827.1:99826-111525 GCA_013396835.1 Psilopogon haemacephalus
TGTAGAGTTCTTACAGTAGCTAGGTGGGGTGAAAGAACTAAACTAAGAGATCTTAACATTGGGGTGTAGAGTTCTTACACTAGCTAGGTTGGATGAAAGAAGCAAACTAAGGGATCTGCTAGAGAACTGGGATTCAAAATGATAAACACAGGGCTTGAGATTTTGGTCCTGCAGAAGTCAGTAAGAATTTTTCTTGCCACCAAATTCAGAAGTTGTGATTTTGGCCCAAAACCTCTGTTTACTTTGTACTTTACAAGTAACAAAGATGTGCTTGTCTGGAGCAATTAAATGGTGAAGCACAAGGCTCTTCCTCAGTGAAAACTTCTGTCCTGAGCTTGCTTTTGCATTCCTGGATGTGGAGAACATGGGTCCCACAGGTTGCCCAGCTCTACCCATGCACTTGAATGAATTGCACTTAATAAGCAGGGCAAGGGTTAATGGCTTTAAACTGAGAGAGGGTGGATTTAGATTAGGTATAAGGAAGAAGTTCTTCACTATGAGAGTAGTGAGACGCTTGAACAGGTTGCCCAGAGAGTTGTGGGTGCTCCATCCCTGTAAGCATTCAAGGCCTGGTTGGATGCAGCTTTGAGCAACCTGGTCTAGTGGAAATGGTCCCTCCCTATGGCAGGGCATTCGAACCAGATGAACTTTAAGGTTGCTTTCAACTTACATCAGTCTGTGGCTCTACATAATACAGGAGTGATACACGAATGTTTTTCTTGGGTGGAAATTTCTCGTGGGGTGATTAAGAGATTCAAAAGTTAATTTCGCAAGCAAGCCCACTTGGGCACTATGCCTTCAGACATCAAACCACTAAGCAAGCAGAGATCTTTAAAAGCACATTAATTTAATGCAACACACTCTCCTGAAACAGCTGGGGTGTAGCTGCACCTCATGCCCAAAGTCATCAAAAACGCCTGACATATTTTAGTGTGCTAGGTCTCTGGCTGTTATAATTGGTCTCATTCTGTTTCAATGAGCATGCCATCACAGTTAGGATTTTCTGCAAAAGAAAATCATCACGGGACTTGGGAACCAGAAGCTGTTTTCAGAAGCGTGTCTTGTTCCTGCCTGCTACATGGTACACTGGGACACAGTCCACAGATGGCTTTACAGTCCCACTTGAGGAACAAAGCCAGGTGCTTCGACCCCATTTTCACTGAAGCATTATTTGGGCTCAGTATCATGACTTCAGAATGTCAGCTTCACCCTGTGCTGCTGGAGCTACTGAAAGCTTTTCTATTGATGTGCAAGGACACAGCTTCAGTGTTCAAATGTCCCTGCTCTCAGTGGCCCCACCTTAGGGAGGCCTCTTCCATTCCCTTGGATTAGTTGCTATACAGGCAGCTCTGTCTGGATTCTTGGAAGCTCATCAAATTATACACTGTGTCCTTCAAGGAATATTAAAATCTTAGCAAATTCCTTGAGTCATATCTTGAATTCCATTAAGTTTTACATGTCAAAATCCCAGGGTAATGGAATTGAGCTGGCTACACTGAATAAATGTTTCCTAATGCAACAGAAGACTTGAACCTCACCCCTCAAGAGCTCAGTTTGTTGGTGGTGGCAAGTGTCAGGGAACAGGCTTTAACAGAGTCACAGAATGTCAAGGGCTGGAAGGGACCTTGAAAGCTCATCCAGTCCAATTCCCCTGCAGAGCAGGATCACCTAGAGCAGATCACACAGGAACGCATCCAGGTAGGTTCTGAATGTCTCCAGAGAGGCTTTATCCTCATCCTCCATTTGTGATTAAAATAAGTCTAATTTTTTCAGTGAAAAAAAAAAAAAAAGAAAGAGAGGAGTATGTTCTTGCTTCCTTTTGTTTCTAGTTTCTTAGCAGATCTGACTTCATGCTGTCTGCTTGTTCTCTTTGTTAGGCAGTGAGCAGACAGCAGAATTTACTAATGTAACAAAGCTCTCCATTGTTCCCATTCATACTGTATCTGCTATTAAGAAGAAGTGGTTATTGAATGAGACACGGACTCCATAGTGATTGAGAGAGTGTTAAATCCTCAGAAATGGCAGTGCATGTGGTTAGATACCGATATGGAATAAATAAAGAAATAGCAAGAGGTGGACAACATATAAATGTATAAGGAAAAGCAACTTAAATAGCTTAGCCAGATGGTAAATACATAAATCAGAGGACCTTTGGTTTTAATATTAAAATTCAAGAAGTGACAGTGTTATATTAATAAAAACACTGTATTAATAAAATATGACTTCTAGAGTAAACAGTATACTATATTCACACGGAAACATATTTCTTTTATACAACACATTATTTTGCTGATGCAAGGATATGTTGCAAGAATAAGTTAGTACTCCTCAAACGAAACAAAACAGCAAAATAATGGAGTGTATCATGTTAGCATACAGTAGCTAATTTTAAAATTATCCCTCCTGAATTGACATGCACAGTTTTGCAGGTTCAACCAGTCTAATTATCTGACTAACAGTTGCAGTGAGACCTGTAAAAAAACGATTAATATTACCAACAAATGTTCCAGCCTGCAGTTGCTCAGACCATAAAACTAGAGGTCCAAGATGGGAAACTGTTCCTAGAAGCCAGCCATGCCTCTTTAATATAGAGGGCTAAATATAACCTCAGCCATCAGGCAGGGAATGTGGGCATTTGCATCAACAAGATGAGGGCTGTCTGATTTAAGACGACTCGGCTTCAGGACTGGATCCTGATAGGTTTGATAAAAGACACCCGCTCTGGAGCTGCACTGCTTCTTTTCTTGGCTGCTTCTGATTCACTCCTGTTTGTCTCTGACAGCTGTGTAAAATGGCTCTCACCTGGACTGCCTGCTGGGGAATTCTCAGGACAAGCAGACTGGCAACGCACCCCTGCACAGCATCCCGATGCTCACGCTGTAGTCTAGCACTGATCGCAGGACACAAGTCCCAGCTGCGTGAGGGCTGCCCCTGTAGGAGCTGCCCTGGTACTAAAAGGAGGGCAGAAAAATCGCAGTATTTTTTCCTGGGTTGAGGTTCTTGTCCATACTCAAATGCTGGGCTCCTGCAGGGTGCCTGAAATGATTTAGTGAGAGAAGGGGCAAGCTCTTGCCTCTTCCATCCCTCTAAACACTTTACTACCTTGCTGCCTAGGCTGAGCAAATGCTCAAGAGAGAATCTTTTGCAAAACCTTTGATGTGAAGCAAAGAGCTTGGTAGCAAAGTAGGCAGTCAAATCTGTGCTCTTCCTCTGACTGACACCCAGAATAGTAACAAAGATACTCGTTTTCACTACTACGGTGTGCCTTGCAAGGGGAAACAGTTTTCACTAGCATCTTGTAGTAGTACAACCTCGGCAAGCAATTGGTCACACACATCTATTCACAAGGTCTTGTAACCTATTCACAAGGTCTTGTAATGACAGGACAAGGGGGAATGGGTTCAAATTGGCAGAGGGGAGATTTGAACGGGATGTTAGGAAGAAATTCTTCACAGTGAGGGTGGCGAGGCACTGGAACAGGTTGCCCAGGGGATTGTGGCTGCTCCCTCCCTGGATGTGTTCAAGGCCAGGCTGGATGAGGTCTTGAGCATCCTGATCTAGTGGGAGGTGTCCCTGCGTATGGCACAGGGGGGTTGGAACTGGATGATCTTTAAGGTCTCTTCCAACCTAAACCATTCAATGATTCTATGATTCTATGATTTCTATTAATGATATGCAGAGGGTCAGCCAGTAACTAATAGATGCTAAAGCCAGGAATACAGTGCAACAGAGACAACCACAGGTCAGTCAGCAACACCCTAGTCAAGCAATTGAACCTGGCTCTCAGTGCACCATAGGCTTCAGCATTCTCCTCAAGAGATCTTTCTACACAGACACAGAGACACACACACACACACACACACACACACACACACGTACGTGTCTGCTGGCTGCAAGATAAATCAGTGTTCTCCGAGAGGCTAGCACGAAAAAAACAAAAAACCCAACAACCAAGCCATTGCAAACCCTACTTTTCCAAGACCTCTCAACTCACCAGAGAACAGACCTACTCTGTATCCTCCGTATTTGGATGACTGTGCGAAGGACAAGTGTTCCACATTTCTCTGCGTGGATTCACACAAGCACACCAGCTGCTCTAGCTATAGGGCACGGACCCCCTGCAAATTCAGCAGCTCTGCAGAGGCAGATTACCTAACTCCTCATAGCATAAGGTGCAGAGTATTCAGCAATGAGAATAGAAGAAATCCATGCTTGCAAACTGCCATCTGGTCAGGTTATGGAGGGCTACATATTTCAGCCTTGACTGCAAGCATGAGCATAGAGAAACCCTTGCAAAAGACTATACTGCATATTGTGGCATAATTCCTTGGTTAGCAGGTGGTAATGATTTCTCTTTCTCAAAATTTGCTGTAGAAATCTCAGGCAGGGCAACTGTAAGCTCGGTGGAATGGACAGCCACCATTACCTGCCTTTTCTGCCCAACCTCAAGGCCTTTCTTCAAAGCAGAGGAAAGCCAGGATAAAGACTACTGCAGTGTTGCCAGATAAAAAAAAAAAACCTCTGCTGGGAGCTGATGTCCTGGATGGGAATCAGCTGGTCCAAAGTATTTGAGAATCAATGGCCAAAAATTCAACTGTGCTGCAGCACAGACATGAGAAGTCAGTAGGTCCAGAAGGAGAAATAGAACAAAATGACTCTCTGCTCTGAGTTTTCCTGCATGATCACTGACTATCAGACAAAGAGGATCCTGGGCTGCATCAGGAGCAGTGTGGCCAACAGGGCCAGGGAGGTGACTCTCCCCCTCTACTCCACTATGCTGAGAACCCACCTGGAGTACTGCATCCAGTGCTGGAGCCCCTGGGACAAGAGGGATGTGGACATGCTGGAGTGTGTCCAGAGAAGGGCCACGAGGATGCTCAGAGGGCTGCAGCAGCTCTGCTGTGAGCACAGACTGAAAGAGTTGGGGCTGTGCAGGCTGGAGAAGAGGAGGCTCCCAGGTGACCTTCTTGTGGCCTTCCAGGATCTGAAGGGGGCTACAAAAAAGCTGGGCAAGGACTTTTTAGGCTCTCCGGTAGTGACAGGACTAAGGGGGAATGGAGCAAAGCTGGAGGTGGGGAGATTCAGATTGGACATGAGGAGGAAGTTGTTGAGCATGAGAGTGGTGAGAGCCTGGAATGGGTTGCCCCTGCAGGGAGGTGTTTGGGGCCACATCCCTGGAGGTGTTTGCAGCCAGGCTGGCAGAGGCTGTGGTCAGCCTGATCTAGGGTAGGGTGTCCCTGGGCATGGCAGGGGGGTTGGAACTGGATGATCCTTGTGGTCCCTTCCAACCCTGACTGATTCTATGATTCTATTCTGCTCAGGAGGCAAAAGATGAAGCTGCTTTACCATTCAGTTCTGACCAGCACACCAGAAGTGTGATAAGGCCCCAGGAAGGAGAGTCCTCTTTCCCTTACACTCCATGTGCCACCCTCCGTGCATTTGCTGGTGCCATTCTTCTCCAGCTCTCATTGCATTAAAGCAGCATTCACAGCTCGCACTCTTCTGTGCAAGACACAAGAACTAAATGCTTACTAGTGAAAAAGATAATAGTTTTGGTGCATGTTGTCACCAGATGGACACAAGCTTCTTGTGAAAAGCACCCACCTGCCTCCTGGAAATCTTTTAAATGCCCAAGTCCATGCAGGGCTTTCACTGGAAGCTGCATTGCTCAAAGCAGGCTGACATCATAGAATTGCTTGGATTGGAAAAGGTCACTAAGCTCACTGAGTCCAATCATTGACCTGATACCACCATGGTCCTTTAAACCATGTCTACATGCTTTTTGAATACCTCCAGGGATGGTGAATCCACCACCTCCCTGTGCAGCCTGTTCCAACACCTGACCACCTTTTCAGTAAAGAAAGATTATTTAATGCCCAATCCAAACCTCCCCTGGAGCAATCTGAGGCCATTCCAGAAGGGAATAACTGTTACAGGAGAACTAAGAAAAGGCCTTTTGTAACTATCAACAATTAACTTGAACATGATAGGTAATGGCATACCCAGGGACAAAGCACTTCAACAGGCAAGCACCACAGCCAAGTACTTACAGGCACCTATAGTTAAGCCACTAAGGTCATTTAAAAGCCCAAATGTTGTCAGATTCCGACAAATGAAAAAGCAGAATGAATTGTTTAGTGGCTTCTCGACTGAGGTGGACAAGTCCACAGAATCAACTGCTTCTGCTTCTTAACAGACACAGGAAATACAAACATAATCATTACCAAAGCAGAGCTCTGAAACGAAACTCAATGCTACCTTCGAAGTGCAATTCTGCTTGAAGGACTGGCTGTAAAAATGGCATTCTCCTACTCGAGAGATCTATTTCTTGTATGTTTTCTGGGTCACATCTGCTTATTTGAAAGAAGATTTTTTAGGATTTTTAATCCTGTTAGCCTGCAGGCCAAAGACAGCAAATGGGAAAGTGAGAGAGGCTCCTGAACGCCAGCACTGAGCTCCACTCACAACAGAGGGGATGATCAGGTGTCAAGAAAAGGCCTGAGATTTGGCAGGCAGCACCCTTATGGATGCTGAAGATGTACAAGAAAGAAAGAAAGGGAGAAAAAAACCTGGGTACTCAGACTCCAGGTTGCATATGGGAGGCTGGCTGCTGAACAAAATCTTTCCCTTGTAAATGGAACATATTTGGTGTGAAAAGTCCTGAAAGACCACACATTCCTCTCTACTGCAACCTCCAAGAGCACAGCACCACTGAACTTTGCCTATAGAATCACAAAGAAGCAGGGAAAACAGTCCCTCCTGAGGTCACCTGCTCCCAGTCCCCTGTCTGAGGCACTCTTGGAGTCACGCTGATTGCAAAGGGTTTTAATACCTTCATCAGAAGGAAAACTCAACTCTTTTCCTTTGGATTTGACATGGCATTTTAGAGCAAGCAGGACAGGGGTCAGCAATGCTTCCAAACCTGTGAAACACCAAGAATAATCCAAAGCACACACACCAGTTTCATCAGTCACCAGCTCTTGAGTTCACTTTGGGATCTCTCAGGCTACTCATTTCTCACTGCTAAATTCCTAGTTCTCCAAATTTAACCAGTGATTCTGCTTGTCAAACTGTGGTTTGTGCACACCTCATCCTTACAGCAAGGGCTGCCCTGGGACATGTGCAGCCATCAGCTCCAGGGGCTGACACAAAAAGCACAACACTACATTGTACCTCCATGGGAGGGGCGTTAAAAAAAGAGTATTGGGAAGACTAAGTATAGCAATGGTTTACATAGGTCATAGGGCTGGGCTGAACACAGTGAAAGAAAGGGTTTTTTTTTGGTTTGTTTGTTTTGAAAAGGAGCTATTTGAGTTCAAAAGCAGCGTTGGAAAAGGCCTTTTTGAACGGGGTCCAAAAAGCCAAGCCAGCTAAGAAGGTCTTCACATTTTCATGCTTCCATGTCCAAAGGCACATGGTTCAAACTGAGAGCAGCAATGCATTTCAGACAGCAAATACCATTTCCCTCATTAACTTGAAAACCCTGAGGAGGTTAAGGCCTTCTACTTTTAGCATTAAACCAGAGGATCTAAACCACTTTCTGCATGTCCAGCCTAACGTTTGCTAAGTCATCTCCATCCATTTGCACTCAAATTGCGATTGTATCAAAGGAGGTTTCCTTACTTTACTGGCTCCCACGACTCCCGCTCAAAGCCCCTGTGAATTGACTGTGCAATTGAGGACTCCATCAGATCCACATATCTAACAACAAGTGGAGCAAAGAGGTCTTGGAGGTGTTTGTGGAACTTTCCGTTCAACAAATTATCTAGAATAGATAAATAAAAGCATATAGTAAGACACTCCTGTGGGTACAACCTCTGTAACAAACCACAGCGCGGCACTTTGGCACACAACGCATCTGTCAGCACACAGGCTGAGCTTCAAGGACAGAACAGGAGCTGGCATCAGGCACCAGCTCACACCAAAGACAGCAGGAATGGCTTCTTACTCCAAACAAACAAACAAACAGACAATGAATCTTCTTTTCCATTAATGTCAAATGGACAAATACATTACTACTTCCTGCGAATAAAACGGACGTAAGAAACACAGCATGGCAAACACTGTGGCTGTAGCAGGTAGGAGAATCATTTAATCTTTGGTTACTCACTCCCACGATGTTGAAAATTGCTCTCTGAGGATGAGTCCTTGGTACCCTGGTGCGGGACCTCACTGGAGGCAATGCCAATTCTGCCACCAGTTCCCCAGGGAGCGGTCAGACCACCTCACAGGAGTTGAAGGCACAGGCCCACGTGCCTTACTGTCCAAAGCACTATTCCAAACTGCCTCTGCTTCCATCTACTGCAATATTTTCCTCCCTTCAATATGATCTTTTAAAGCAGGGACTGGTTTATGTCACGTTAATAAATGCAGTACACACATATAAACTGACAGACACATTTAATGACAGCGAGCTAGACTACCTAATTCCCTGCTTGCTTATCAGGCAGCCATTACCCAGAGTCCTGAGAACATGAAGCAAAACAAAAGCTCAACTTCTCATCTTTGACCGAGACATCTGATTTAGAGGGCATCTATTTCCTTTTTTTTCCTAACTGGAGATGGAACAAAATCAGGCTGACGCTAACAGAGGGCGGCACTGCAAATCTCTGCCCATCTCAGCTCGCTGCGCGGTGCGGAGAGGCTGAAAGTGTTATCAGCAACCTGAGCTGCCCACTGGAAAAAGAAACGAGCAAAATACAATACATACAGTCACTACGGAGGGAATCGTTTAGAAGCTGAAAGAGTGGAAAGCTGTCCCAGGTGTCTGGGGGTTGCACCTCTAGCGCAGCATCCATATCCACTGCAAACAGTGACAGGAAGGTCTCCGCGTGCTCAACCATTAAGTCTGACCACCAAGCAAAGGCCTTCAGAGTTGGTAGAAAGAGAGAACAAAGAAGTATATTAGTTCTATTAAAGCAAAGGGAAAGATGTTAGGCCCCATATCTCATTAAAAAAAGAAAAAAAAAAAAAAGAAAAAAAAAAGAAAAAAAGAAAAAGAAAAAAGTTACCAAAAGTGCATCCCATGGAAACTACCTTTATTGTAAAGAGAACAGTGCTTTCAAGTGCTAGCCTGCACAGAGTGCTCCTCACAGCAGTTAGGCAAAGCTACTTTAATACAAAGGCTTCTTGCAGAGGATCTGTTCAGAGCTCCACCGTAAAGGCAAACAGCTGTAACACGGCAGAGAAAGTTTCACCTGTTCAATTTACAATAAACGACTTCGTTCATCTTTAATTATGCTCATTATCAGGAAAACAAAAAAACAATATTAACTCATTCTAAAGGGTAGAAATTTAGGAGTTTCTTCATTGTGCTTGTGGGCTGTGCTTAAATTTTACTTGGATTCACTGCTCCTACTTGTCTTGAGAAACGAGGAGCCTACAATGTTAAACACTCTTCTAAATCACTCACACTCTCCTTTAGAGATATTTCAAACATCACCAGTAAACAGCACTGTTCATTTTACATGGTCAGCTCTACACACCCAGAGAAACACACTACCACCTTCATAATGCTGCTGGTTAGGAAACTGATTCCAAAGCTCTATTATCAACATGCCAAGATAAAATAAAATAAAGTAAAAAAAAAAAATAATTAAAAATCTACAGCAAGCCTAGATTTTTACAGAGGCAGGGAAAAAAAAAAAATCATCAAACAAAAAGCCCACACCCAACATATCTAAACTTGAAAACAAAAAAATACCAGTGAAGGAACTCATTCTCATGCACGTGGGGCCTTGGAATTGACCCTTGTGAAGGGCTCTCTGAGGCGACATTCACATCGCACACGGCTCGGATGTGAATGCTGCGGACGCATGCATGCCTGTTGAGTAATCACTTCTGCCTGGGAACATGCAGGATGAGAAGTGCTGTCCTTAAGACCATGTGCTGTCATTCTGAAGCGATAGGAAACTATTCAGGGACTTAAAAGGAGCTGGGAAATAGCTTCCTGGCGTTTGGAGAGGAAAAAAAAACTTCTTGCATAGGGGCAAGAGCAGAGCTGAAACGGGCAAGACTGGGAATAGATGAATCCATTTGAAGAGGAACTGCCAGTCAGGGAGGAGTATTTTTTGTAGGTCTTAGTAGACATAAATAAGCAGAATGGAATTTCTCATGGCTCAGCTTTGATTCACTGATGAAGAACTGTACTGATGTGCAGAGCACAACTCCAGTGGCTGGTTCACTTGGATGTGGAGAGGGGAGCAGTGTCCCCAAACCAGGTTCCTACCATGGACCCCCCCTCTCTAATTCTTCCTATTTTGGCCATAATTCTTAGCTGCCACTGATATTGTCAGGGTTTTTCCTTAGGATTATTTCCACTCCTTTGTTCCCCCAAAATAGAAAGCATTGCCTTACTATTATCCCATGAGTTGAAATAAAACTGATGTAAAGACATGGATAAGTTGGACATAGCACTGGGTGTAATGTGTCCAGAACATATCCAAGATACAAAATAACAAAAAGTACCAATTAATGCCTAAATTAATCTTAGGATTGGGCCTGCCCTGTCATGGGGGTGAAGATGTGGATGAGGTGGGCTATGGTCATGAAGGCTTCAGTGCACCTAGGGGCAGGCAGGGCAAACGCCGTGCCTACAGCAATGCCAGCAGGTTATGGTGTCCCTGCATGCCAATGCTGGGCTCCTTCATCTGCAAACTGCCCCTAGCCTCACAAATGGGGACAAAGTTAGCCACCACTGCAGCAAGACCTGCCCTGGGATGCTTGGAAAGCTCAGCAGCAGTGGTAATGGTGTCCCTGGGTGTTTTGCAGAGTAGTTACTCTGTAAAAGCTGAGGCTGAGGTGAGGGAGCCTGGAAGGCTGAGCGCATGTGGCAATGCTCTTCAGTTCTTCTCATATCTGGTCCTGGTGTCCAACTGAGTGCAGGGCTGAATGCTTGGTACTGCTGCATCAGGATGTGCTGAACCACTGCAAAATGCACAGGAACTGAAAACATCAAGACTCATGTCTGCTCCTGATGGCTGCTCAAGCTTCCTCCCCAAAGTGAAGCTGGGAAATGAGTGGATGCTGAGCCACAGGGCTGTGAAGGATACTGTTAAAATGAGTAGTGCTTATCTGAGGTTTTCAAGGAGGATGCCAAGGCTGTCCTTGCACAGACGTGTTTTCAATGGCTCTGCCTCTGACTGCCAAGAACCTGCCACACTGTGTACCCATCAGATACTGCCCACAGGTTTGCAGGCAAAGAGCAATCGCTAGGAAAGACCAGTGGCAACTGGCACTTTGTGGAGAGGGAAAAGAGGGGAGGCCAAAGGACATCTTCTGCAATAAATTCCAACAGAAACATTTCAATCCTGCAGTAAAAATTTGCTTCCATGAAAAAAAAAGGGGGGAAAAAAAAAAAAAAAAAAAAAAAAAGCTCTCTTAAGAGAAATGAAGAAGAAAAAAATGTGATCATTTGTGGAAAAAAACAAAAACCCAAACACAGTTTCTCTTTAGCTGAAAAAGTCATAATTTAGTTTGATAAGTCTCTAACTTGCATCAGGATCCTCAACCTCCTCCTCCCTAGGTAAGCAGCACATTCTTGCAGCAGCAGCAGTAACATCACACTTTGAAAATATCCTTCAAGATGGTAACATAGCATTGATTTACCATCCACTTACCTGGGTTGCTCGAGACACAATGTAAAGGGGAAAAAAACAGCCAAAAAAAAAAAAAAAAAAAAAAAAAAAAAAAAAAAAAAA
>VWZI01007827.1:111531-125002 GCA_013396835.1 Psilopogon haemacephalus
AAAAAAGTGTGCTTTCTAGCCAAACACACCTATTGTTGTATATTTTACACATGGATACACATGTATATATGTATGACCTCGAGGAGTTAAAATACATATATACATATACACATATGTATACATAGAGAGAGAAACCCCAAGTTTCAAAAGAGGCGAATGCCATCGTCTCTGGCATTTGTCATCAGTCATCCAGAGGAACAGGAAGGCAGAGAGAAGACATCTGATGGGAGAGATGGCACAATGACAGAGACCTGCTGCTCTCACAGACTACTGAGGCAGGCATACGGTTTCTGCTGTATTTCTGCCTGTGCTGGTTTGCTTCCCTCTTTCGGGCAAGGCAAACCCAACTGACCACCCACGGGACTTCTGCTGTAACGGGGTTTTGAATATTTGCCGTGCCCCGAGTATTATTTCCTGGGCTCTCCCTAGGAACCATTTCATCTCTGCCTGGGTATCCACATGGTGGGGAAAAAAGGGGGATATTTTAACTGCAAAAAGGGTTGGCTTCCAGTAAATGAGGGCATGTCTTCAGCAAGTGGTGCAATTTAATTTTTTTGCTGAACATCCAAAGCAGACCAAAAAAATGTGCACCTTGCAGGTCGAACCTGCTCCAGATGAATGGACACCATGTCAAAAAACCCTCACCTGGAATAATTTGAGGAAAAAAAAACAACAGTGCAATACCTCAGCAATGCTCATTGCACAGTGAGAATATAACATGTTCTTGTAACTGCCCGAGTATTATTTCCTGGGTTCTCCCTAGGAACCATTTCATCTCTGCCTGGGTATCCACATGGTGGGGAAAAAAGGGGGATATTTTAACTGCAAAAAGGGTTGGCTTCCAGTAAATGAGGGCATGTCTTCAGCAAGTGGTGCAATTTAATTTTTTTGCTGAACATCCAAAGCAGACCAAAAAAATGTGCACCTTGCAGGTCGAACCTCCTCCAGATGAATGGACACCATGTCACAAAACCCTCACCTGGAATAATTTGAGAAAAAAAAAACAACAGTGCAATACCTCAGCAATGCTCATTGCACACTGAGAATATAACATGTTCCTGTAACTGCTTAATAAAAATCAGTGACACACCGCCCAGCCTCTTCTCTCTCTTCCTTTGGATGCAATTCCAAGCGTGCAGATAGCTGGCCAGCTGCTTGTGCACTGCTGAAATGCCACAGCCACCCTCAGGACAGGGATTCAACAATGTACCATCAGTGTGCTGGGCTTCTGGAGAGAGATTCATTTCACCCTTCCAGGTCACCATTCAGAACAAGGGACTGAGATGTTTCCTGTCTGTGATGGCATTAACCTTCTGTCTCTAATCAAAAAGCTGATGACACGAAGGGTGCCAGAGAACACTTTTGAGTTTTCCTCCTGGTGAGGATCTCAGCTAAATGCAACCAGCCCTGTGAACAGCTTCCTTCAGCAGTCTACCATTGTCAGCATCACCTTTAACACCAACTCTTTCCTGGCTGGTTGCACACCGAGCCCACACTGGTGATGAGCAGAACAAACCCCTCATTGCCCTTGGCCAGGTCGCAGGAGGCGGTGCACAAGCGCAGCGCTCTCGGGCACCCCTGGCCGCTGTAAAAATGCACTTTATTTTCCCTCCTCGCCCCATATATTCTCTCTCTACATATAAATACTGTATATCCAGTACAAGGCACATACAGACAAAACCAGAGGAAGACCACTACCATTCTAGGCACTGGTGTAATACTTAGTCCACCTCCACCACAGTGTTCTAGAGGCCGGGTGAATGCAAAACGACAGAGGTAACAACAGGCTTGAGGAGAGAGTCCAGGCAGGTAGGGTTGTGTTGGGATGTAACTGCAGCGCTTGTAAAATATACCCATTGCTACATGCATGGACCGGACTGCTATGCCACATTTACCCTCCTGTGTCAGGCCACCAGCTCTGCAAGCAGCCGACTCCAAGCTGCTGTTGCATTCCTGGGTCAAAGATACGGAAGCGAGGGCAACCCGGGTAAAATCCCAGTAGGAAACATGGCACTGAGAGGGCATGCACGGAGTATGACAGGAGTGACTCGTTTCGTTCGGTTTAGTCACATACCTCTTTCCCCTGCCAGGATCATCCAAGATTGAATGAACAGTAGAAAAACAGGGAGGAAATTTAAATACGCGGTCAGGCATTAGTTGGGTGTTGTGGATTGTCGTGTTACTATCAAATAAGTTAAGTTATACTGCAGGTTTAATAGACACTGGCATGATTTTTAGGTGACTGTGAAATTACTTACTGAACGCTCTTAATGCAAAATATAGTGAGTATATATATATATATATATTTATGTATCTATATCTAAATGGGAAGGAAAAGAGAAAATAGCGAATGAGTGTAACATTACCTATAGGCATAAACAGTAACTGCTCACCCTGAATTTCAAGTTGATTTAACTTTCCAGATTCACAGAGAACAGAGGGTTCAATCCCAAAAATACTTACACAGGGACACAAGTGTCACTTGCTTGGGCTGAGAGCAGGACCACAGCCACCAGTGTCAGCTGCCTGTGGGGTCAAATGTTTCCAGGATCAAGCCTCACCATTTTGTGGTCTGTGTTTGACTACGCCATGGTTTCAGTGGATATAAAACCTGACTCTTTTGGTTAAAGTGCTTTGAAGAGTTAAAAGTAGTTGCATTAGGCCTTAGATAACCCAAATAATGAGTTAACCGAGCATAATTCATCCTAACCTCCGTGACCAGTAACTGAGGTATTCCCAATAAGGCAAGGCAGAAGAGGCCAACAGGAAACCAGGTGAGTTAATCATGTACTGCCGGGGCCCAGGGAAACCCCTGGAAACAATCTGAATGCTCAGAAAGGGATTAAAAAAACCAACCAAACAAACAAAAAAAGAGAATGGTTTTGGTTTGTGGTGGTTTTGCTTGCTCCAACTCTGGGTGGCAGGAGCAGTAAGCTGCTGCAGGGACCCTGCTAGTGCTGTCTGGAGTCACAAACAGGACGTTACTTGGAAACACGACCTTCCTGAAGAGTGGACAGCCTTGCTCTTGAGTGTAGTCAGTGATGAACATATTTGGCCAGACTCGGCTCCTGCTGGCACTGTATGAAAGGCTGCAGACTGACGCAGAGGAGAGCAGAACTTAATGAGTCCCACCTTTAGCCCTTCCCACCCCCCTGCAAAAGCAGTCTTCATAGAATCATAGAACGGTTTAGGTTGGAAGAGACCTCAAAGATCATCCAGTTCCAACCCCCTGCCATAGGCAGGGACACCTCCCACTAGATCAGGTCTTCCTTGTCTTAGACTTTGCCTTCATTGTGCTCAAACACCTTCGTTTCAGAATAGTTTGGGACAACCCAGCATCAGGGGGGAAGACATCACACAAATATACAAAGCTCCCAGTAAGCCACCGGAGCCTGCTGAAGACCTTGGAGGGGTAGGGGACACACACACGACCTCGCAGGGCACCGCTGCTCACCTCTGCATGGTGTTCTTCGTTTTGCTGTAGGACTTCAATTACCAACTCTGCCAGGCGGATTGTATCTTCTAACTTTTTAGCTGGTGTGACTAACCGGCCTACATTTTCTGTAGTACAAGAACTTGAGTTAAAAGGGAGGCAGAATGAAAAGCTAGACACACAGTAAGTTATTTTAGAGTTAGTTTGGTTTTGTTTTTTTTTAAAAAAAAAAAGGAAAAAAAAAAAAAAGGAAAAAAAAAATCAAATTCCCATAATATTCTACAGCTTTTAAAGATCTTTTCATGCATATGTTAAATGCTTATATAATTAGTACTGAGCAAACCAGAAAGCCACATTCGTTATTATACTTATGAAAATACAGTGCTCCAGCTCCAAATTTTCACAATGCTGTCAGAGTTGTTTTGCTTTATGGGTGAGATTCTGCCACTTTATTAGCTCAAATAAGAACATTGCATTCCCTAAAGACAGCATCTGGCTGCTAATATACGAACAATATGTATCCTTCAATGGAGATGATGCCATTATAGAAAATCATGCCTATATTATTTAAAAATCTGAAGATCAATTGAAGATCAACTCAAACAAATCTGTCTGTACTTTTAATAAATCGTCAGACTCGAGCCATTTAAATGTCACCTGCTACTGAAAGGAAAAAAAAAAAAAAAAAAAAAAACCAAAAAAACTGCAGGTCTGCCTTTGCTCCAGGATTTAACTCCACAAAGATCAAGGAGTTAGGCATGCTAGAGGGAGAGGAAGGTGGTAAATCCCACACTAGGTGTTCATAGGTATGATCTAGATGGGAAAACAGATGCAGCTTTACAGCAAGAAGAAAAAACCAAAACCCACAAACAAACCGAAGAGTTTAAATCCTGGAGCTTGGTGTTTGGCTGTGCTGAGCTATTCTGCAGTGATTTCTGAAAACTTAAAAAAATAAAACAAAAAATTGAATGACATACTTCTAGGTAATTTATATGGTTCAGAACATACTAAATATCGGAGGCACTAACAATCTGGAGCATTTGGAGTATTCCACTAGAAATAATATAGAGAAAAAGGACAATTTCATTGCAAGACAGCTTCTGCAGAGCTGGCTGAGAGCAACTGCAAAGGTTGCTGTGAGCTGATGCCATGGATCACTTCCCCGAGGTGTGTAAAATATCCCTGGGGAGAGGTGGAGCAGGAGACCTACTTCCTGGAGATGCACCTACCCTGCAGCACATCAGCATATTAACCACAGGTGCATCCCTCCAGTGCCAATCCTGGCTCTTCAGTGCAGCCAGAGGGAAGGACAGCACTGTGCTTTGGTAGCTACACCATACCTATGCACTGCTGTACAGCTTGGGCTCTCCATGATACCAGAAGTGGCTGAAGTGCCCAAAATCAACCAGCCAAAGGAATCTGCAGCTCAGAGCGTACAACAGACTTCTGAGTCTCCAACACAGCAAAATGCTGGCAGTGCACGCATTGAAGCATGGTTCCCAGCAAGCACCCTGGAATTTCCAAAGGTGCCTGGCTAAGCCAGCATGCAAGGCATTGCCTGGGCATCTCCTCCTGCACCCATCAGGTTTAGGTCTTCTTTACTGATGGGACAGAAACATGGGTTAGACACAGGTGGCACTGTGCCACTCAACTGGGTCACATAGGGAGAAGACTTTGAGTTGCTGAAGGCTGCTCCTTGTTTTCCCTGAATATTTGTGCCAGGTAACAATCTCCCACGCAAAGCAAAGCTGGATATCTTGCACACTTGGGGTACACAGGCTGGTTTGCAGAGGAGCTCAGCAACCTGGCCAGCTGAGGCCTGGCATTGCGGGTGCTCAGTTTGGCTAAGAGATGCAGTGTGGTAAAGCACCATGCAAACGAACATGTTTGCAGGTTTATGCCAAAGATAGGGGCCCTGGGAGTCTCTTCTCCACTTTTCCTTTTGTTTCTTCCACTACTGGAAACCAGAAAAAAAGAAGTCCAGGTTCCCCTCACTATAATTTATTGGGCAAATACTGGAATTGGAGAGCTGCTGGTTAACTCATTCTTCCTCCCATCCAACTCAGCTACAGGAAGTGGAAACGATTTTCTTTTGCAAAAGGAGTGCACAGACACATCCCTCAGTAAGCTCTGGTTGCTCCTGCACCTCCACAGACAAGGGGAAGCTTTTCCATTGATCGGAGCAGCATCAGGCCCATTCTCATTTGCAACACTGATCTGCTCTCAAATACAACTAAAAGACAAAAGTGTTAATAAGAACAACTGCTCAGAGATGCTGTCTTTAAAGAAAATATTGATGCTTATACAACTTTGGCAGCCAGCAGATGTCAATCTTAATTTTTTTTTCTTCTTATTTTAAATATTTCCCTGGTTAAGTTACTATACATCAGAATATTCTGCTAAGATAGCTGGAGCACTGACAGTTACATGAAACGTATACGATATACTTATCAAACATTTCATCCAACATCATGTAAAGCTCATACATATTTATAGTTTCCATGCAAAATGTTATGCAACAACAATGTTATTTTGTGCTGACGTTGATATTTGAAAATGTTGCATATGTCAGACATTGCTAGACAAAAAAAAATAAATGTGGACATTTTGAAAGAAGTGCTACCTCTAAAAAATCTCTAGAGCCTACCACGTCATGCTAGGTGCTCTGTACAGGAGCTGCATGTCACAACCAGCTTTCTACTGCTACGCAAAGCACCTGCTAGGCTAGCAAACCACTCCATAGAAGGAAGGAAGACTATTACAGTACTTGGCGGCTGTTTGGCCATGCCTTTGAGCATATGATTGATCATGTTAGTCTGCGTTTGAGGAGATGACGGTGGCCCAGCCGGCGGCTTAGGCTTGGACGGACGGGCTGCTCGTGCACGACAGAGAGAGACGCCAAAAGGAAAGAGACAAATGACTCGGTCAACAGCGACAAAAAAATAAATAGACAGATGGAAACTTCGAAAGGAAGACGAGCAGGAATGGTCAACTACAAATGGAGTAAGCTGCTGGGTTGCGGCTCATCGGTACTGGGTAAGTAATGCACGGGAATGACACCACTTGACAACACACGTTCTAGAAGCCAGCAGATCCCAGCGTCCCTACGGCACCGTGCAATCAGAAAGCCAAAAACTCAACGCGGGTAAGGAACCTGCGCTTCAGGCAGCCACGTGAGTGGGGAAACTGGAACAGGTTAATTCAGTGAAAACTCTGGGATTCCAGAACGGGTGAAAAAAAAAAAAAAAGGATGACTTGAGGTCAGCGCCCCAGTGCTTAGGTACATGTAGCAGTAGAATAATGAGCCGCAGGAATTAATTGCTTTGCAAATATCAATTACACATTTTAGAATTAAACGTCACTGTTGGTTAAAGGGAGCTATAAAATATTCTCGTGCAATTTAAACATGTAAAAAAATCTGTCACTTAAAAAATGTGTGGTTCCTGATCGTTTCCAGCTCATTTAATTATTTTCAACTTGGAATTCTAGTGGCTTTTATATTCTGGGTTGAATCATATATAAAAACTTGCCAGCTCTATCAAATATGTTACTTGCTATTCCAAATGTTAGAATACTGCAATCAGGACTTGACCCATCTGTCATATAGTTTACAATATCAGCATAGGAAAAATTCAAAGAAAATAGCCTTTCCTTTATACATACACCCCAGAGAATAAATTACATTCTCTGAATATATTAACACAATAGTTCCTGTCCCATTTAATAACAGTTTTTAGCAGCATTGTGACTATTTTTAATAATGCCATTTGCAAGGAATCTGGCATATTTATCTGGACATTCTATTGCCAAAAGTCCTTGCCATTTTGATTGCATTTTCCAGTGGGGAGGGGTGGGAGGGGGTGTGTGTGTGTGTGTGTGAATCGGTTGGCTTGTGCAAAGTAGATTTCTGATTGCTTTTAGTTCTCACAGAATGAAAACATTTATCAAAGTATAAGAAAGAATATTCAAGTAAACTGTTAGTGAAGAGAGCATGAGTTAGGTTGGTTCCCCTCTCCGTACACTGAGGTAAGATACACACACACACATAAACACACATACAGTGCTCACGTGCACACACACACACACACACACACACACACACATATTTTTAGGTTTTTAAGCTGTGTAATGATTTATTTCAGGCTCTCAGATGCAAGCTACTGATTTCTGGCTTTTTTTTTTTTTTGTTTTGTTTTTTTGTTATTGTTGTTTTCTGGTAGCAGGAAAAAAGAAATCTATTTGTTCGTTTCTGGAGTCATCCTGAACCTTGTTCAATGTTTATCATGGGTGGCTTTGTCCCCAGAAACAAACCTCTCAGCCTAGCGTGACAAAAATAGCTGTTTTCTTGGGCACTGGCCTGACGGCTTTCACTCCAATTTAAAACATAAGCAAGAATTCAATTTGGCGAGTCACTGACGGCTCCTGAGCTCAACATGTAGATGTAGGAAGAACATTTGACTGCCCATCACTCTGGAGAGCAGTTGGTGTGAACACCTCTAGATGGGAAGGGACCATGGGGAGAGGGGACTGCAGATCTCCCACTCGCATCTGGCGAGCGCATGGTGGGAACCCCCTGCCCACCAAGTGAGTCTGCTGGGCTCCAAAGTTGAGATTGACAAAGAGAAAGAGCTGCTTCTAGGAGTGCCAAAGCAAAACCAAAAATGCATCCCAGACTTTCTGCACCTCGTAGGGCTGTGACCCTCAACTACCCTTGAATGTGAATCCAGCTCCTGCATCCCCAACAGCTGCCCACCAAAAACCAGATCTCAGACTTCATGGACTTCCAGACCTGCACAGGATGGGATGGGGCTAACCCTGTACAAGCTTTTTCTGTGCTAGGGAAAAGTCGTTAACAGGAAAGGAAGAGATGCTGCAGCACTGGGGCTTCTTCGAGCGCTCCTGCAGCACGTAGGAAACAGCTTGCAGGAGGCTCCTGCTGAGCAGTTGTCAGCAGAGTGCTCCGGGGTGGCTTTCACTTCTCTGGGGGCTTGTGAGACTCCTTCCAGCACCTCAGACCTGCTCCTGGCATCTCCCTGTCACCACTGGTTCTTGAAAACAAGCTTCCACAAGGGATTACAGCAGGTTGAGCCACAAACTCTTGTTGTAATTCTGACCTGACCCAATCTGCACAAATAGGCAGATATTAATTTACATTTTTCAGACCCAAACCCAGGGCTGCCTGATGGCTGCAAAACAGCCTGGAGCTGAAGGAGAGGAGAAAAATAATTCTTGCTCTTCCTAGGGGTATTGAAGGTCTTGTGAGTCCCATCCCACACTTGTCTTTTTTGTCTTTTTATTGGAAGAAAATGTAAAAGGTCTGGATAAGGAGAAGGATCCATTTCCTCTGTAAATTTAAGCAGAAATGGGGCTGTGACTGCAAAGCCCTGTAAGGCACTAGAGTTTAAATGCTTCTCTGGATCTGGGGCTTGGAGATGATATATGAGGTTCCTCTCGCTGGGTGTCTCAGCTCCTGCTTGGAGCAAGGGAGATGTGTAGGGCAGGTTGGGGTTTACAGCACTTGCCAGCCATTGGCAGCAGGCATGCCTGGCAGGTTTGCCTTCACAGGGGATTTTTGCTCTTCCCTTCCTTTTCCTCTCTAGTCCCTTGCCACAGCCACTTCAGCATCAGAAACACTCTTGCGCTTGCTGCTCGTGTGCCACGAGGATTAAAATCTAAACACCTCCACCACTGAAATCAGTGGTAGGAGCAGCTTCCTCCTTACTAACAACCTGACAAAAGGCTTTCCCTGACAAACTTCCACCGAAGGTCTTTATGCTTCTGCACGATCCTTGCAAACGTAACACTTGCAGAAACCCAAATTACTTGGCAAATTCTGGGGTCATGCTTGCAACAGGCTTCAGCCTGCAGTGAGTCTAACAGGTACATCAGAAAATCTGTGCTGCTCTGGGCATCCATCCCTACTGCACACAATTGCTTGGGTGTGACGGACTTTCCACCCCCCCCCCCCAACTTAGAGATTTCTCACTCAGTATCATCATTTCATTCTGTGATTCTGTGTGGCTCTACGAGATCTGTGAGGTGGGCTATGAGCACAGCAGCAACAGTGAGGGTCACACTGGCAGTAGGAAAGGAGTATTGTTGATTTTTGGTATCTTTTTAAAAGTGTGGCCACTGATTTCAATGATTTCCTTGTACACAGTTAAAAATACACCACTCCTGCCAAAGGCTTTGGTCTGCCAGGGTTATATGTGTGCTCATTTTGTGAGCCAGTCATGACAATGATAAAAAAGAGCTGCTGTTCTCAAGATAACTATAGAGAATAACAGACCTAGCCTGAGGACGAGGCAAAGCATCCTTTTATTATAATCATGATATGAGCTTGTGTGTTTCTGAAAAGGATTTCACCAATGGCATCGTTTTTGCCTTCAAAATAAGACATTTTGCCTTTAAAGTAAGAAAAATTCATAGAATTGGTCTTTTCCAACTCAGAAAGGTTCTCATTTAGCTCTCAAAACTCAGCATACTGGGGAAAAAAAAAAACAAACAGATCTCTTGACTTTCTGCTCATTATTCAGATAAGTGAGGGATTTTGGTGTATCTGAATTCTATCTCATGCCTCAGGCAGCGCATCGCTCTGCAGTTGGTAAGAGACTTGCAGCAAGATAACAGCACAGTGCAGATCCTTGTGGTCTCTGAAGCTATTGCTTTAAACCCTGTTTTTGAAAGGGCAAGAGGAAACCTCAAAAGTGATTCTTGGCTGGATGCAACCGAATGCCACTTGAGGGATGGAACAAATAAAACAGCAGTTCAAAGACAGGTTGCAGCTACACCTGACTTAAGGCTCATGGTCTGTTAACGCCTCCAGGCTCCACGCCCAACTACAAGGGCTGATGTTTTCACACATTTTGCATCCATTAGTTATTTTGGATAATGTAATTCTATTTTCTTTCTAAGCTTTGTGGCTTATCACAAAAGCTGAGAGTGATTGCTCACACAGGACCTCTCCCTGACAGGGCCCAGGTTAATGCACAGGCAGCTTAGCCCTAACTCCTCAGTGCACTCACTGGGTTACAGATATGTGCACAGAACTTCCCAGGCAGAGAACCAGAAATAGGGAAGGTGAGTGAGACAAAATGAGCTTGAGGCCCAGGATGAATGCCTAGAAAAATACCACTGCTTCTTAATAACCTGATATGTAGCTCCAGTCATAACACAACCTCTCTGCACAGGCTTTCTTAGCTGAAGACATTTACCATGCCTGCTGGGTTGAGTGCTACGTGTAAGATGCTCGGTGGCTGGTGCCAGCTGAGGCTGATGCAGTTGAAGCTGCTGTTCTCAGCCCCTCTCTGGCAGGTGCACACCAGTCCAACGCAGGCACCTGAGAGATAGCTGCCTCTGCATGGACACTGTGTCTGTCTCTTGCTGCTCCATGGGCAGCACTGATCCCTGCACTGACCTGGTTTTGGCATTGCATCACTGGGTGGAGTTTGGAGTAAAGTCAGACTTCCCCACCAGCCCGGCCAAGAGGGACAGACAGATCCAGGGAGGATGGTGCATGCCATCCAGCCTGGCATGATGCTGCACACCCAGAGCTCTGCACAGGGGCTGAGGAGTCTGTGGGAGAAGGAAAAACCTGGCATTTTTTTGATAGCCCAAGATTAGCTAGTTTCCCTTGGTAGCACAGCAACAGGACTTCAGTGGGTCTATCTGCCCTCCACGTACTTGCCCTTTGCAGTCTGTGCCCTGTTGCTCTGCTGCCCTGGCACCAAGCAGCGAAGTAAGCTCCCT
Organism: Psilopogon haemacephalus; assembly: GCA_013396835.1. NCBI lineage: Eukaryota > Metazoa > Chordata > Aves > Piciformes > Megalaimidae > Psilopogon > Psilopogon haemacephalus. Next base: position 122,714 of record VWZI01007827.1, read on the forward strand.
ACATCTCCTTCACTTCTCATCTTTATGCACCGACTCAGCAGCACCACAAGAAGCCTCTCTCTGAAGAGACCAAAACCAAACCACAATATGAGAGATACTAGTTCTGAAAACTTAAACCCCCTGTTACACTAATTGTCAAGCTGACAGCTATAACCTTGGCTGGCATCACCTCCAGATCTGCCTGTACCCAACTCCCGCAGCGCAAAGGGGTGCTTGGGTATCTGGGATCCCCCAGCAGCACGGCACAGTGCAGCACATTTCACAAAGCCTCTGCTTAAGGGATGGAGAAATGATTCATTTTTAAAGGAATGCTGGATTCCTGACTTCTATAAATAAGCAGACGAACACTTACTAAAAGGTTGCACTTATTAATCTGAGTGTTAGTAGTTTTGTCTGACTAATAATTAAAACAAGTCATTCATCTTTTAATTGTTTTAGGGTAGTGTTCTGTTTAATGTCCTATTTCAAATCAATATTTTTTTTTTTAAAAGCAAGGCAAGGGACTACATACTTCCCAGGAGAAAGGACATCAAAGGGTGACATTTGTGTGTTTAAGAAGGTTNGGCCAAAAACCCCGGTCACTTTCGACTCCACTTAAAGCTGAGGAACTGGTTTCAAGTTGAGTCCTGCTGACCTTGCCTGAAAATCTTTCATTTAAGACAATGGGAGACTTGTGGGCACGAAGCAGCAGAGTCACCACTCCCTGTGTCCTTTCAGTTGCTCCAAGCACCGAGAAGAAGAAGCAGTTTTATTTTAAACTGAGCTGGGCCATAGAAATGTCCTTCTGAATCTCTGAACTGTGAGCACATGATGAGCTGATGCTGCTGCTGCTGCTGCCAGCCACTGCACAACAGCTCAGTGCACAACAGCTCAGCGCACAACAGCTCAGCGCACAACAGCTCAGCGCACAACAGCTCAATGCACAACAGCTCAGCGCACAACAGCTCAGCGCACAACAGCCTGTGCTCGCTTTAATGGTCACAGCTGGGATTGTTCTATTTGCTGTTGGGTTACTTGCACCTCTTGCAGCCACAAGGGAAAAATATTATCTGTTTTATGAGTATTTTTTTTTCTGTATTAAAAATTATTTTTACTGTCCGGCAGTGGCTCTACATCATGGGCCAGATTTGAGGTGAGGAGACCTGGGGAAGCCAGGACAGGATCTTTTCAAAAGCCATTTCCCTTTGCAAACAGAGCTGAAACCAACCCTATCTTTTTTTCCCCCTTTCTTTCTTTTTTTTAAACTCACAAAACAGAACAATCTACTCACAAAAAAGGAGCGAACAGTTCAAACTTCAAGGACTTTCAAACTAGGACTGTGGGATACAACAGAAACGAGAACAGGGGCTGCAGAGCTCCACCATCCCTTCTGAAGAGAAGGACACTCGAGCTGAGCCTTTTGCCTTGTTACATGTCACCACAAGTTATAAACGAGAGACAAACACAACTTCTGTCCCACCAGATTTTTTTTTACACATTAACAAAAATAAAAAAATAAAATAAAAAAACCCCAGTCCTCCCATCAGGTTATAAAACAGAAGGCATGAAAAACAAAAATGAACGTTAGTTTAGCTATAAATGTGCTTGTTAGGTGTGTTACGTTAATGGCCAAATCACCGACATCTTTTCACCCAAAATGAGCTGCAGGGCTTTTGGAGAACAAGAAAGTCTGAGTTCTCCTCTCAAACTGTCTCCTAAGAAGACACTACAGTTTCTACGAGGTGCTTCTAATCTACGCTCTATTCTAAGGAAGGAGGAAAAGGAGATTACGCAGACAGCACAAATTAACTCCTTAAGTATCAATGCATCTCCATTTTCAGCCTGATAGGAGTACATATCTTAAGGAGCTATGAGAAAAGAAAACAAAAATAAATATAACTCGACAGTCCTAGCAATTTATAATGCATATACAATTGTTCACCTGCATCCTTTTGATTCTCTATATGAAAGAGAGAGAGCAACAAGGAGAGAAAAGAGAGAAACAAGAACAGATATGCAGGATTAATGAGCAAGTGGACCGCACAGCCCCCCAGTTATGCGTGATATATGACATTTGAAAAGAAGAGAAGTCGCCCCGACTCGCCCCCCCACCCCTCCCCAAAGCATGAGGTTACCAAAAGAAGCTCCTTTCACGGAGGTGAAAGAAAACGCTGCACAAAGAGAAAACCAGAGAAGGCGAGCTCTGAGGACACGGAGGGGGATCTCCAAGTGGTAGCGGGGCTGGGGTGTCCCCTCCAGAGCTCGGTGCAAAGGACTCAGCAAAAAAAAAAAAAAAAAAAAAAAAAAAAA
>VWZI01007827.1:136482-152910 GCA_013396835.1 Psilopogon haemacephalus
TTTTTTTTTTTTTTTAAACTAGGTGTAAAGGAAATCTTGCATTTATGTGAAACAGCCAGATCCACATTAGAATAGGACAGAAAAAAAAAAATTACAATTATGCTCCTCAGGCTTTGCAATTCCTCCAGGTCTATGACAGTAACGACATTTCTGCTAGCTCCTAGTTGTGAAAAACTAATGAAAGCTGATGCTCATGTTGGCTAATGAAAATGCTACTTCTTGAAAACAAGTCTGATGCTGTAAAATATAGCTTGTAGAGGAAAGGTCACATCACTGACACACCAAATGAACAGAGAGACTTGTAAGTTATTGGGACCTTGGGTAAATTGTCATCTATCCACTCACTCAAAAAGACATTGTTCAGCTGCTTTTTACTGGCAGGTTCAGACCAGCATCTTGATTTGATAAGCTCAATGGCTGCTAATAGTTTGGCCTACTCACAACCAGTATTTCAGTCTTATTTTTAAAATTTTGGGGCTAGCAAGTATAGAAAGAGGCTTTTTTTTTTTTTTTCTTTTCTTTTCTTTTTCTTAAGCTTTAAAAATGAAGTTACTACATGTGTAAATCCAAAAAAAGGCACATGCAAAACCAAGGTCAGTCTTCAGAGCCACTCCTTCAAAAGGGACAATGTTTTGGTGCTGACTTTGGGCCTGGGAATGGTGAGCTCAACTTTCTCCCACACACAGATGGAAACAGGGAGGCTCCTCCAACACATCCCCTCTCTCTGAGCCAAACGACACAGCCCTCCAGTGCAGGGACACCAACAAACATGGAAACAGAAGTGATCAGGTTAAATCTTCCTGAATGTTACCCCAAATCATGGCATCCTCTTAAAACCATTCCAGTTTCCTGCCTTCACTGGTGTTTGGAGAAATACCCACAGAGGAAAGTGACAGTCCCATTGCTATGGTGGTGGTAGCAAACGCAAACACAGATCAGTAAACACCTAGCGTGTGTTGCTGGGTGCCTGAGTAACTCTATGCCTTTCTTACCTGCCCTGTAGGTAAGTACATAAAAAACCCCAAGAGCTTTCATAAAGGCAGAACTTCACAAAAGGCATCCAGTGATACCTTGTGGACAAAATCCTGCTACCAACTCCCTAGTCACCACAAGAGTGAAAAAGCCTTGAGTTCCTCAGTCTTAGTGAAGAGCCAGTGCCTGGGTAGCAGAACACCACGTAGGTATTCAGCAAGCAGTTTTGGCTGGTCCCTGCCTTCCTGACAGCCTGCATGTTACGTATGCAGGTATTGGCATGAGGTGAAACTTAGGACAAGGGATTTACATTTTAACTCTGTTTTTACTTGGAAAACGATGAACATAACAGAATAACTAAGGGGACTGTCACAAAAATGACAGGACGAGGGGGAATGGGTTCAAACTGGCAGAGGGGAGATTTGAACGGGATGTTAGGAAGAAATTCTTCACAGTGAGGGTGGTGAGGCACTGGAACAGGTTGCCCAGGGAGGTTGTGTCTGCTCCCTCCCTGGATGTGTTCAAGGCCAGGCTGGATGAGGTCTTGAGCGTCCTGATCTAGTGGGAGGTGTCCCTGCCTATGGCGGGGGGTTGGAACTGGATGATCTTTGAGGTCTCTTCCAACCTAGACCATTCTATGATTCTATGATTCTATGATTCTATGAAAAATAGCAGTGATTTTCAGGCTCTGTTTGGAGAGGCTGTGTTGGGCTTTCAGGGGTCTGAATAAGCTACATGAGCCCAAAAGCAGGTGGGGAGACCAAACCCTGACACAGAAAGCAAGAGGGCTCCAAAGCATCCCCCCAGATGCCGTTTTGACCATTTCACCTGCTGCGGCTGCAGGGTCAGCTCCAAGCCGGAGGTGCATTTCCACTGCTCCCATCCTGGCTGCGGTGTGGTGGCCGTGCCACTGAGGCGGGAGCTGGACGAGGCGAGGAGGCATCGTCCCCACGCTGACGCCTGTCATCCTGTCAGCCTTGACCTTCAGGCTGTCCTCAGCATCCGCACCGCAGCCTGCCTGCACTTCCCCGCTGACTGCGAGCGACTGTTGTCTCGCTGCCTGACCTTACGCAAACACGATCCAAACAGACAGCCCACCTCAGCTCCATCACTGTCTGCTGCTAGTCCAGGAGATTGATAGCCACATGGAATTATCTCCCTGCTCAACCTTCATTACTGGGTGGCATATTCTGACTGACAGCCAACCTCATTCCGGGGAAAGCTAAACCACCCGTTCGGGTTTTTTTTTACTGTCTGAAAGCAGAGGAACCTCCTTTCGTAAAGAAAATCGACACTTTCTCAGTTTGGAGAGAGGAAGCCTTTGTCGAATGTGAAAAAGTCTTGTAACTTGAATTCTTCCCAGAGTGCTGGGCATGCTGATAACTGCACGACACACAGCTGCTTCAAGATGCTCTGCTGGATACAGAGCCAGGTCCTGGGGCAGGTCTGTTCCCACCTCTACATATTTTACATGGCAATTTTCAGCTCCCCCATGAGCTACAGGTTCCCTGGGGGGGGCAGCATGGCCAACCCTATGACAGTGAGCCATGCATCGGCGCAGCAGGTGGGAGCTAAAAGGGTTAGCTAAAGGGACCTCAGCTTTACACACATCACAACAGCCACTAAGGACTGCATGAGTAAATATTGGCTTTTCCTCGCTCTCTGCCAGCCAGCCTGCAAACGCACGATGCATGAGTCCTTAACTGCTTTCTGAAAAGAAATCGTGACTCCTCCGTGCTGGTACTCAGCTTTCTAAGAGCAGACATGGAGCTGTGTTTTCCCTCAGACTTCCTGTGGGCCCCCTCTGTGACCTTATGATAGCAGAAGCCAGGATCCACACCCCACAGACTTTGCACCAAACTCTCAGGCGTTGCGCAGAGCCTGCCCTCGGGGACAAAGTGTGATGCTGCAGCTCCAGCACAGAGCCTGCTGCAACCCCCAGGCAACACAGAGATGGCAGTGACCAAGAAGGAGTATGAACCTGCAGCCTTTAGATGAGAAGTCAACCAGCAGCTAAAGACAGCCATGTCATCACACAACCACTTATTCCTTTCTTGGAACATGTTAAATTAACACTCAAAGAGCCCATCCGTGGCTGAGCTGCCCCTTTAAAGAGTGCCCAGTAGTCTCCTGGCATGGTGCAGCAGCTACACACAGCTCTGGGCAGCTGAGCAGGCATGGGATACACCACACAGGTTTTAAAGCAAGGCATTTTCCTGAACCAAAGCTCTCCAGCCGCTTGGAGAGGCAATGATGGGGTGTCCCCTTGGCTGCTGCCATCAGATACCTCCTGCCACCAATTAAAAAAAAAGGCTCCAGCTCTGGTAACATTGAACCCTGTGAAGATGCACATGGGGTAGACCTAACTGGCACCTGACTGCCTCTCTGTTATGGGCTAAATGGGCTTCAAATCAGGTCCTCTCTCACAACAGCCTCCTGCTGATACAAGCCCTGCCCTTGGAAGAGGAGTGATTGGGGCAAGCAGCTTCACCTGCCCAGTCCCATCGCCTGCATGCCATGGGAGATATCTCCTAAACATACGCCTATAAAGCCCGGTGTCTTGACCCTCTACAAGGCTAGGGTGCCCAAGTGCCATCCAGCTCCCAGGAGAGTGTCAGACCCAAATGCTGGTGCTGCCATGGGGATGATGCAAACTGCCCCGTGTGCTCAGTGACCGAGGAGCCCAGTGCCCTCTCCAACACATTGCTGTGCACTGCGCGCTTTCGCTTACCTTTTTGGCTCTGGATTCGGCTGGGCTTTGGAATCTTTCCGTTTTTTGGACTCCTTTTTGGAATCCTTTTTTGTCTCTGCTTCAGCGGCAGGGGCATGAGACACTTTTCCCCCCTCGCCTTCTGCACTTGGCTGTGACCCACCAAGTAATTCTGCCATGAGCTGGCTTTGGGGAGTGATTGAAACGTGTGGGGGTGCAAGGCCAGCAGCGAAAGTGAAAGAAACAAGAAGAAAGCATGAAAAAAACTCAAAATGAAACAAAAAGGAAATTAAACTGAAAGGAAACAACTGAAATCAAGTAACAATTGGCAACGAAAGAACGAACAAGCAAAAGAAAAGTCAGAACTAAAAAAGAAACCAAGGAAGCAAAAACTCGGTTTCCATGACAAGATGTATGAAAGTAACGGCGAGAGCGAGCGGCAGCCTCGCAACGTGAAACCTGGGCAATGTGTGTCATAATTCAGGATGGTATTTACCAGAGGGCTTATGAAAACATAATTATTTTATAACATTCCTTCCTTCGGCAGCATATGCAAGATGGAGAGTGATATCTCAAAGTAACTTCACAGAAAACAACAGAAAAAGAAGCTGCGCTAGGTGCGAGCAGCCGTCGACAAAACAAACAGAGGAGGCAAAAGCACAGCTCCAGTTCCTCCCACCAAAGGCTGGCCACATTTGAGAGGAAGGAAGGGGCCGCCGCCGAAATTGAAATTGCTTTGCAACAGCAGCAAGATGAAATTTTCAGTTGTGTCTGAGCAATTTCCAAACTGACGTCACACGGACTTTAAATGAGACACGGGCGCCTGAGGGCTTAAAGCCCTTCTGAGCACTGAAGTTGGATCCTGCTGAAAATTTCACTGCTGCAACTTGTCAGATCCTCTTGCACAGCAATTAAATCAGCACTGTGTATCATTTGCTTCTATTTATTCAACCTTTGACAGCCGCACGTACTTCAACGCTGTCTTGTCCAGAACTGCATCTAGCAGGTTCCTGGGCAAGAAAGTTAAACCCCCTCGATTTCTGGATCCTCTATGTGCATTTTTATTGCTTACATTAAACAAGCAACGCAACAAACAAACAAACAGACTATGCCACTAGAAGCGTTGCTGCCAAACATCCACTGTGAAAACAAATTGGGGACTGTTGTGCATTATCCAAGGAAACCTATATTTGACAAAGTCATCCCTTGCTGGCAGGGAGCTGCTAGCCAAGAAGAATTCCTTACCTGTTGCCATGAACATGTGATGCACAAAAGGCAAAGCTGTAGTGAAGTAAGGTGGGGTCAATCATAGCTCCGTTTTCTGCGCGCTCTAGCAAATCTCTGAGGTAGCAGAGATGTCTGTGACAGCCTCTCACTCCATTACGTGCACAATACTCATCTAGCACAAAGACCTGGCCAGGACTAAACCAGCCCTGTTTAGAAATAAAGAGACTTGATTTTAAATATGAGTTATTAAATGCAAAGGCTATCAGATTTGGAGGTGCAGTGGTCAACTGTTCTAGTAAAAGAAATACAAACCTAAGGCTACGTTAAGGAAAAAAAAAAGAGAGAGAGGTCACTCTTACGTAATACAACCTGTACATCATCACCTAAAACACAGCAAATACTCAGTGCAACTGTTAACAACAGCATGTTATGCTACCATTAAAGGGAAATGTCACTTAAAATGCTGAAAAGTTAGGCCAGTTCATGTCAGTGCCTAGTGAAAAAAGGAAAAGGAGGAGAAAAAACAAAACAAAACAAAGAAGAGGACACCTTTAAGAGATGACAAAGGTTTGGTTATTTAAACAGCGTGAAACAAGTAGCTGCATTTTGGAGATGGGATTGTGCATTTGGGCAGGAGCAAGAAGACTGATCTAAGGGAGAGCATGGAGGATTACACTGAATAATGACTTCTCCTGCATCTGGCAGGTAGGAATGTCCTGTAGACAGAGGAAGGTAGCTCTGCAGTACCAGAAAGGGATGCTTCCCATTGTCCTTGTTGCGTACCGCTGGTGATGTGCTCTGCCATCGCCCACCTCCTTGGCACTGAAGCAAGGGCAAGCTCTGCTGATGAGCAGCGTGTCTTTATCCGTCCAGAAACCTCAGATTATTTCTGTCTGTCAGTCCTGAGGGTCTAGGGACACGTGGCTTTTAGTGCAATGCCCAGGCTCCTGAGGGGGACACCTGCGCCTGCCAGGGGATGGCTGCGGTGAACGCCCTGGGCCAGTCGAAGAGGAGCGCGCCTCTGCCTTGGGGAAAGGAGCTAGCTAGAAGAGGAATATTCTTGTAGACTGCTTTGCAAAATGCTGCAAAACCGTCAATATTTACATGGAAATTTGGGTGCTAAACAATTGCTAAGACGCAGCTCTGGAATGCATCAAGCTGCAAAATCTTTCATCGTTTAATTGAAAAGTTCCTGCAGCGGGCGGGAGAGTAGTTGAGGCAGAGCACTGCCCCTATAGGCAACTTCTTTGCCACCCCATCTGTTACCCCAAATGCTACATCTTAGAAACAACACTGCTGTGAAAGATTAAAATATATTTTCTACCACTCAGATGACACCAAATCTTTTCTAGATGCCAAAATAGCTGCTTTGAAAAGAGTTGAAGAAATATCAATTAAGAGCTCAAAGACATAGAGAAGAATTTGCTCATCCTTATTGGGCCAACTCCAAAACAGATTGAGAAAAGAATTAAAATAATGAGGGGAAAATGATAGATATAGGGAGTAGCTACAGAGCTGGGATCACTAGAAGTGCACATTTCAAAATGAAGACACAGAACAATGCAGATGGGATGGCACTCTGGAAGGCTATATTTTTTTTTGGGGGGGGGGGAGGAGGGGTATCTTTGCCTTCAGCACTTTTAAAGGTATTTATGTTTGCATTTTGGTTGGTGGCATTGCGCTCGATTCTGGATTTATGCTGTCTGTTTGTTACACCCTTGGACTTCTTCTTCACCTTGCCTCTCTTCACAGAAGTCTCTGGCACAGAAAAAAAAAAACCAAAACAGAAGTGCCTTGATTGTTCTGCAATAGGACACAGTCTGCATTTGGTTGCCCGGGGGTGAAATGCAGTAACCACCTAATGCAGACAAAGGACTTGGTCTTCCCTATGGGGAGAAATCTTGGCCCTACAGGCATCAGCAGGAAGGCTGGCACTAATTTCAGTGGAGCCAAGTATCAAACTCAGAATTTGTAGCAAAGGAAGCAGGAGCCTGGACCCAGTGATCTGGAGCACCACATATTGCTCTTCTGCACTGCAGTCTGAGAAGAGCTGGTCCTCAGGCAGACAGAAGGGATGGGGGCAAACGCTCAAGATTGCTGCCACGGCTCAACGAGGGGAAGGATGAGCAGAAGCTCAGAGGTTCTGTGATAAGCCTCATACCTCATGAGAGCACAAGCAAGCAGACTATGGGCAGAGAGATCCAGAGCCCATGAGCACCAGGTGGTCTTCTTTTGCATGGCAGAGGTAGGAGATAAGAAACCTGCTGCTGAATGGGGTTCCAAAGGAGCAGTAAATGCTGCTACCCACAGTGCCAGAAAAAAAAAAATCTAAGGTTTGTTGAAAGGTGGTACTCAGATAAATCTCCCACATCTTCAGGCAGATCTTGGCTCTTGATTAAGATTTGCCTGGCACAACCAGCTGACAACCAGCCAGTCTGGCAAACGCAGCTGATAGTGATGACACACCGGGTGTCTCTCCCCAGTGCAGCTAGGTGTAGCTCAGTGTGGTCTCCCAGATGGTCTTCAATAGCACGAGGAAATCTGGAGGGGACAATGGAGGAAGGCTACAGAGCACAGGGAGTTTGATTGGGTTCAACGAGCTGAACTGCAGAGAGATAGGAATGCATGTCCCAGGCACCAGCTTTGGAGCTGGGTAAAACAAGGCTTGGTCAGGGTTCATGAAACCCTGGCAATTTTTCTGATGGCAAATGCAGCTTTTGTGAAAAACAGATCTTTTAAGGGGAAATCTTCACTTTCCAGTAGCTGAATTTCCCCCTTTACCACAGGAAAGCTGAATTTAATTTTGGTGGCCTGCTTCACGGACCTTTTAACCTGACTCCTCCACATCATCTTGGCTAGGCTGGGCAGGCTGGAACACCACCTTTTAACCTGACTCCTCCACATCATCTTGGCTAGGCTGAGCAGGCTGGAACACCACCTTTTAACCTGACTCCTCCACATCATCTTGGCTAGGCTGGGCAGGCTGGAACACCACCTTTCCTCAGCACACGATGTGCTGCATTATGAGAATCCCATGAGTGTTGACTCATCATGGGAAACAGAGGTCCGGCAGGCACCTGGCTGCATGAGCCCAGTGCTGGCAGCGGGTTGAGGAAGCTTGGGAAGAGATGAAGGGTAGTCTCAGAAACAATGCACAAATCCAAGCAAAAGGAAGGAAGAGACCTGCATTTGTGTGGGATGCATACTGAGCTGGAAGAGCTGCACACCCTTCCCAAAGGTCCAGGGAGAGCTGTGAATGCAGCTGTGCTGCCGGTTTGCGGATGACGTGCGGCAGCCTGCAGCCAGCTATGCAGAAAACACTCTTCCCCTTTTCCAGCATGGTTGGTGCCCTCTGCCAGCAGACATCACTTCCACACATCTGAGATTACCCAGCCAGCCTGCTTGTTTTCACAGGGATGCCTGCATCCGCCGGCGAGGGGGCTTGAACACCGTTGTTTAACCTGGTTCCATGGAAAGAAGGTGACGCCGAGTTATCCTCTGTGTCAGGGTAAGCCACTGTGTCTGGGCAAGTCTTCCTTGGCACCTCCACATTTGAGATGAAAAAGAGGTGTGATGATGCAAAACTCTGTGGGACCTTGCATGGGAACGTCCTGTAGGGAGAGTAACAATTGCCCAGCAGCACAAAGAGTGGGCAGAACAGGCTTACCATGGGGTCACCACTCCTCCAGGCAAGTCAGTGCAGTGGTATCACCAATGTCCCACACATAACAAGAGCAGTGGGAGCTCTTTGAAGTTGAACTCAGAAATTTGAGGTCAGTTGGGGTTTTTTATGCCATAATCAGGACAAAACCATATTAAAATAAGTAAAGAAGCATGTGAAATCCAAGCACAGGTGAACACAGATGATTATTCTCTTCTTTATAACACTCTGCAATAGGTGATTTGAAAGCAGATGGTTAATTGGTGATGCTCTGCTGCAGTGAGGCACAAGTCTTGGTGCTGAGGGGGATATCCACCGCTTCAGGAGCTTCTAGCAAGCACCTAAACATCTCAGTAACAAGAAGTGTGGCTGGTGGGTTTCTTGAAGAGAAACATTGTTAATCATTTTCAGTGACAGCCTTGCACCTCTCCACCAATTTAATTCAACGGCTCTCTCACCAGGCCCGAGACTGCACAGAGACAAACCAGCTGCAAGCCAACCTGTCAGACATGCATGGATGGGGATGGTCTTCCTAGGATCAGCCATGCGTGGGGAGCAGAAGCTGCATGCCAAATTCACTGCCTGCTGGAGCAAAGACCTCGATGGAACTGGTGAGAAACCTGCTGCAGGTCTGACAATGCTCCCACCAAGCCTACTTGTACCACTTGGGTATCTGCAAGTCAAGTGCACGCTTCCGCCTCCCCCCACCCCGACCTTACCTCAGAGGACATCCACAACCATTCCTCCTAACCCTGCCTTTCGTCAGGAATGTGACAGTTCACTACCACTAATGGCATTTACTGGATCTTAGCTCTTCCAAGTGATCAGCTCTTGCATGTGGTGCAAGGAGCACAGCATGTGAGAGGAGCACCATGGTGGAGAGGGACATGGAGGACAGGATTTGAGACTGACAGCCTCACTGTCAGCTGCTCAGTTGTGTTCCCAGGTTGCTGCTTGTAACAGCAAGCCACTGAAGAGCCCCAGATTCAGGGACTGCACAGCTGGCAAAAGATGAAGGATATTGGCACAGAGTGGTCCCCCTGCTGAAGAAGCCCGCAAAGACATCCCAATGTGGTGGTTTCTGTGCAACACTAAGAGGGTGGCAGGTCAGGATCTGTCCATATTCAGGACAGGACCTGTCTTTCAGGCCCTTCTAGAAAAGGCTTCATCCTATTGTTTTCTCCTAAAACTAAGAGCCTCTTCATCCTCCTCAGTGAAACTGCTAAAATTGAATCATTCAAGTTGTATTGCTAAAGGTTATTTGCCATTTACACCCTCACAGTGCCTAAGAGTCCCCAAGCACTGCAAGCTTTCCTGGAGCATCTCAGTGCCACTGTCCTATAGACCAAGTTACAGAGCAGTGGGCTGAGAGCTGCAACCTGTGCTAGTAAGAATAATCAGGACAGACATGCAACTACATGAGCATGGATGGACTGCAGCAGCACTGCAGTTACCCACTTAGTCTCATCTGTTGCCTGCTTGGGTTCCCTGCTCATAAAAGAAACACAAAGCTGGGCCATTGTTATTCCTGGTGGGACTCCACTGACATGGGAGGTGGTGGCAGATCACAATTTTTTTCCCCCTGTTCTTTCCTCCAGAAGACTCTGGAAGGCAGTGTGGGAGGCTGCAAAACACTGCTCTCTCTACTTCACATCCACACACGGAAGTTTGTCTTTCAAGGAAGAAAACATTTTAAGCATCGCAAACAGAAACGGTAAAGGCAGTGCAACTGGAGAAGAACAGCAGCCAGTTCACTGCAGGTAGCCTCTCAAAAGAAAATACCTCTGGGCCCAGTTCAAACCTGGTGTAAACAGAAGTCACTCTTCCAGCAAAAAGGGCGTTTAGCCCCCACTCGCACTAGCTTTGACTTTGCTGCTTGTTGTTTATATTCACTAGAGACCAAAGAATATACTTGCCAGACAAGAATAGGAATCATTAAGTCTGTGGTCCAAAGTGAGGCGCTGAACCATCTCAAAGAGTGAAGCGTGGTCAAAGTTACAGGGATTGGAAGAGATAAATTCATCCATGCCATGCTTTTGAGCTCTATCTGCATCTGTTCATTTATACATATAGAGAAAGACACCATTTAGAGAGATATAAGACATTTTAGTTGACAAATACAACAAGGAAAAAAAAAATATACAGTATGAAGCAATGAAAAGCTAAATATCTCCTCTTTCTTACATTGCCATTAACTTTTCTCTTTGCAGGCTATACAGTACACTTTTCACCTCCCATTGTCAACTTGCATCAGTTGTGGACTGTCGGATCGCGTTTGGGCAAAGGATTTGAGAATTAGCATCTTGTCAACTGCTCATTAGAGTGCATTTAGCTCTGTGCTGAAAACCAGAACGCAAACCCAAGAACTTACTCTGCACCTCACAACGCCTTGTGAGTTAACGGAATTTTGGCTGACAGAAGTAAATTAGCTCCTCTTGAGCGAGTTGTGCTCAATTATAAGAGATTCTGCCATTCTGCTGCAGATACAGCTGCGGCACTTTGCGGTGTATGAGGTTTTCTAGGTACCGGACCGAGTCGCTCCTTAACCAAACGCCAACGTTTGCCTCCCCCACGGCAATTTCTTCCCTAATGGCAACTTTCAAAGCTACCTCCCTGGAATAAAAGGATGCTCTTTTAAAAGCGTGGCTCCCAAGTTAAACTGATAGGTAGTTTGTTGTCACCGAGGCGCTAACCTGACAGCGCGGCGGAGCTGCCACTCATCCCGGCCGAGGGACTGAATCGCCTGGATTCCGAGCTGCCATTTTTTTGGGGTGAATTAACTGCCTCAACGTACTCACACTTCTCTGCTTTGGGTGACGTTTATGGGCACTAACTCCCAGGGGCTAATTAATTAATCTCAACATGGTTAAGTAAAAATACACCGAATTCAGCAGTTGAACTGATGCCGCCAAAGCCAGCCTGGGTGCGGCCAGCCGGGACCCCGCTGGGAGCAGGCTTTGTTCTACCAGCGGCCCGGGGAATTAAAGGACACCTTTCACTCGGTTTTCTCTATGCTCAGCTTCCTACTATAGATGGGTTCCTGCCAAATCCTTGGCAAAGAAAAAACAAGATTTAAATCCTTTCCCTGTTTATAGCCTTGCTGAGGGAACTGGGTGGCCTTGAAACAATGTGGCTGAAAGGACACCAAAAAATGCAGCTTTACGCAAGGGTGCCACTACACCGTAACTGTATTTGTTTTAAAACAAAATCCTTATTTCTTTCCCAGAAAATACAGAGATCCTTCGTTAAAAAAAAATAAATTTAAAAAAAATTAAAAGATCCTTAAACGAAAATGAGGCAGTGTTCTTTGATACAGGCTTTAAGGGGTGAAGGATGGTTTGTCTTCCTAAGTACCTCGCTCATGCCTGTGCTCTCGGATGCTACCGCTCATTGGAAGCGATCTTTACATTTTCTGTATAGTCTGTCGTTAGCTATAGACAAACTACGCAAATAACATCACCCACTGGAAAGAAATCAGACGAATTAAAACATGTAACATTTCAATTAGCTGCTAGCAATACTTAATTCAGTTGTAGCTGGCAATTTTCCTCATTAAAACCCTGCTGAATAAACACTCATTTTTTTATTCCCCCCCCGCCCCTTACAGCTGGTTAATTTTTGAGGGTCTGCTACTCTGTTTTGCTCTGTGTGCCAGGTCCTGCTGCCTCCATCCCTGGTCCCCCCCTCCGCTGGCAGCTCTGTGAATTCAACATGGGGACAGGAGAAGCTGCTGAAGGTGCCAAGCGATGTGGCAGCACAAGAGCTGGCTTGGGGGCTGGGGGCAACCTCCCTGCTGAATGCATCACCTCCATGGCAGCTCTCCTGCACCCTTGGGCTTGGGACATGAAGCCCACCCAGCCCTGTGGCTGAGGGGATGGGCTGGCTCCTCTCTGTTTTGACAGCCTCCAGCCCCACCGTCTCCATCCCTCTGGGCCAAGATCAATCCAAACGTGCTTGCTCCCAAGGAGTTCTGTCTGTGCTGTCTCCGATTCCACCCTCAGTGTCCGCAAAATGTTTTTACAGAGATTGAGACTATTTTTAATGGCTTGCTGCTCTGCCTGGCTCCTCGGAGTTGACTGCAAGCTGACAAATTGGCTGGAGGCCTTCATTTGCCAGCTTCGCTCAGAGATTTTATTATTTTTCAATTAGAAGCCCTGATACACTGTCAATCCTCCTGCTCAGCCAACGAGGCTCTGAGAGCTGAGTAAATCAGCTGGAAATTCAAAGAGTCCTCTAGCCCTTTAGCTGGTGAACTTTTTTTGAGCATATGTGCTAGAAAGCATGCTTGAAATGATTTTTTTTTTTTTTTTTTTTAAATTCCAGGCTAATAAACTCTTCCCCACTTTATGTTTTCTGGGCAAGGTGGGCACAGAGTGGACTTTTGGTTGGTGTGAACCAACCGAAGGTCAAGCTCCCCTGGCTTCCATGGAGCTGAGGCTCTGTCCTGGGCTTTTTAAAAGCTCCCTGTGCAAGGCAGGGGCACAGACAGTTCCCCACCAAGTGGGCCAACAGACACAATGATTAAACAGCCTTCCCAACTGTCCATAACCAGGGGTGATTTAGCTTTCATTAACCATTCTGAAGTCACACCTTACTGAGCATCCTCTTTGGCACTTGCTCAAAAGCCCACTGCCCCAAACTTCCCCACCTCAGAAAAACCACCTGAAGAGAGAGGCATCAGAAATGACTCTGCATGAGCTCAAGTGAGCTGTATGACTCCTGTTCAGATGGTGGTGTGAAGTGTGGCTTTCTGCCCTGGGAAGTTACGAAGTTAGCCACAGCTCTCTGCAGCAGCCCAGAGCTGCACTTCTGCCATGGTCAACCCACATTGCGTTGGCACAGCTGCAGGGCTGGGTGGGTGCCCACGCAGGGGATAAAGCTGGCGTGGTGTGAACAGGAGATGTCTTTGGAGATTGGTGATACACATGTGTATTTCTCTTAAATGCAATATTTTGGCCTAGGCCAGATGTTTAAAATTCTGAAGAATAACTAGAAGCAGGCTACAAAGGACAATCTCACACTAAGCTCGCCTTCCCTGATTAAATAATCACCCCATGCAATATGGAATTGATTTCTGCATCTGATTTTTTTTCCAAAGGACTTGGTTTTGTAAACGAAATTTAGGGATCAACTGACATCCAAGGCATGAAACTTCTTAAGTAACAAAAAAAAAACAACAGAAAAAGAGGATAGATCTAAATACATCATCGCTCCATGCCAGAGAGCTGATCTGTGATTTAAAATAATACCAACATCCGTAAATGAAATAACTTTTATGTGCAATCTGCCCCCTTTGAAAAAGAGCTTGTTCAGTTTGAATGAGATTATAAACAAAGTTCAAAATGAGAACGGCTACTATTGACATCCAAACTGTCCAGCTAATTTGGAAGTAGTTCTAATTGGCCCAGCCAAATACAGTTGCTTTTTTGACCCTGATCTGTTATTCTAGCTAGAAAGAAAGGGCACACCAAAGAAAGAAAGAAAGTTATCTGATGCTCCAGTAACTTACAATCTCTTCCCAACGTGCCGTGCCAAGCTCGCTGGTGCTTCTTAGTTTGGGGCCCCAGCCAAAATGCTGCTGTGGACCCACAGAAGTTATCTTACATATTTAGACAAACTGCACACAACTGCAGCTGAAAGGTGTCTGATGGTGGTCTCAGAGGGGAGGCTGCCAGCAGAGGGAAATGGGCAACATAAACTTCATGAACCTTCCTTCTGGGAAACTGCTGACTCTGGCCTTTTACGTAACACTTGGACACTGATGTTATGGAGGTTTGTTTTTTTTTTTTTTTTTAATGCTGCCAGGTTTATCTCGTTCATTTTCATCTTGGTAGTATTCTATACCGACTCCATTAACTAGCCCCTCCCTACAAGTGTTGGAAATCGGAGTCCTTACAATCTGCCAGGAACACGAAGATTACAACCACCACAAGGATTGTCCCACCAGTTGGTCCTCTGAGGGCTGTATCATCTCTTTATCTAACTGTTATTTAAAAAGGAAGAGACAAAAGGGGCAAATCTCTCTTCTTTTTTTACTCTCTTTTTTTTTTTTTTTTTTTAATAATGTATTTCCTACCCCTCTGCATCTCACTTGCTTCAGTGATAATTTTGGAAGATTTTGCTCTGAAAGCGGTGAAGATATTAGCAGGGGGCCAAGCTCCACGGAAGAATTCTTGTTACAAAAGGCTTTTAGGTAGCCATTTTAGTGTAAGAATTTCTTACTCCTGCTTTATTCCTTTTTGTTAACGAGTCACTTTGTTTTAGGACCAAAGGCAACTGAACACGTAGTAAATTTTACAACACGTTTGCTTATCGAAACAGAAAACCCCAAACCCAACAAAAAACAACAATAAAAAAAAAAAAACCAACAAACCAACCCAAAACCCCAAAGAACTGTAAATTAAAAGGTGACTTTGTATCTTACTCATCTGGAAAATGTGTGCTTGTCATATCTGCTTGACATTACAAGAATGAAGATGTGGTTTGGACAGTAACAAACAATGACACTAGTCAACCTCATCAGGAGACATGAAATAAAGGAATGACAATGATTGATGGCAGCTATTCATTTACAGATATTTCTAGAAAACTCTTCACTGGCCTGGCTGGGTGAAGCAGGAGAAGTTTTCCAGCCCGCACGGCAACGCAGCCTGGCAGGCGAGCGGCGGAGTGCCCACTGTGACCTGCCGCCCGCGCGGGTCTCCTCCTGCCCTGGCCACTTACTCGGAGCTATGGGATCTGCTTGGGATGTGACTCAGGGAAGGAATACCCAGAGGAGCGTCTAGAAACCTCATTTTGTTCGGCTGTATGGAGCCAGTGGCATTATCAGCAAATACTGGTGTCGTGGAGCGGGAGAATAACTCTGTGCTAGGACTTAAAATGCCAGGCTGCTGCTGGTGAGCAAGCTGCCTGCTGGCAGTGCTGGCTGGTGGCTTGTCGAGTCACCTCCTTGCCGTGCACTACAGCACTGCCACCTCTGAAAAGTGATGTGATGCCTGTACATGCGTCTAGGGCTGTGCAAACCTCCCCACTCTGAGCTGCAGCCAGCTGAACTCGCCTCTCAGCTGGGTATCTAAGAGCTCTCTGCTTTCTTTTTTCCCCTTCCTCATATTATCCCACGTTAGGAGATAGCTTTACATTTAATTGGCTGCTTACCCCTCTGCTTTACGCCTCTTCCCCCTGCCGCAAACAAAATATTCTCTGCTCGAGTTACAACTTTAACAAACGGCAACGAACCTCCCTGTAAATCGGCAGGCACAGGAGGCACCGAACTGAAATCTAAAGCCACCTAATACTCGGTAGTTAAATCAAAAAAGGATTTGTGGTAAGCACTTGCGTCGTTCCTTGGGCCACAAGTCAGAAAGGCAGTTTTAGAGCAGCTATTTCATAATTTGAACCGCCGCTTCACGGCATTGCCACAGCTATTTAGAAACGTTTTTTTGGAAGGCGTGTCTGGAGAGCTGTGAATTTGGACTTCGTAAGTTACGAGTCTCATGCTTCTTAAAGCACGTAGAAGTGATTTACAGGCCGGTTGTAAATCCATGCAAGCCATGGAAGAATCGAATGAACATTTTAATTCTGCATTCCTGCAACGAAGCATCTGCAAGTTGACAATACAAGAAGACACAGCAGCGTTCTCATGGTATCTCTAACTATCTTAAAAAAAATAAATAAATAAATAAATAAATCAAAATAATGTATAAAGCAATTAAAGCACAAAACTAACAATCTAATAGGATAGCAATGCATTGTAGTGCAAATACATGTAATGTTGCCAGTCCAAAGTTCATTCATTCATTCACTCTTTCTTTCTTTCTTTCAAAGTGGCAAGAATCTGTATTTCCATCAAATTAAACTT
>VWZI01007827.1:152946-171782 GCA_013396835.1 Psilopogon haemacephalus
AGGAGGAAGAAAGAAGGGAAAAAAAAAAATAAAAAAGGAGTCTTGTTTGATGGCCAGGAGGGATGACACCGCCTGTTCCTTCTCATAATTGCATTCAGATACTCTGGATACATATTTGCCAGCTCTCATGACCCACTGATGCTATTCCCTCCTAAAGGAAAGCAGGCACTCACCAGGTATTAGAGAAGCAGCTTTTAACACCAATAAAGGATTTGTACTGGGTAGATTTAAGACTGAACAAGGACTAAGGAGAAGCTCTTTTACAGCACAAGGTTGGGCTCTTATCTTTTCCAAGGTAGGTATTACAGTGGGAGAAGATATAATAATAATAATTCCTCTTTGGGAATATAGCTTTGATTGGGGATTGAGACCCACACGAAAACATTAATTTCTGATCATTTGGGGCAATGGCAGCACCCCTCTGTGACTAATGCATTTAAGTCAGAGCAAGGTCAGCATCTCCAAAACCAGGGTGACCCAGAGAGCTGCTACGTGCTGCCAAAATTGTTCCCTACTGAGTTTATGGGAAAAGGAACTATCAAATCTCAGGTTTATTTTCACAAGGGTTTTTTTTTTGTTTGTTTTTGTTTTTTTTTAAGGGGGCTGCTGCAGAGCCCTACACTTTGTCTAGGTCTCTGAGGGTCTCCTGCTCTACCTTTCGATGCCCTGAGGTGTCCCTGGTTAGCCCCACACACACTGGTGCGCTGCACCAAGCTACTCATTGGCACGGAGAGAAAGGATATTGTCAGAGTGCAAAATGATCTGTTTTCAGGCAGGAAGCAGTCAACTAGATGTAAATTCCATGAAGCAAAAGAAGGTAGTATTTACAGTTTTATTGTGATGTTAATTAATATTTACATCTTGGAATGAAAAATAGAAATGTTAATGATTGGCTTTACTAAGAGGATCACTTGATGCCAATGTGAAAGCCAGGGAGAGAAGGCAATTATGCAAACATCACATGCATCCTAATTTCAGTATGGAAACTTACATTTCAAATCTCAATTCAGGAAAATAACATGGAAAAGTTTGTACTACAAAATCTAAACATGAGAAAGATTCAAGAGGAGAGAAAAAAAAACAAAAAAAAAAAAAAGGAAAAAAAGCACATTGCATATGTCAGATAATCTAGGTCTGATTATCTGAGCTGTGCTAGCTACAGGGAAGCACTTACCCTTGAGTCCAGCTAGAAGTTAGCAGGGTAAGAAGGAACAAACCAGAATAACATAAAGACTAGCAACAAGGCTCAGGAAAGCAGACAGGAGCCCTAACCTAGCAGCTAATTATTTGGGTTCAAGCAAAGAATGAAAAAGAAACTTAAAGAAATCAATCCAACAAAAAAAAGAAAGAAAGAAAGAAAGAAAGAAAGAAAAAAACAACCAAAAAAACAAACCAAAAACCACTTACAGCTGAAAATGTCTTAAAGCAGCTCAATAAACCTTGCTAGGTATTATGAGGGAACAAAATCATTACAAATTCTCGAAAGCAACCAACTCTTAAGTATATGGTGTGATTAACAGTCATTAAATATAAACAGACATCAGAAACTGAAATATAACCAACAAGTGATAGGTAAAACAAGTACAGACCAATCTTTCAGGTTAAAAAGAAAAGGGTCTAAAAAAAAAAAAGAAAATATGAAAAACCAAAAAAACAACCAAAACAAACCCAACCAAACCAGAATGCTGCGAGCACATTTGGGAATTCTGTGGGGTGCATCACTAATAGAGAGCGAACAAAGATTGGTGCTTTCAGACGAGTGACCACTTTTATGGAGCTTAAGTATTGCCAAAAAGGTGTAATACATATTGGCAGCACTGTTGGCTGTAATAACTGTGCAGGATTTCAACAGCAGACAAGAACAGTTTGGGGGTTTTGGTTTTTGATTTTTTTTTTTTTCCCTTTTCTGATGCGAACAGCTTTGCGCGAATGGAGGTTTTGCTTTCCAATCGCAGGGAAACAAAACAAAACAAACAAACAAACAAAAATAAAAGGGCAAAACTATTCACTCTAACAGGTATTGTTCACCCACGTGAAAGGAATCGTAGAGTCATACAAAAAAAAATCACCAACAGCAGGATCTGCTTTTTTGTCGTTGTCGTTGAGTAGTTAAATTGCAAATAAAACCAACTCCACATCCTGGTTCGGAGCTGTCTGTTGACTTCCTAGCCAAGGGCTGCGAGCAAACTGTGGATGGGCACTTTGAGTGCTGCTCGAAGCTTGGGTTTGCAATGCCAGGAGAGGTGGGATCCGAATCAATTCACCATTCCTCCCAAGCTTCCCCCAACGGGAAACTCCACTCCTGTGGGTTTTTGTGTTTAGCAGACAGCTCCGTGCCAGGAGCGGAGGGCTGGGTTTGTCTGCGTGTGCATGCATGCGCATGTGCCACCTTGGACTGCTACACCACCAAAGCTAGAACGGCAGTTCCTTGTCAAACGCCTTAACATTTTACTTCTCTTCACATCCTCGTTTCACCATAGCCTCTAATAAGCACAAAAATCATTGACAGGTGTAGAGATAAACGGACAAGGTTCAAACAGCTCACAGAAGTCCTTACCTTTCTGCAGGCAAAAAAAAAGGAAAAAACAACAAACAGCCCAAAACCCAATCAAACCAAACAAAACCCACCAAAAAAAACCCTCCAACCCAACCCCAAAAAAACCCCACCAAAAAAAACCCCTCCAACCCCCCAAAAAAACAAACCCAAACCAAACCAAACCAAGACCCTTTTAAAAATGCAATACTTGATGTGTCTGAATTTCAAGACTGAAGGAACTGAGCTATGTGTTTGTGCATTAAGACTTGTGATGGGCATGTCTGTAACCAGGGGATTACAGTGGCTGGGAGGGGCTTGGGCAGCAAAGCTGGAGGTGCTGCTGGGTCAGGGAGGAGCTGGCAGGAGCCCTCACTGTCCTTTTTCTCAGGGCAGCACAGCCCCTCACTGGTCTAGAGAAGGCTGAGAGGGGATCTCATCAATATCTATAAATAGCTGAAGAGTGGGTGTCCAGGTGAAGGTGCCAGGCTCTTTTTGGTGGTGCCCAGAGACAGGACAAGGAGCAACAGGTACAAGTTGGAACACAGGAAGGTCAGCCTCAACAGGAGGAGAAACTTCTTTACCATGAAGATGCTGGAGCCCTGGAGCAGGCTGCCCAGAGAGGTTGTGGAGTGTCCTTCTCTGGAGACATTCAAAACCTATCTGGATGTGTTCCTGCTTTGACAGGGGGTTTGGACTAGATGATCTCTAGAGGTCCATTCCAAACACTAACATTCTGTGATTCTGTGTGACATGCATGACTCACTTCTGCTTCTAATTATCAACTGCTGAGTCCAATGACTTTTGCAGTGAGCACTGCCATGTACAAACGTTGAAATATGGAAAGCAATCAGCCTTTGCTGTTGAGAGGCAGGTGTACTATGGCATGCTGCCTTCCTCTTGCAGGATGAAGGTCCTATGCACAAAGAGCTGCCAGAGGGATCTAGATCTAAGAGAGGAGGAGAAAGGCTAAGGGCAATGAAGGTCCTATGCACAAAGAGCTGCCAGAGGGATCTCTAGCTAAGAGAGGAGGAGGAAGACTAAGGGCAAAGCATCCTAGCCCAGAGGATGCTGAAGTAGCAAGTCATGATCAGACTGATGAGCCAACTGTTTTTCCTCTTCCAGGCTTTGGCACAACACAACCAAGGGGGTTTCCCACTGCTTGGAGCAAAAAGGGGAGCCTGGAGCTGCTAAGCTTATGGGGAAAACATATTGTGGATGTTAAGAAGGTGGTGGCATAAAAGAAGCTGAACGATTCAGATTTGGAGCTAGCACTGGCATGAGAACAAGTGAAAGAAACTTGGGTTGTTTAGATCTTAAGCCCTTCAGATGCCCTGGAAGGACCAGGGAGTGAAGTCTCAGCTGTTTTCACCACAGCTGAGAACAAGGGATCCTTGCATGCTGGCAAGCGAGATGGAGAAGCCATGGTCCAAGCTGTGACATTTCTCTTGCTGTGAGCACAGGCAGACTGATACAGGCCTGCAATCTCTGGTGGATGTGCTGGGCTGTGCTGAGATGCAGAGAAGACTCCTAGGCTCAGCCACCAACCTCACTGACTGCTGGCAAGGCCTAAGAAAAGCCAGCTGCCTCTTCTCCATCCTAGGTAGCCTAAGCAGGGGGTTCAGCTCACCCTACACACACACATGCACACCCTTGGCTGTGCATGGGGACAGCAACTCAAAGGTCCATAGGCTTGGGCATCTCCTCTCCCCACATTCCTACAAGACTTTGCTGCCACTGCTGCCAGACAATTATTATGTGTTTGGGAATGAGACCCTTCCCCTGACCCTACATATTAGTCTAGCAAAGTAAAATGTCCATAAACAGAAGGAATTTACCCAGTAGAAAAATCCTGCAGGCCTGATGTCTGCAGGGATAGAAGACTGGAAGGAAAAGTGCTTCTATAGTTCGATGTTCTCTTGCTGCTCTCACCCTAGCCCCACAGGGATCATGCTGGGACGAGTGCATCCTCTTTGCATCAATGGCACACTAAGAGCATCCTTCAGCACTGCTCGTTTAGGAGAGGGAGGCAGAAGCAGCACCTCTCTGCTGCTCTCCCTTGCTGTATTTTAAAGGCTCTTAGCATGTGAAAAAGCAGCTGTAGAAGGACCTCTGTGCCTGCTACATCTGAGAACCTGGGCAGAGAGACTTATCATTCCCGGGGCTCTCTTCTGGAGCCCCCAGCACAGGAAAGACAAGGAAGTGCTGGAGAGGGTCCAGAGGAGGGCCACAAAGATGATCAGAGGGCTGGAGCACCTCTGCTATGAGGACAGGCTGAGGGAGTTGGGGCTTTTCAGCCTGGAGAAGAGAAGGCTTCAGGGAGACCTTATAGTAGCCTACCAGTATCTGAGGGGGGCCTACAGGAAGGCTGGGAGGGGCTGTTCACAAGGTCTTGTAATGACAGGACGAGGGGGAATGGGTTCAGATTGGCAGAGGGAAGATTTGAACGGGATGTTAGGAGGAAATTCTTCACAGTGAGGGTGGTGAGACACTGGCACAGGTTGCCCAGGGAGGTTGTGGCTGCTCCCTCCCTGGATGTGTTCAAGACCAGGCTGGTTGAGGTCTTGAGCAACCTGATCTAGTAGGAGGTGTCCCTTCCTGTGGTGGGGGTTTGGAACTAGATGATCTTTGAGGTCTCTTCCAACCTAAACCATTCTATGATTCTATGACTGCTCTCAGGTCAGCGTGACTCAGCCAGGTGTGGAGGCTCATTGCAGCCAGCAAGCTTTGGATTTGCAAGAACCCAATTCCTGCACCCCATTGCAGCTCCCTGAGAGGTATCCTTCCTTCCTGACCCCAACCCTTTACACCTTGCAGCCCCATCTGACTGAGATGAAGAATGGTTTAGCACACCGCATCAGGCTGCATCCTCCACAACAGCAGTAGCAATGCAAGGCAGGAGGGAGTCCAAATGGTGCAGGAGGTTAAGAGGATACAAAAGCCCCACAGCAGCAAGCAGAGATAACTGTAACACGGATCATACAGCTCTGGGCCTTGCATTGCTATTTTCTATAAATACTGGCATGAGGAAGTTAAACCAGCATAAAAGAGAAATGATATTGATAAGCAGGGGACAGATTTTCAGAGTTCTTTACAACAAAATACTCCAGAACAGCTTTACGGAGACTATTTTAAACGTTAAAATCTGATTCAATTAGAAGAATTTGCTAATATTTACCATCTTCCCTCATTCTGCTTACATTTCATGATCCTAATTCTTAAATTTTGCTGAAAGTAGCAAGAACTGCTACCGTGTTATATAACAAAGGGGCTCCAGATGTGCCATCAAGACCTCCAGGAAAAAAAGGAGGGAGGAGGCATTTGCCCGGTTTGCAATCAAATTCCATTTGCAAGACAAAAGAAATGGCTCTAAATTTCAAATGAAGCAAACTGGGTATAACTGCACAGGACATGCAGCGCAGCTATGACTTAAAAAGATGATTGCTTTAAATTCACATCTAACTGGCCCGCAAAGCAACCTGTTAAAAATACCATATGCTTTCCTACAGTTGAATATTCAACAGGAGACCTCTTTTTTGTGTGTGTGCATTTCGTACTCGCAAGATTTGCACCTGTAGTTCTGAGCACGTGACGCCTTTGACAGACAGCTAATGGCACTAATGAATGGCTCTGATCTGGGCGTGCAGTTTATTGTGTGGGGGTAAAGCTGTGCGCCTGCAGACAGCGAGCTGGGTCTCGGGCTCCCAGATCCCACTCGCCTCCTTCATCAAGTATTGCACTTTTAAACGCAGCTTCCCCGAGGGATTTTGTTTCTTGGGTCTGCTCGTGCTAAACACACGGGTTAACTGCTTCTGGATCCACTGATGTAAAAAAAAAAAAAAAAAAAAAAAGCAGCTTAAGGATAATGAAAAATAACGACAAAAAAAATCATTTTGGAGTCAGAAAGGCGTAAGCAAAGATTGATTCACATCAGTGCAGAACATCTTCCCGTCAACGACTCCTGCTCTGTAAGAGGGCTGATTTACTTACAAAATTGAGAGATTGGGGCGTCTAGCTGGGGTACATTTCCTCCTTTAGCATTTAGCTTTTGCACTTGAGTGGGCGGCACAGGTTTGTGGGACTGGCCGGTGGCTCGGTACATGGCTTGGACCCACAGGATGCGGTCCTGCTCATCGTCACTGGCAAAAATCACCGTGTCTCCTTCCTTCACCGCGTTGAAGAATGCTCTGCCGCCCTCCAAACCTGGCAGGAGAGGAAGCCACAACAGAGTTTCACAGCCTTTGGGGCCGACCAAAGGACCTCCCCAGCCACCCACCCTGACACCACCCCAACCATCCCCACATCCTGGCTGAGCTCAGTCCCTTTGCTTGAACCAAACTCGTCTGGCGATACAGCTCACCAGATCCCCAGGTAGGGCCCTCTGCTGCAATTACCGAAATATGCCCCACCACGCTGGGATTAATTGCTTCTCTCACCTACAGCCCCATCTGTGCAGGTCCCACGTGAATTGCACTGCTGGAGCCCCATTAAAAATGGGGGTTTAGGGCATGTGGCAGGAGGTTTCTCATTAGACTGAGTGCATCAGTGCTCAGACTGCACAAAAGGTGCTTGGGGTGATGTGCTTATTTCCCTCTTGGCCCTGATCCAGCACCCAACTTCCCATCTCCCTAACATGGGAATTAACCTGGAATCATGGTCTTGACAATCAGCCTGCTGTGTCTTTCTGCATCTCCTCTGGGAATACTGCTGTGGAGGGCATGGTGAGGATCACTGTGCTCAGCACATCACCCCGCTGAAATAAACGTGGCACTCCTCCACTTGAACAGTCTCACCACTCAACAGGTACCTCCAAGTACCAGAGGGTTTCCTGTGCCTGCCCCTTTCACTCACTCGTGCACCAGAGAGAAATCTGGGTAGCCAAAACTGCTGCTTTGGTCCCATAAATATTTTCTATAATAAAGGCAAACATAGCTGCTAACTTTTTAATTAGGGAATATAATCTGAAGGCACAGGTTAGGATCATTACTCCATTCGAGCATCCGGTTAGCAACCAAATTGTACTGTGATTTCAGAGTCTAACTCACTTAGGCTCCCCAGATGAGACTGAGTCTTTCCCCTCTCTGGTGCAACTCCCAGCAGAGTTCCTTAGCTCTATTTATAGTGAAGTCATGCACAGCTAATGCTCAGCATAAGCACAAACACATTTATAACAATGCTTTAAGCAGGGAGAGGACTCCTGTTTGGGAGCTGCAGGAAGCACACGGGGAGCATGAGCACCTTGTGGGTGCAGCAGCAAGCCCGGAGCCTGGCCACCAGCACCCCCGTACCTGGCTGCGGGTCGGTGTAGTCCACAGTGTAGCCGTCGAGCTGCAGCAGCTCTTGAGGTTCAGCTTTTTTCTCCCGGTAGCTGCACATAGCAAACGTGTATTGACTAACCTGAGGAAAACCACAAAGCTAAGATGGCACCGGGTGGTCACAACAAGGCAGTCCAAAGTGCTTACAAACGCTGCATGCTGCTGCAGGCTTACAGGTGCCCAGGGGGTGCGGGGTGGGGGGGCAAGTTCGACGGTGGCTGCCCCGTACCAGAGAGGCTAAACTTTCAACCGGGCTTTTGCAAAGCTCTCCGTTAACGCTCCCAACCGCAGCAGGCAGCTAATTCTCTGCGCCGGGACATACAGCGGTGGCTTTAATTTCCTCCGTGAGAGGAGGCTCCACGCTCTCTGAAACCCTCCTCGATCATCCATCCCCAGACAAGTGCAAGAGTGACACCCTGTCACAAACAATGTGAGCTAAATTGCTAGGTGCCAGTCATATTAAAGCAATCTTAAGATCCCACTGATCTCGGCAGCTGTTGTCATCAGTGCTGTAAATGGCAGCTCTCACTCCTCTGAGGTACCATCTGCATGACACGATACATTCGATGTCAAGCTCTTGACGGAAGCCGACTCAGCTGCGGGGGGCTCTGCCGGGCTCCCACAATCGCCTTTAGGAGGCCATCAGGCCGCATCAAGACCCTGCGCGTACTCGGCGTGCCGCGATCTGGACGCTGGGGCCAGAAGCTCGTCCAGGGAGGAGAAGGGAGAGGAGAGGACTCTCCGTGCCCCAGGCTGGGAACTCACGGGGAAATTTACTGTCAAATGATTTCAAACGACTTTGTTAAGGTTGTGTCACATCCTGGACGCCTGACGCGGTTTTTTTATGTGTCTGGACATCTTTCTTGACCTCTGGAAGGAAACTTTTTAAAACTCCGGTGGGGTGGGCAATGGATGTGGCGCTCCCTCGGTTTGGAGAAGTTCGGGAGAGCTTCTGGAAGACGGGAGAGGCCGGGCTTGGGGAATTTTGCCTTCAAGCTCCGAGCAAATGGCTCGGCTGCAAATACACACGCGACGCCCACTTCGGTGGCATCGCTCACTAATAAAAATGTCATTTATTTCAGTCGGGGGACCTGTCGAGTGGCACCGCCGGCGCTCGGTTTATTGCTGCCCTCTACGGGCTTCCGCTAGCTGCCAGCCTGCTCTCGGCAGCCCTGCCTGCACCGTGCCTTTCCTCCAGGAACAGCTCCAAAAGCCACCTAAGAATAAACCCTATCATTAACACATTTGTGGGAGGAAGACTAAAAAGCGATGCTTTAAGCATCTTGCATCCTCCTTAAAACTACCAGCGCTGACGAAAGATTGACAAGTAACAGACCAATAGCAGGAGCACCCCGGTGCATATTCCGTGCTCTGAACTTTGAATGCACAACCACCGTACCGGCAACACACAAATCCGAAAGATTAACACGAAGGCGTCTAAAAATAACCCCAGTGCCCCGCAGCACAACATTCAGACGGCTGCCGCGGCGCTCATTCAGCCGCACTCGCAGTATATTGCTGCCATCTCCTGGAGAAACCCTCGAATGTGCTTCAGTGGAGGTGCAGATCCTGGGGCTGAGTGGTGAGGAGCTGATTTCTCTGTGCTAGACAGCCTGAGCTTCGGGGACTGCGTTGACAAACCTAATTCGTCAGCTGTGAGTGAAGATATGGATACAGCCAAGTGCAAGACCAAGCGCAAGGTCCTGCAGCTGGGTGGAGGCAATGCCAAGCACAAATGCAGGCTGGGCAGTGACAGCCTGGAGAGCAGCCCTGTGGAGAGGGACTTGGGGGTGCTGGTGGAGGAGAAGCTGAAGATGAGGCAGCAGTGTGCACTTGCAGCCCAGAAAGCCAAGCAGAGGCTGGGCTGCAGCAGGAGCAGTGTGGCCAGCAGGGCCTGATCTAGGGCAGGTGATTCTCCCTCTCTACTCTGCCCTGCTGAGACCCCACCTGGAGTACTGCATCCAGTTCTGGAGCCCATGGGACAAGAGGGATGTGGACACTCTGGAGCATGTCCAGAGAAGGGCCACAAGGATGCTCAGAGGGCTGCAGCACCTCTGCTATGAGCACAGACTGAAAGAGTTGGGGCTGTTCAGTCTGGAGAAGAGGAGGCTCCCAGGTGACCTTCTTGTGGCCTTCCAGGATCTGAAGGGGCCTACAAAAAAGCTGGGGAGGGACTTTTGAGGCTCTCAGGGAGTGACAGGACTAGGGGGAATGGAGCAAAGCTGGAGGTGGGGAGATTCAGCTTGGATGTGAGGAGGAAGTTGTTGAGCATGAGAGCGGTGAGAGCCTGGAATGGGTTGCCCAGGGAGGTGTTTGGGGACACATCCCTGGAGGTGTTTGCAGCCAGGCTGGCAGAGGCTGTGGGCAGCCTGATCTAGGGTAGTGTCCCTGGGCATGGCAGGGGGGTAGGAACTGGCTGAACCTTGTGGTCCCTTCCAACCCTGACTGGGTCTATGAACTAATTTTTTTTTTTCTTTTCTTCTCCTGCACAATCCATAGCAAAAGGTAAATTTTATCCAACAGTTCTGTTTCTTCTTCTCTGACCCTGAATTTCAGGCAAAATAATTTTGCTCACCTTTGGACGTAGAAAATATTCTTCATGCCTATCAACAAGCCAAAGGCACAACAGTAATGCACAGAAACACACTTAGAGCCTATTCTTCTTGTGTTAGAAGTTATAAAAGATGTAGAGAGTAGGCTGTGGTGCAGCCACCCTGGGACAGAGGCAAAGCTAATCAGTCTCTCACATGATTTTCTTAGGAGAAGCTGCTCTACATCATTATCAGAAGACACCTTTAATAGATATCTACAGGTAGGTTTACAATGTACGATAAGCCCATCTGAGTACATGCCCTGCTCCTCCTCTACTCATACAGCTCCATGAAGCTCAGCCTCAGGACCTTTCAAGAGCCTGCTGGCAGGTGGCAGACCAGGATCACCCTGGAGGGTGTAGACAGCTATCCACAGCCTGTTGAAAAGGTGCCAACTGTGCCACTCCAAGTGCTTGAACCTAAACATCTCCAGCTACTGGCCTCAAGCACTGGCATACCAGCCTGTCTGCCCTGTCCTGCTGCCTTGAGTATTTACTGCCTGGGCTCAGAATGATGCTGAAGCTGATGCCCTGGCTACCAGTGCAATCTGGCTCCTTCCATCTGCAAGCTACAGTAAAGCAAAACCAGACAAAATGAGGTTCTAGAAAGCTCAGAGCGTCAAGGTCATGCTTCACTGCTGAACAGCGCTGTAGGGTCAAGTGGAGATTGCAGCTTGCCTTTCATCAGCCCTCTAAAAATACTGTGCTTTACAGAGCCTGCTTTCTGCAGAAGCTTAGAAGTGGCCAGACAAGTGAAACAGTTAATAGCAGAAATTAATCCTACAGCCTGCTGAGTTCACACCGAACCATAGCTGAGTATGAGAGTGAGCGAGCAGATGGGATGGGCAAGATGAATGGTTTGAGTAATTGGGAAAAACACAGACACTGAGAGGAAACCGAAGGAAGATAAGAGGAGAAATCTCTGCCCAGTGAGGGACAAACTCTCAAAGCAGCTGGGATTTCATCCAGGGACTTGATGAAGGCCAGGAAAGGAGCATCTAAGGATACTGAACTGAGAGACACTAAGAGAAGGAAAATAATCCAAGGCTGCCCTGGCTGGTTCATTACAAAAAAACCAAACCAACAAACAAAAAAACCCCCAAAACCCCCCAACAACAACAAAAGAGGAAAATGCTTTAAGAAATAATTTGAGACAAAAGAATAGAAGGTAAAGAAAGTGGGGGAAAAATAGAAAAAAGAGACAAAGAAATTCAAGAAAGGGGAAGCAGACAGCAGGAGACAAATGCCAAAGTTCAGTATTCTCAGGCTGCTAAATTAGATCTGACTTTCTTGGCACTTGACCATATTCTGTCACCAGCTATATAATCCGACTGATTAATAAATGCAGCAGATATGCATTAAACAGTCCTGACTTTGTCCTTGTTTTTCCACCAGAGACTCCTGCTCTAGTGAGCACCACTTTCCCCGGGATCCTGCTCAAACCTGTTAATTGTTGTGCCGCAGACTCCCAGCTCAGTCATTTGCCTCCCCCTTTCCCACTGTTGACATAACACTGCCCCGCTTGGGTTAAATTCCCAAGTGGCCCTTTCCTAGATTAACAGTGTGCATTTTGTCCCAAGGGAGAGAAACTGTGCTAAGATACTGCCATCTGTAATACAGCTTTCCTCTTTGATGGGAGACTCTTGTCCTCTGGTTGCAGCTGTATGTTGCCTCCCCAGCCCTTTCCTGACACAAACGAGCAGAGGAAATGATCTAGCTCAAAGAAAGAAAGGAAAAAAANGTCTCAGCACATCCATTCAGCCCTAAGCAGTTGCACCTAGCAGTTGTCCTAACTTCTTTCCCCTCGAGTAGGAGGTGTGCGTGAGTTCTCCTGGGGCAAGGCGCTGCGATGTGAAGCCACCCCTCGAGCACAGACTGGGCAGGCAGGACCTACCACAGCCAGGTGGAACAAGCTGTGGCATCTGCTTATCCTGCACTTTTATGATGGGCATTCAAGAACTGCCACCTACGCTCAGCTCTCAGCGAGGGTCTAACTGAAAACATGATTTAATATGATTATGGGGACCAGCTACGGGTCACTTGCTTTGACTTGAGGACCACACTCTACGACCACCGCTGTAGCGCGCTGCAATTCCGCTGAATTATTTTCACATCCTGTTGGTTACTTGGAGCTACTGAGCACTTACTTCATTTCATTTGCTCTCCAGTCAGTTGAGTTTTGCTAAAAGCAGGAACTGTCACTGTTGGTCTAAATTATAATGAGTTCAGGGAGTCTGTCACTGGAACAATAGATCCAGGCGCAGACACCGCAACTGGCTTTAATCTGCGGAGAGTTGATCTGGTTCCAGCAACGTTCTGCAAACACCATCAGACACAATCAGCTGCAAACTGCTTCAAGCTACTCAGCAGACATGTCACCCAGGTACCGTGGAGTGTTACTTCCCATATGCTGCCAGAGCGCAGGAATGGGGTTGTGACAAGGGGAGAAGAGATTCAGCCTGAAACCTCCACGCCATTAATTCGCTTGCCCTTAAGAATCCTCCTATGACATTTCCTCTCGCAGAGCCAAGCAAACCCACCAGAACCAACAACTGTGCTGCTGCCAGCGCCGCACACCAGACCTTGCAATGAATTAATACAAGCTCTGTCAGCTATCAAAACTTCCAGCTCTTGCACCACCAAGGCTCTAGCTGCCAAACTGGCTGAGATTTGCACACCGTGCTCAGGCAGCTGACAGAGCAGCTTAGGAAACACTCGGAAGATCCGTGAGGGATGTACGTTTTCTTTCTTAACCAGTCACAGAGAACTCTGCCCTAAATTGCTCCCCTGCTTTTGGCTTGCCACTGCCACCGGCCTCACTGTTGCCTTTACGAAGCATTTTCCTCACTTGTGATGCTGCGGACCCGTTTCCATCCAAGCTCGGGGCCATATTCTGCCATCGCTTTCACGCTGCATATCTCAGGATTTAAAATTAGGCGAGTAACGAGTCTCTGCCATGTAATTTACATCTAATCAGTATTCTGCTCTTCTGCTGCTCATCTCAAAGGGTGTCTACGAGAAGGGTGGGCAGCGCGCAGGGAGGACTGCGATTCACTCCGAGGAGAAAACTACCTCCTCTTAATGCGGGAGTGCACGCTGGAGGAGTGCATGCATCAGCTCTGCCAGCTGTGCCACGCCGAAAACCTCCCCGCAGGGGTTCAACCAAGTCCACCCAGCCACGCATGCACCGTAGAGGTGAGCCCCAGTCCCGGGAGCGGCACAAAGGAACTGCTCTCGCCTGCTGCACCCAAACAAACCGTCCCCACTTCTGTACAACCCTCGCAGCTATGCAGACACAGAAGGTGCGAGGGATTATTCCACCCAAATTACAAGGCAGCTATTGCTCCTTTCCCCTTCTCTCCGGGTCTAACACAAGCCAAACGGCAGTGGAAACGCTCCCAGCAGAGCTCCTTTTTCTACATAGGCAGGCAAACCCTGCGTTCGTACCGGTGAGGCACCGCTGACACAAAAGAGATAAACTGCCATCAACACCTTCCCCCCCGGTGCCGCCCATGCAGTTTGGCACCTTTGTTGCCTTGTTTAGGTGGTTATGAAGAGCCTGAGTAGTTATTATCATGAACTTCTTAACCGCTGGTAGCAGAAAGCAGAGCTGTGCCACCCCACAGCACTGAAGGCACTGAGGTAGTGTCCATCTGAAACGGGGAAAGAGGAGAACGAGAGGGCGCGGGAGCAGGAGGTTACAGTCGGGGGTGGCAGAGGAGACAGAGCTGCAATAGAAAATGCTACGGGTAAGGGACAGGGACAAGTGATCAGAAAAGAGATGCTTAGCTATTTATTTGGCCATACTGCCTTGCCCTCTTGGCAGCATCACAGTCTGACCAGACCACTACATCCCAATTGGACTTTACACTTTGGGCTCCATCCCTCAGCTCCGGTGCGAGCCAGAGCTTGGTGCAGCCGAGCAAAGCTGCTGAAGGAGAGGCTGCTCCCTGCCCATTCTTTACGTAAGGGAGTGAGCACACCTTCCTGCGGGGGCTGTTTCTTGCCTGTGGCTTAGCAGAGTTCACAGCATCTTGGACATCAACACCTTTGCTGCCAATCCCTGCTCGTCTCAGCACCCATCCTTTGCATTGCATGAAAAGCAAATGACAAACATACGGACAGCAAAGTATTTTTATTCCATCTTTATTGCCTGCTGACATGTTCAATATGCTCAAACTACATCTGAGGGACTGCATAGAGAGTGTTTCTTGTTTATATTTGATGTACGGCAGAACACTTTACATTGCACCAAATGTTGAGCAAACGGTAACATAACAGAGAAGCTGCAGTGGCAGCTGGAATTTCTGAGGTGGGCTACAGAGACTCTCCGAGGGCAAAAGTCTGCTCATCTTATTCAAATGAACTGCTTTTCTGGCCAAATCCTGCTCTTATATGCCAACTGACGAACACAGACCTAGTAACATGGGAAAACATGGAATAACTCCGAGCTTCAATTCCCCCAGCAAGCTGAAAAACAGACAGGAGCTGCAAAATAGAGAAGTAACTGCAGGCAGGCAGAATGGCCAGGAGAAAGGCTTCTTGCATGCTGCATTTACAAGCCAGATGCCTGGGTTAGAGCAGAATAGAATAAGCCAGGTTGGAAGACACCTCCAAGATCTCTAGGAATGGATTACACAGATCCTAAACCCATCACTTTTAGTTAAATCTGAATATATTACTTGGGCAGATAGAGGCATCTCCTGTGGCTGCTCTACACCAAACTGTGGAGCTTGGTGCCCCTGGCTTACACCACCTTTGTTCTTACACGCAGGTGAAACCTAAGCTGAAAAATAGACAGGAGGTGCAAAATAGAGAAGCAACTGCAGGCAGGCAGAATGGCCAGGAGAAAGGCTTCTTGCATGGTGCTTTTACAAGGCAGATGCCTGGGTTAGAGCAGAATAGAATAAGCCAGTCTGGAAGACACCTCCAAGATCTCTAGGAACGGATTACACAGATCCCAAACCCATCACTTTTAGCTAAATCTAAATATATTACTTGGGCAGACAGAGGCATCTCCTGTGGCTGCTCTACACCAAGCTGTGGAGCTTGGTGCCCCTGGCTCAAGACCTCAACCAGCCTGGCCTTGAACACCTCGAAGGGAGGAGCAGCCACAACCTCCCCGGGCAACCTGTTCCATCACCCTCACTGTGAAGAACTTTCTCCTAACATCCCGTTCAAATCTCCCCTCTGCCAATTTGAACCCATTCCCCCTCGTCCTGTCATTACAAGACCTTGTGAATAGTCCCTCCCCAGCCTTCCTGTAGCCCCCTTCAGATACTGGAAGGTTGCTATAAGGTCTCCTCGAAGCCTTCTTTTCTCCAAGCTAGAATAAGCCAGGTTGGAAGACACCTCCAAGATCTCTAGAAATGGATTACACAGACCTTAAACCCATCACTTTTAGCTAAATCTAAATGTATTACCTGGGCAGATAGAGGCATCTCCTGTGGCTTCTCTACACCAAGCTGTGGAGCTTGGTGCCCCTGGCTTACATCACCTCTGTTCTTACACACAGGTGAAACCCAAGATGAAAAATAGACAGGAGCTGCAAAATAGGTAAGTAACTGCAGGCAGGCAGAATGGCCAGGAGAAAGGCTTCTTGACAGGCACACAGGACTCCATGTCTAACCCAGCAGACCTATGCATGGAGGAGTATCAGTAGATAGGGCCACGAAGATGCTGAGAGGGCTGAAGCAGCTCTGCTATGAGGACAGGCTACAAGAGTTGGGGCTCTTCAGCCTGGAGAAGAGAAGGCTTTGAGGAGACCTTATAGCAACCTTCCAGTATCTGAAGGGGACCTACAGGAGGGCTGGGGAGGGACTATTGATAAGGTCTTGTAATGTCAGGACGAGGAGTAATGGGTTTAAACTGGCAGAGAGGAGATTGAAACTGGATATTAGAAGGAAGTTCTTTGCAGTGAGACACTGCACAGGTTGCCCAGGGAGGTTGTGAAGCACTATTGACAGGGTCTTGAAGTGACAGGATGAGGAGGAATGGGTTTAAACTGGCAGAGGGGAGATTGAAACTGGATCTTGAACTGGAAGTTATTTGCAGTGAGGCACTGCACAGGTTGCCCAGGGAGGTTGTGAAGCACAGAATCACCCAATATGATTACATCCAGTGTGATCACATTGGGTGATTCTGTGCTCCACAACATCCCCAGAGGTGTTCAAGACCAGGCTGGATGAGTCCTTGAGCAATCTGTTCTAGTGGGAGTTGTCCCTGCCTATGGCACAGGGGGATTGGAACTGGCTGAGCTTTGAGATCCCTTCCAACCTAAACCATTCTATGCTTGTATGATTTATTTATGTTACACAGGAGGATTCCCTGCTTTGGAGAATCCCTGTTCACAAGCAATCCCTGTGGCCAGCAGCAGTGGGGATGTCCTTCTGCCCTGTACTGGCACTGGGGAGGCCTCACCTTGAGCACTGTGTGCAGCTCTGGGCCCTCATTGCAAGGAGGATATTGAGGTGCTGGAGCAGGTCCAGAGAAGAGCGACAAGACTGGGGAGGGGGCTGGAAGGGAAGTCTCATGAAGAGAGGCTGAGGGAGCTGGGGGTGCTCAGCTTGGAGAAGAAAAGACTTAGAGGGGACCTTATCACTCTCTACAGCTACCTAAAAGGAAATTGTAGCCAGGTGGGGGGGTCAGGCTCTGCTCCCAGGCAACTTGTGACAGGACAAGAGGGCATGGTCAAAAGCTGCACCAGGAGAGGAGGCTTAGGTTGGATGTTAGGAAGAACTTCCTCACAGAAAGGATGATTAGGCACTGGGATGGACTGCCCAGGGAGGTGGTGGAGTCACCATCCCTGGAGGTCTTTAAGAAGAGATTGGATGTGACACTTGGTGACATGGTTTAGCTGATGTGGTGCTGTTAGGTCACAGGCTGGACTTTATCTCAGAGGTCTTTTCCAGCCTCAGTGACTCTGTGATTCTGTAAAAAGGGGCTGAGAACTTGGTCAAACAGGAAGGAACTGTCTCTCAGGGAAAAGCAATGCAGACTTTTAACCTCATTTCAGAGGATAATAAAGGAAACATACAGACAAGAGCAATCCTTCAATCCCTGCCCAAGACCAAGGTCACTGCATAATGCTTCCTTCATTATGGCCTCTGCTGCTTCTTACCCAGGAGACAAGCTGGAATTTACCTCCAGTGGATGCTGGGTTCCCTTGTGATGTGCAAAGCACCCACCCTACCTTGCAAGGGACCTGGCCAGTCCCTGTGTGGTGCATTTACAAGCCAGATGCCTGGGTTAGAGTAGGATAGAATAAGCCAGTCTGGAAGACACCTCCAAGATCTCTAGGAACAGATTACCCAGATCCTAAACCCATCACTTTTAGCTAAATCTACTGCTTGGGCAAAGAGAGGCATCTCCTGTGGCTGCTCTACACTAACTCCCCAGTTCTGTGGCAAATTTGAACCCATTTGGGGTAGAGAACAAACACTTTAAACTGTTGTTCCTGATCACACTTGGTTATTTGATTAGATACTGGACTGGCCTCTCCCAAGAGGCTCCTACCTACAGACCTAGTACCTGTGTCACACGTTTGAAATCCCTTTTACCTCTCCAGGATGGATTTTCTTATGTGCCACACAGGTTAGCTGACAGTGACAGACAAACAGGGAATGCAACTAAGCTTTCTACTGTGACAGCTGAATTTGGACCAATGATGAACTCAAACCAAACTGACCAGTTTACACCAGGTGACTTAGGAGCAGAGAAGCCAGCTGTGTAGGGTGGAAGAAGAGCTCCAACAACTCCTTCCCACCCTGGTACAGTAAAGCCAGAACACAAGCATGCTCCATCCCTAACGTGGAGCTTGGTGCCTCTGGCTTCCACCACCCCTGTTCTTACACACAGGTGAAATCCTGCCTGTTCTGAGACAGGTCTAACATCTGCTTCATTGACAGTAGGATTTCACCCTCTGACCTGATCTCTTTGGATCCAGGCTGGCACAAGATCCCAGCTGGATCCCATGCTATTTCATCAGAGCATGCCTGTGTTGCTTTCAGCACAGGACCCTGCACAGACCTGTATTTCCCATACTCTGAGACAACATACCCTGAGGAAGACAGAGAGGAGGGAGAGAGTGAGAGACCCAAGAGGACTCTGTGGCTTTATCAGGTTGGTGTGAAGATGGAGCTGCTCAGACTGGGGCCCTGCACTTCTGTGGCCAACAAAGTGGTTTCAGCTGGCCTTTGGAGGGCGAGGCAAACTCTAACACACCAAGTAACGACTACATCTTTGTAGATCATGCAGGGCATCTTCTGCCTCTTTTGCAATGCTTAACCACGGTCAAACACATAGGTCTACCTAAACTGGGAGAGCAGAAAGCTGAAAAAAACCCAACCAACCAAACAAACCTAAAGCCAGAAAAAGGAGGGGAGGAGGGGAGGAGGGG
>VWZI01007827.1:173780-186643 GCA_013396835.1 Psilopogon haemacephalus
ACTGGCTGAGCTGTAAGGTTTCTTCCAACCTAAACCATTCTATGATTCTACAATTCTAAGTCATGCTAATGTGGGCACTGAGCTGTTGGTTACCTCAAGGACAGGGTAATAACTCTCCTTTTTGCTACTGCTGCTAACCCCAGCAGAATGACAGCCTCAGTTCTGATAGCATCACCAACCACAGGGCTCTAAGCAGCATCTTGTAAATCAAATGGTAATTGAAGAAAGCCTAAGAAAATCCAGGACTGCTCAGGTCTGTCAGTTGTGGGCCAGGAAACAAAACCCTGTCTCTTCTTGCTTCTGATGCTTGTGGTAGAAAAATAAACCTCGCATGTGGCTGCTGTTGGCTCTGATCTCAGCAATGACAGCAGCAGGAGGAGGAATTAAAAAAAAAACAAAAAACAACAGAAAAAAAAAAAAAAGGCTGAGTGATTCAAACCATCTAATAATAGATTGAATCTCACAAAACACTGTGAAAATAAGAACGAAACAAAGTCACTTATACAGCACCCAAAAACGTACTGGAGAAAGACTTAATCACAACAGTGACTTTCCTGGGTAGTTTCTATTATTTTTTTTTTTTATATCCTCAGCTCTGAAGAGCAGACAGGAAGAAGCTTCCCAGGGATGTTAGCTACATCTACCCAAGGATGATTGCATCTGTAATTCATAGAATCGCAGAATGGTTTAGGTTGGAAGGGACCTCAAAGNCCCAGGTTGAAGAGCCCCAACTGTACAGCACACAGGTGGAAGCCTCTGACCCTTACATTTGGAGGGCAGGGGTCGATTGTTTCACCTTCCAGGTCTTCAGCCCTACTCCTGGCAACTGCTTAGACCAGGCAACTGAGATTTAAATGTGGTGCTTATCTCTGTATCAATGATGATGATCACAGTGGAGTGGAAGGTTCACTCTGCTTTGACTTCTGAGAAGGAAGCAGAGAACGATTTAGGAAATGACACTGTTCTCACTAACAGTCAGGCAGCTCACCTATTATTTCCTTACAGGTGTGAAAACTAACCCAGCAATTTCCTGAGGAACACTGCTTAAAATGTGAACTGTTTGGCTGATCTGTGTTAAAAACTCGGTGCTCAGAATATTGAACTGTGGGAGCCAATCCAGAGGAGGCCACCAAGATGCTCAGAGGGCTGCAGCAGCTCTGCTATGAGGACAGGCTACAAGAGCTGGGGCTCTGCAGCCTGGAGAAGACTTCCAGGAGACCTTGGAGTGGCCTTCCAGTATCTGAAGGGAGTTACAGGAGGGCTGGGGGGTGACTATTTACATGGTCTTGTAATGGGTTTAAGCTAGCAGAAAGGATATTTAAACAGAATGTTAGGAAGCAGTTCTTTCGAGTGAAGGTGGTAAGACACTGGCACAGGTTGCCCACTGAGGTTGTGGAGCACAGAATCAACCAATGTGATCTTTGATCACATTCTGTGATTCTGTGCTCCACAACCTCCCTGGCGGTGTTCAAGGCCAGGCTGGATGAGGTCTTGAGCATCCTGATCTAGTGGACGCCTTTGGTGGGGGGTTGGAACTAGATGATCTTTGAGGTCTCTTCCAACCTAAACCATTCTATGATTCTATATTTAAACAGGATGTTAGGAGGAAGTTCTTTCCAGTGAGGGTGATGAGACACTGGCACAGCTTGCCCAGGGATGTTGTGGAGCATAGAATCACTGAATGTGATCAAAGATCACATTGGGTGATTCTGTGCTCCACAACCTCCCTGGAGGTGTTCAAGGCCAGGTTGGATGAGGCCTTGAGCAACCTGTTGTAGTGGGAGGTGTCCCTGCCTATGGCACAGGGGGGTTGGAACTGGCTGAGCTTTGAGGTCCCTTCCAACCTAAACCATTCTATGGTTCTAATATGGAAAGTGCCTTACGACTGAACGAACTTTCCATTTGTCTTTCTTTCGACCACCTGAAAACTTGAGAAAAGAGTTTCTCTTCCAGAACCTTAAGAAAGAGACACTTCCTAATGGACATTCCAGAAGGAAGATGGAGAGTTGAAGAGTTAAGATGGAGACAAGCATTTACCCAGAGTGCTTCATGTTTTGGGGCTTATCCATTCGCACAGCCAGCTTGATCTTCAGGTCTTGATCCGGGCAGTTTTTGGAAACAGTCATCTTGTGCCACTCTGATTGCTTTGGGCTATTTGGAGTTGGGTGGAGGACAACCTGCAAAAGACAAAAGCAACAAAGTCAAAGGGAGAATTACTCACAGAATTGGCTTTAATGGGGAAAACCAAGAGCAGGTGAGTTGGCTTTGCTCTGAAAGCCAGCCTGGATATTTCTATTCAGGTCAGTGAGGATGAAGTGTGGGCAGCAGGGCAAGGGAGGGGATTCTCCCCCTTTACTCTATCCTCGTCAGACCCCACCTGGAGTATGTGTGCAGTTCTGCAGCCCCCAGCACAGGAGGACATGGAACTGCTGGAGAGAGTCCAGAGGAGGCCACAAAGGTGCTCAGAGGGCTGCAGCAGCTCTGCTATGAGGACAGGCTGAAAGAGTTGGGGCTCTGCAGCCTGGAGAGGAGAAGGCTTCGAGGAGACCCTAGAGTAGCCCTCGAGTATCTGAAGGGGACCTACAGNGTCCCTTCCAACCTAAACCATTCTATGATTTTTATGGCTTTTTAGAAGTACAAGTTGCAATTTGGAGATTTATTCCTATATTCTGTGAGGCTCCTACCCAATGTTCATGGGGCAGTGTGGCACAGAACCACTTGTGAGGGGGCTGGAGCACAGCCCAGTGAGGAGAGGCTGAGGGAGCTGGGGGTGTGCAGCCTGGAGAAGAGGAGGCTCAGGGCAGACCTCATTGCTGTCTGCAGCTACCTGAAGGGAGGTTGTGGCCAGGTGGAGTTGGTCTCTTCTGCCAGTCACCCCGGGACAGAAGGAGGAGACACAGCCTCAAGCTGCACCAGGGCAGGTTCAGGCTGGATGTCAGGAGGAAGTTCTTGCCAGAGAGAGTGATTGGCATTGGAATGGGCTGCCCAGGGAGGTGGTGGAGACCCCATCCCCGGAGGTGTTCAAGCAAAGCCTGGATGGAGCACTTAGCGCCATGGTTTAGTTAATTAGAAGATATTAGGTGATAGACTGGACTCAATGATCTTGCAGGTCTTTTTCCATCCTAGTTAATTCTGTGATTCTGTGATCAGTGCCCATTGTTTTAGGAAAGATCATGGTAAACAAAGTGTCCAGGGAAATCAGCCCAGATATGATGATGGACTAACACAATTAGCAAATCAGCAACAAGCTTTTGCTGAGGTTGCCCACTGCAATTGCCCACTTCCAGACTCACCCAACTTGGTCAGCCTCCAACCTTCCTGACATTCCCTATGCAAAGGGGTACTGAGGGCTCAGAAAGCCCTTCCTCAAATGGTTTATTTATTGCTGTGATGTTGTGGGGCTTGATCTTTGCACACTGGTAAGGCTGTAGACAACATTTTATGGAGGCTTGTGTGGCTGACTGCACTACGACAGCAGCTACAACCTGCATCCCCTGCACGACACCAGTGGCTGCAGGACTCTCTGCCCGGACTTCATGCAGTGCAGAAGCAATGAGCCCATCACAAGCTGGGGTAAATCAGCACACCATCAATGGCTGCAGTAGAGCTATGAAGATGAACATTGATGTTTTTGGCTTGGCTCATCAAAGAATCTGAAAGGCTCCAAGGGGTGAGTAGTCTTTCCTGGTCAGAGCTGTGCTTTCCCCACTCGCTGATTAATCCCCTACAAAGCAAATCTGCTCTCTCAGACAGCAAGCCACAAAACATCCTCCCAGAACAACATCACATGCATCATCTTCTCCAGGTGTTTCTATGTGTTATCTGAAGTGCTTTAACCCTCTCCTTCCTAATCCCTTCCACTTCTGATGCTTTTAGTCTCGGAGGTAACTTTGTCTGGCACAAATTCATGTAAGATTGCACTGTCCTGTAGTGAGATGTGGACATGCTGGAGCGTGTCTGGAAAAGGGCCACGAGGATGCTCAGAGGGCTGCAGCACCTCTGCTGTGAGCACAGACTGAAGGAGTTGGGGCTGTGCAGCCTGCAGAAGAGGAGGCTCCCAGGTGACCTTCTTGTGGCCTTCCAGCATCTGAAGAGGGATACAAATAAGCTGGGGAGGGACTTTTGAGGCTCTCAGGGAGTGACAGGACTAGGGGGGACAGAGCAAATCTGGAGGTGGGGAGATTGAGATTGGATGTGAGGAGGAAGTTGTTGAGCATGAGAGTGGTGAGAGGCTGGAATGGGTTGCCCAGGGAGGTGTTTGGGGCCACATCCCTGGAGGTGTTTGCAGCCAGGCTGGCAGAGGCTGTGGGCAGCCTGGTGTAGGGTAGGGTGTCCCTGGGTATGGCAGGGGAGTTGGAACTGGCTGATCCTTGTGGTCCCTTCCAACCCTGACTGATTCTATGATTCCTTTAAATCCATCAACTTTTATGCAAACAAATTACT
Organism: Psilopogon haemacephalus; assembly: GCA_013396835.1. NCBI lineage: Eukaryota > Metazoa > Chordata > Aves > Piciformes > Megalaimidae > Psilopogon > Psilopogon haemacephalus. The sequence continues at coordinate 178,224 of VWZI01007827.1, forward strand.
TCACAAATGGTAGCATCCACCCAGTTCAACAGCAGCAGTTATTTGATGTGCTGCTATCACTGACTCACAGCTCAGGTGTGGTGCATACCCCTGTCAAACTCCAGCCCAGACTATAATCTTGTATTTCTCTACTCTACTGCTGAGTCAACAACCTCCATCAAAATATCCTTGATGTTATTGTTGTTTGATGAATGATTAAATAAAATTATTCTCTTGCCTTCTGCGCTGGTTTGAACTAATTGGAGAATTTGAGTGAGAAATTAGGCTATTGGCTGAGAGAGGAAAACACAGGAGGGCTCTTCACCCAGAGCTCTACTGAGAAAGGAAAAAAAGTTGTTTTTAAAAGTGTAACCAAAATATAGATAGGGCAAACGGCTTCAGACCTTGCTGGGCTGCAGCTGCTTCTCTTGCATGGTTCCTTTGTCTCTCTGCCTTGGTAGCTAATTCTCAGTAATTCTACTAACTTCTTTCCTACGACTAATCCCCCTGGCCGATCTACCTCCACTTAATTTCAGCATCAACAGGTAGTGAGATAAGCTTGGGGAAGGGGGGAAAAGTGGTAGGGGGTGGTTGGTTACCCCTCTTGGGGATTTTGGTCTCTGGGAGGGCTGTGGTGTTTCTGTATTACCTTTTCATTGTATATATCTGTAAATATCTGTTCTACATTGTAAATATCTGCTTGTATATTGTGCAAAGCTGTAAATATAAAGCTTCATTTACCAACTTCCAGTGTCCTGAGTCCTAGCCGGGGTCTATTTCAAAAGGTAGGGGGGCAGGTAACTGCTAAACCACCACACCTTCTCTAAAGCCTGAGGTTAACAGCAGTGGATTCTTGACCTCACTCATCAACATTACTTATCACAACTTTCATTGAATTAGACTAAAGCCTTGTCTGCCAGGAATCTGATGCTGTCAATGCTTACATAGGGAACTGAGGAACACCAACTGCATTCCTCTTGCCACAAAAAAAAGATGTTTGGAGCGAATCCTCCACGTGGGACATTGTTAAAACATGGATGGACTCAAACTCTGGCCAGCACCCAGGACCCCCTACTGCAAGGCAGATCATGCAAGCACACAGACTTGCAGTGAACTGCATCTCTTGGCGAGGCAGCAGCCACTCAGGGTGTTTGGGATCTTCTCCGCTTTGATTTCTAACTCTTTGTCATCAAAACTTGCACAAACTTTACTCAGTGTTGTTGTAATTCATGGCCCTTCCCCTCCCTGCTTCCAGCAGATGAAGCCCGTGGGAGCCTTGCCACTAGCTTCAATAGGGCCAGGATGTATTCCCATGCCTTCAGCTCAGAGCTTGGGAGCATTTTCCAGCTCTGCCTTCAAAGGAAGCGGCAAAAGCAGGGGCGCAGGCTGGCTGCCAGCTTAACGCTCGCAGCAGAAAGTGGGCATTGTGCAAGCCTGGCAGAGCACAAAGCCACTTCTCACAGGGCAGCTGGGCAGGGCCAGGTTTGACCAGAAATCCTGCCTCCCTCCTCGCTCTCTGCACACAGGTCGATGCCCACACCAACAGCTAAACCAGGAGCTAAACCTGGTTTCATTATGTCATTAAAGAAGTGCTCCTGATGCAACTTGAGCAGCCACGCGTCACCCCCCGGCCCTGTGGGCACACCAAGCAGCCCTTTGAAAGCACTGGTGGCCATGGGCCAGGGGACATCACTGCCTGGCTCCCTCTGCTCACCACTGCTGGCCCACATCCTTCGGCTCGCAGAAGCTCAGGGCCAAGGGACAGCTTCCCGCTGGACTGGGAATGAAAGTGCATTGGTGGGGCTGGCTCATCAGCATTCCAGGGCAAGAGGGGTTGCTTTGGGGCCTGACATCTTTCTCACAACAACATTGCACAGCTAATTGCTTCCCGAGACCAGCAAAGTCAGCACTGCTCCTGGCTGCCCATGGAAACAGGACTTACAAAGCAAATGGGTCCACATCTCCTGTAACCACTCAGGGGGGAAAAAAAAGCATCGCAGCTGGCTGGGTGGAAAGCTGTGCTGAGGGTGCCTCAGTGGGCAAAGGCAGGAGTGCCAGGCTGTCTGAAGGAGGAAGTCTTGAAAACAGCCCTGAAAAGACTGATGATCACCAAATCACAGAATGCATCACCTTGGAAGAGACCTCAAAGACCATCTAGGCCAAGCCTTGTCCCAGCACTGAAAGGTTGACTTTGATGCTGTGCAGCAAAGCAATTGCAGGTCTTCAGCCGGAGTGCTGCAGCCTAGTGGGGTCATCCCCTCTGCTAAAATGGGAGCAGGACAGGAAGAAAAGATTAAAGGAAAGTCCAGAGGCACGTTGACTATTGGAAGACTGAGAGGAGAAAAGAAGGACTAGCTTTGCATTTCTCTCTCTCAAGAGCATGAACGTAGTGTGAACACTCACATAGCTAAGATGAACTTAAATTAGATGAATCAGAATCACAGGCTGCACTCTCCACCCTAAAGATACTCACTAAATCACTAGAACCTGAGAGAGCATCCAGCACTTGTCTGAACAGGATGGACACAAAATCACATTTTTTAAGGAAAAACTTGGTTGTGCAGACACAGACTCTCCTGGGCAAGGGCACAGGCCAGCATGGAGAGAGCAAGAAACATAGCAACAGGTCAGTTCGTAACTGCAAATTCTGTACTGGGGCTTGCCACAGCATCAGTGGCTTTCTTGGCCACAGCCATGAAGACAGGCTGAAGAGCAAGCTGTGATGCAGGCAGAGCCCAGCCTGCCCCTGGACATCACTCAGGCCACACTGAGCTGTAGCCTGGAGGCTGCCAAGCCTGCAGGCTAAGATGCAGCCTTTCTTCACCCTTGCCAAGCCTGCATGTTAAGATGAAGCCTTTCTTCACCCTTACTGATCTCACAGGGTCTTCACCATGCTGATCTCACAGCACTGAAGACCTGAGGAAGGCAGGGCAGGAAGCTTGTTGTCGCTTACACTTGAGGAAACACAAATGATAGAGCTGGAAAACATCCCCAGAGACTAGCTGAAGCATCCCAAAGCCACAGAAATTGCTGTCCACAGAGCCTAGCTGAAGCATCCCAAAGCCACAGAAATTGCTGTCCACAGAGCCTAGCTGAAGCATCCCAAAGCCACAGAAATTGCTGTCCACAGAGNTCTTCACCCTTGCCAAGCCTGCATGTTAAGATGAAGCCTTTCTTCACCCTTACTGATCTCACAGGGTCTTCACCATGCTGATCTCACAGCACTGAAGACCTGAGGAAGGCAGGGCAGGAAGCTTGTTGTCGCTTACACTTGAGGAAACACAAATGATAGAGCTGGAAAACATCCCCAGAGACTAGCTGAAGCATCCCAAAGCCACAGAAATTGCTGTCCACAGAGCCTAGCTGAAGCATCCCAAAGCCACAGAAATTGCTGTCCACAGAGCCTAGCTGAAGCATCCCAAAGCCACAGAAATTGCTGCCCACAGATCGTGGGGAGTTGTGGGCTGCAGGGAAGGGGGACAGCAGTCCCAAGGTGCTGGTTTAGGGACCACAGGTGTGAGAGGCAGAGATGGGGTGGGAAGGTTGTTTCTATGGCCAGTACCCTGTGAATCTGAGCTCTTTGCTATTACAGGAGGGGTAATGAACCCTCGTGTTGCACTCCCAGGCCAGCCCCACTGGAGCTGCCAGTTCAGCCCCAGTCCCAGGGGAAGGCAGGATTCCAAGCCCTTTGCAGCGAGCAGCGCAGTCAGCGCTTTCAAACGCCCAAACCGTGCACCGGCTGCTCAGCAGATAGGAGAGCAGCTTAACACTCTCTTGCCAAACTTAAACCCCCTCTTTTTTTTGCTTCAGCATAATCCCTCCCCCCTTTTCTGCCTGAGGAATGTCCATTTCCGTAAGCAACTTCTAAGGCTTTCCGGAGTGCCAACGCCGCGCACAGGCTCTCTGCCCGCGCGGCGCAGAGGCACAGCCAGCTGAAATGCTGCCACCAGAAACTCACAACAAAGCCAGCATGAGAGATGCACTCCTCCCCAGCAGTGGGGAGCTCGCTTTTCTTCCCCCCCTCCCGAAGCTTGGCAAAAAAGCAGAGCACGTCGCGCTCCACAGATATTTCCATCCAGGAGAGATTTCTCCTGAAAAGCAGGGCCAGAAGGCAGCGTTACTAAACTCGACACCTCCTTACCCTCCCAAGCTCCTTGTCCTCCAGAGCCAGCACTCCTGTGCTCTCCGTGAACAGCTTCACCTTCACTGCAGGCAGGGCGTGTGTCGTCGTGAAGTCTCCTTGGGTGCCCCAGCTGTGGAAACAAGGATGAGAGACGTTGAGGCTGATGCCGGTCAGCAGCGCTACCGCCTGGGCGTGCAATGGTTAACCGCAAAACGTCCTGCGGGTCTGGCACAAGCCAAAGTGGCTGGGCTGTCTGAGTGACAAGGGCATTCATTATCTTCTTTGGGAAGTGTGGGACAGATGTTTGGAAGACCCACGATGGCTCTTCAGAGGAAAAAAAAAGCGTATTTGGGAGCAGCGTGAAACCAAATTGTAGAGAACTTTATTGTGCGGCGAGAACAATGTGTGTCCTGCAGCGATGGCCTCTGCAGTCAAAACACAAGTTGAGGATCGAGGACATCTGTGCCTAGGACATCTGTCATCAGTCATGCCTCTGTTTTGCTCTTGGCTATAAACTCTCCTTACCAGGCTCACAGGGCTTTCTTAACCTGGGTCCTCTCCTGAGTCCCAGCCCAGCTCTCCTGCCCATCGCAGGTTTAAGTTCAAGACTGGAGTAATCCTAATTGGGACTGCAATGCAGATCAGCTCCATGGGGATGGGACAGGAGCAGGCAGGCAGTGGCTAACTCTCCAGCTGCACAATGAACCATACTCAAGAGCCATTCCCTGGCTGGTCTCGTGGCTCAGAAAGGAGCACTACGGAAGTTGAATGCCCCACAGTGTCTGAAACCCCATCTGACTTGCCTGTTTCTAGAGGTCATCTTAAAGCTCCTGCAATTGCAAGGAGAATCACAGAATCAGACAGGGTTGGAAGGGACCACAAGGATCATCCAGTTCTAACCCCCCTGCCATGGCCAGGGACACCCTACCCTAGATCAGGCTGCCCACAGCCTCTGCCAGCCTGGCTGCAAACACCTCCAGGGATGCGGCCACAAACACCTCCCTGGGCAACCCCTTCCAGGCTCTCACCATTCTCATGCTCAACAACTTCCTCCTCACATCCAGTCTGAATCTCCCCACCTCCAGCTTTGCTACATTTCCCCTACTCCTGTGTAGTGGGTTTGCAGCCCAATAGTCTAATTTCTCACTCAAATTCTCCAATTAGCTCAAACCAACACATCCTGTCACTCCCTGATACCCTAAAAAGTCCCTCCCCAGCTCTTTTGTAGGCCCCCTTCAGATGCTGGAAGGCCACAAGAAGGTCCCCTGGGAGCCTCCTCTTCTCCAGCCTGCACAGCCCCAACTCTTTCAGTCTGTGCTCACAGCAGAGGTGCTGCAGCCCTCTGAGCATCCTCCTGGCCCTTCTCTGGACACACTCTGGCATGTCCACATCCCTCTTGTCCCAGGGGCTCCAGAACTGGATGCAGTACTCCAGGTGGGGTCTCAGCAGGGCAGAGTAGAGGGGGAGAATCACCTCCCCTAGATCAGGCTGGCCAGAGCTGCCTGAGTGTGCAGAGAACATGAGGTCATGCCATGTATGACCTTGCAGGCACAGGGTCCCAGCCACAGTCTACCAATGGCCAAACTTGTCTTTTTAAGTCTTCCAAGGAGAGCCCATCCCACATTAACTTTCCCCATGAGAGTGTGGGAATTGCAGCATGCCATGGGCCACTGGAAGAAAATGTGGCTATGGGCCTGACCACACAAGGCTAGAGGTTTCTTCTCTCATCTCTGGTATCTGAGGGCAGCTTTGGGGACACAGCATCAGCCCAGCCACAGCTCACTGCACTCTGTTTCAAGAGATTATCTTCTTGGGCCCTTTTCCCACCCCAGCTGGACCTGCTGCCCTGTGACATCCTGGAGCGCTCAGCTCACCCAAGCTGCACTGCTGAGCGTGCTCCTGGGGTTCTCTTAAAGCCACCCGAACCTTACACAGCAAGCCTAAGGTCTCTCTTTGATTTAGAGAGATCACAGAGAAAATAAACCCACAAAACACCAAATCATCCTAAGGAGCAGGCCTTTTCAAACAGGCTCATCAAGAGCCTCCCCAAGTGGTGCCACTCACACCTACCTATCAAATGACCTGCACTAAGGCTTTTGAGATACAGGAACACATTTTCCTCTGGCAAACAGACACCGACTGAAGAGAGTCGAGGATCAAAAATTAAATGGAACTTGAACCCTTGTCTGTTTGCAAGCTCTAATTGACTTTGAAAGTAGCATCCACACTAAGGGGTGAAAAGTCTTGATGTGTTTATCTTTGAGACTTCACAGCTGTGCTTCAAGCTTTGCTTCTACAACTGAGAAAATGAGAAACTTATTAAAATAAAGCCAGACAGAAGCTTCCAGACAGAACTAAGCAAAAGACTCCTAATGTGCACTTGCTTTTGCTAGCAGAGAACAGCTCAGCCAAAGGTGAAGGGCAGAAAGAAGACTTGGAAAGAGTGCACTGTTGCACAAAGGATGCTCCTGAACATCTGATCCTGCAGAGGACCAGCATGAAACTAGTGGATAAAACATGCTCTTTCTTTGTATTAAAAAAAAAAATCACTGTGAGCTGCACCTGGAGTACTGTGTGCAGTTCTGGAGCCCCCAGCACAAGGACACCAAACTGTTGGAGTGAGCCCAGAGGAGGCCATGAAGATGCTCAGAGGGCTGCAAGAGCTTGGTATAAGGGCAGGCTATGAGAGTTGGGGCTCTGCAGCCTGGAGAAGGGAAGGCTTCCAGGAGACCTCATCCAACCTGGCCTTGAACACCTCCAGGGAAGGAGCAGTCACAACCTCCCTAGGCAATCTGTGCCAGTGTCTCACCACCCTCACTGCAAACAATTTCCTGCTAACATCCAGTTTCAATCTCCCCTCTACCACTTTAAACCCATCACTCCTCATCTTCTCATTACAAGACCTTGTGAATAGTTCCTCCCCAGCCCTCCTGTGGCCCATTTCAGACACTGGAAGGCTACTATAAGGTCTCCTCGAAGCTTCTTCTCCAGGCTGCAGAGCCCCAACTCTCTCAGCCTGTCCTCAGAGCAGAGCTGCTGCAGCCCTCTCAGTATCTTGGTGGCCTCCTCTGGACTGGCTCCAACAGTTCCACATCCTTCTTGTGTTGGGGGCTCCAGAACTGTACGCAGTTAGTTTCTTTGTCATCTTTGCTCCAAAGTTTTCTCTTTTGGCATTACCATTCCACAGGTTTCATCTTTTCTGATGATGAATCAAACTGCCACCAGTACCAGGCAGGAGAGGTTTGACATAAGTTATCTATAGAACTACAGGTACAGTCAGATCCTCAATATTGAAGCTTTTTTATTTGTGAGCTGTTGGCTACCTAAAAAAATGTTTGAATCATAAGAACCAAGAAGCAATCCGTGGTAGTTAGAGGCTTATTGGAAAATTCCAATAATCCAAAAATCATAGAATGGTTTAGGCTGGAAGAGACCTCAAAGATCATCCAGTTCCAACTCCCCACTATAGGCAGGGATATCTCCCACTAGATCAGGTTGCTCAAGACCTCATCCAGCCTGGCCTTGAACACATCCAGGGAGGGAGCAGACACAACCTCCCTGGGCAACCTGTGCCAGTGTCTCACCACCCTCACTGGAAAGAACTTCCTCCTAACATCCACTTTCAATCTCCCATCTGCCAGTTTAAACCCATTCCTTCTTGTCCTGTCATTACAAGACCTTGTCAATAGTCCCTCCCCAGCCTTCCTGTAGGCTCCCTTCAGATACTGGAAGGTTGCTATAAGGTCTCCTGGAAGCCTTCTCTTCTCCAGGCTGCAAAGCCTTTCAGCCTGTCCTCATTGCAGTTCAGAGCAGAATCCAAATGAACAGGGAATTGGTTGTAAAAGAATAACAATGATGAAGTCTCCATCATTCATTGGTTTGCTAATTGGTATCAAAAAGCCAAAGTATAAACAATTTCCTCTCTTGGTTTTTGGGCACTGGCTCTGTTTGCTGTTCCTTCGCTCCTCCCTGGCTCCTCCACATCTTGTACCAGCACTTTTACTGGTAACACATAAGCCTTGATGGTTTTCTATCTGGGGAGAAAGAAGAAGGTGGCATTGGCCCTTTCTGGGCTTTAATTTGTATGGGGAGGGGGGGAAGATTGGATTTCAGTATCGTGCCTAAATTGCATGTAATTGTAAATACATCCAAACATATTTTGTACACATGCTTGTAAATTTAGCTTGCTGTAAAATATATAGAATCATAGGTTGGAAGAGACCTCAAAGATCATCCAGTCCCAGCCCCCCTGTGCCATAGGCAGGGACACCTCCCACTAGATCAGGTCGCTCAAGACCTCATCCAGCCTGGCCTTGAA
>VWZI01007827.1:188958-201617 GCA_013396835.1 Psilopogon haemacephalus
CAGGGAGGTGTTTGGGTCCACATCCCTGGAGGTGTTTGCAGCCAGGCTGGCAGAGGCTGTGGGCAGCCTGGTGTAGGGTAGGGTGTCCCTGGGCCTGGCAGGGGGGTTGGAACTGGATGATCCTTGTGGTCCCTTCCAACCTGGAGTGATTCCATGATTCTCTGATTCTATGATTCAGCCTGGCCTTAAACACCTCCAGGGATGTGGCCCCAACCACCTCCCTGGGGCAGTGTTGGGAGCTTCTGAAAGCCTAACAGTCTAAAGCCTGCATTTCCATATTTAATCACGAATTAAGTTATCAGTGCAGGAATGTATTTGTTGGGAAAGTGCTTTGGGACCCATTCTGGACAAAACCTTTTCATGAAGTAGCCATCCTGTCTTGTGCCCACATCACCGAGCTCACACTGATGCGTTAAAGCAATAAGACAACACTGACATGCAGTACCTACTGTTGTGGCCAAGGGAGATACACACACAGGCACATACACAGAATCACAGAATGGTTCAGGTTGGAAGGGACCTCAAAGTTCAGCCAGTTCCAACCCTCCTGTGCCATAGGCAGGAACACCTCCCACTCGAACAGGTCGCTCGAGGCCTCATCCAACCTGACCTTGAACACCTCTAGGGTGGGAGTGGCCACAACCTCCCTGGGCCCACCTCTCCAGCCTGTTCAGGTCCCTCTGGATGGATCCCTGCCCTCCAGCAAGTCGACTGTGCCACACAGCTTGGTGCCAGCTGCACACTTGCTGAGGCTGCACTGATTCCTCTGCCCATGTCACCGACAAAGATGTCCAACAGCACTGGTGCCAGCACTGACCCCTGAGGGACACCACTTGTCCTTGAGAGCCACTGACTTAACAATTTCTATTCACCTCTAGTGTGCACACTCCCCAAGAGGAAATTTTAGCTTCCTACAAGCGAAAACCTACAGCTTAATACCCAGGAGAATTCTCTCAAGCACTGTGGTCTCCAGCAAGCCTCCTTGGCCCCCTCACTACTCTGAAGCAGTAGCCCTTTCCTTCAGCATTGCTCCTGTAACTTGATCAAGGCAGAACATCGATGGCTCTGATTGCTGTAAATAATGAACAAGTGCAACTGAATTAGGCTGCTGGGCCATGAATCAGCCCCTGCTAACCAGCTCTGCCTGTCAGCAGGCTAACATGGGAGCAGCTGGAGAGTGATGTGCTTTAGACAGGGCTGACATTTAAACGTGATCTATGACCGGCTCTCACGGGCTTCCAAAGTGCCAGAGGACAGCTTTTCTCCCTCTGCAGACAGATCTATTGAAATCTGCCTTGCTTGCCAGCTTGCACTGGGTAAAGGTGAAAACAATCAGAACAGGAAAGCAGAAATGTCTGTTCAAGGAGAGCTGTGCCCTGCCCTTGGTGGGTTTGCTCCAGGTGTGCATTATGCTCAACGTGCACAGCAGTGAGTGGCTGGAGAGCAGCCCTGAAGAGAGGGACTTGGGGGTGCTGGTGGAGGAGAAGCTCAACATGAGGCAGCACAGAATGGTAAGGGTTGGGAGTGACCTCTGGAGAACATCTCAGAGAATCAGTCAGGGTTGGAAGGGACCACAAGGATCATCCAATTCCAACCCCCCTGCCATGCCCAGGGACACCTACCCTACATCAGGCTGCCCACAGCCTCTGCCAGCCTGGCTGCAAACACCTCCAGGGATGTGGCCCCAAACACCTCCCTGCAGGGGCAACCCATTCCAGCCTCTCACCACTCTCATGCTCAACAACTTCCTCCTCACTCCCAGTCTGATTCTCCTCACCTCCAGCTTTGCTCCATTCCTCCTAGTCCTGTCACTCCCTGAGAGCCTAAAAAGTCCCTCCCCAGCTTTTTTGATGCCCCCTTCAGATCCTGGAAGGCCACAAGAAGGTCACCTGGGAGCCTCCTCTTCTCCAAACTGAACAGCCCCAACTCTTTCAGTCTCTCCAGAGGTGCTGCAGCCCTACCCCTGCTAAAGCAAAGCCACCTGGGGCAGGCAGCTCGATTCTCTTTGGGAGCAGTGTCACTGAGGCACCCAAGTGGCACTGTGACAGCACAGATGTGCCCACAGCGTGTGGTGGAGGGGAGGCAGGTGCTCACATCTGCACCAGCTGCATCACAAAGTCAGAATAAAAAGCAATAGGGCATCCCAAAGCCTCTGGGAAAATGATGCCTGTTTGTGCAGCTCTCATGGTTGGTGGCAACAGACAGCAGTGCTCTGGGTTGTGCCATTGGGATCCCAAAAAAACAAACCCAAAGGCACCATTCAGGCCTTTTTCTTGCCTCTCCAAGAAAGCCCTCAGGTGGCTCACACACCTGGAGACCCACGGTGAACAGGTCCACAGGCAACTCTGTTTCAGTGGTTTCACTGGTGGGTAACAAGCTGTCCCTGGGACAGCAACGTGCCCTGCTGGCCACAAATTTAGGGGACTGTAATACATTGCACCTGTGCCTGTGTCACCTGCCTTGCACTCCTGATACTGCAATAGGAAGAGATCTAATTAATACTCGGTGGAGTCAGACCTTAATTTGCCTCACTCCAATTCAGAGGCAGCAAGCAGATGAAACGAATCACAGAATGGTTTAGGTTGGAAGGGACCTCAAAGCTCAGCCAGTTCCAACCCTCTGCTATAGGCAGGGACACCTCCCACTAGAACAGGTCGCTCAAGGCCTCATCCAACCTGGCCTTGAACACCTCCAGGGANCAACCCATTCCTCCCCATCCTCTCATTACAAGACCTTGTCAAAAGTCCCTCCCTAGACCCCCTCCCTGTAGGCCTCCTTCAGATACTGGAAAGCTACTTTAAGATCTCCTCGAAGCCTTCTCCTCTCCAGGCTGAAACACCCCAACTCTCTCAGCCTGTCCTCTTAGCAGAGGTTCTCCAGCCCTCTGATCATCTTTGTGGCCCTCCTCTGGAATGGCTCCAACAGTTCCATGTCCTTCTAAGAACGTCCTTGTCTTTCCACTGCTTCAGAGGGTTGCTGGAGATGTGCAGGGACACAAATAAGAGCCAAAATGAAAAAAATCTCAAAGATTACATATAGATGGAGAGAACCTTCTGTGTTTCTGCTCATGTGCAAAGGCCCTTGGCTAAGAAATTCAATCCAGGTGCTAAGGAAGGCAGCTTCTCACCCTGCCTGTGGAAACAACTCGAGAACCATTTGTATCTGTACCACAGCTCCCAAGAGCTGCTCAGCCTCTTCTGAGATTCCACCCTGCAGAGAAAAGTTTGATGTATTTACTCATCTTCAGATCAGGAGAACCACAGCCATCAGACACAGATTGACAAGGTTGGGGGGGACTATTTTTGTTCACACTGTTTCCTTTCCTCCCTTTCTGCTAACAGAACAGCCCTTCAGTCCCAGCAGCTCGGAAGAAGCTGAGCTGAAGTGGGAGTGACAGCACAAACAGCTTTCATTCCTCTGAAGACTTTCCTGAGCAGACTTTGTAAGGCTACTGAAGCCTGGTTTTACCAGTGTAGCTACTGTGCAGGTGACCAGCAAGCCACCCATCCCTGCAAGCACTGCCCAGCACAGGTGGCTGTTACCTGCCTGCCCCTGGAGCATCTGCTCCGATGGGATAACCTGGGGGCTCTCTGAGTGAATCCACCATTTCTCATGACACTCTGTATTGGGTTTAAGCTACCCCACCCCCGAGCTCAAAAGCCCAACACATACTCGATCCGATTTGGAAGTAAAAAGATATAAAACTTTAACAAGAAATAGGAGGTAAGGGGGGAAAAAAAATGGGGAACCAGAATACAGGGTATGGAGACTAAGGGGAATTACAGATGGCAAAGGGGAAAATGGAGCAAAATACACAGTAACAGAATACAACCCCTGAGATGGAGTTGAGTCCAAGCGCTGGAATTGATGATTGGATGGTGAATGAAGCAGGATGCAGGGTTTTGGTGATGAAAAGCAGTTAAGAGTTCCAAAGAAAATGGCTCTTATCCCCCACGTGTTGGCTGGAGAGCAGGTGGTGGTCCGGCAGCAGAGCAGCGAGGAGTTGGTCAGGCAGGCAGGGCAAGAGAGAGAGAAGACAAAACATCCTCCTCTTTTTATAGCAGACCTTGGCAGCAAGTGGGAGGGGGCTAAATATGACACCTGGGGCAGGTCAGACCAGCCCTGGGGAGGAGTCAGAAGGCTCCAGGTGGGCTTAATCCTTGACACTCTCTAATCCCTGCTGAGCATATAATGCTGCCTCTGCTAAAAAAAAAAAGAAAAAAGAAAAAAAAAAAGGCATTGGGAGTTATTCTTTTTATTAAAAAAAAAAAAAAAAAGTGTTATTTGCCCCCAAACAATCTAACCAAAAGGAGAGCAGAGACAGCACAGCCCTAGAGACCGAGCTCCTCCTAGCAGCAGCTGAGGATGCCTCCCAAGCTCCAGCATGCCATGGACTGTCCGGTTTTTTTCGTTCCCAAGGCTGTGAGAAACAGTGTTAAGTGTCATGTGTGCAGACACCATCTTTGCTTAACATCATGCAGTCAGCAGCACCAGACAGCTGATAAAAAGGCACCATCCAGGAGCCGCAACTCCCACATCCTCAAACTGGCTCCGGCAACGCTCCGACTGCCGCCGGAGACAGAAATATGTCTAGGAGAGCATCACATCTGCGTCTGAGCCTGCAAGGTGCAGAAGGAGTAGGGTAAAGCTGATGGAGACTGCAGCAAAGCAAAGCCTGTGGAGGTCTGCTCTTGATCTGCTTGTGGTTCTCACACGGTCCCTGCAGACCCCACTCCCGTGCCAGCACCGTGTCACTCGGCTGGCAGGGCACCGCAGCCAAGAGGAGCTGCCGAGGCTGACGGCACAGCTTTAGGAGCCCGGGCGAGGATGCTCTCGGCTGTGCGGAAAATAGAGAGCCGAGTTTCAGCGCCATGTGTTTCCTAAGCGTAGCTGCTGTGCAGGAAGAAGTGTTGCGGGGAAGCTGCGAGGAGGGATGGGAGGTGGATTGGATCACATAATAGCTATTGACGGCCACGAGATGGCATTCCTGCCCTAAAGATGTCCCTGTGCCATGCCTCGCCCGGCCCCGGCTCACCGCCTGTGCCCAGCGCCACGCTCCTCTCGGGCTCTGCTTCGCCGCAGCATTCCCGCGCCCGGTTTGGATGAGGACCGACGGCAACGCTGCTCACCGCAGCCTGGGGCTGACAAACAGGGAGAATAAGCAGCGACCGTACTTAGCCTGATCTAACTCACCGCAGCCTGGGGCTGACAAACAGGGAGAATAAGCAGCGACCGTACTTAGCCTGATCTAACTCACCGCAGCCTGGGGCTGACAAACAGGGAGAATAAGCAGCGACCGTCCTTAGCCTGATCTAACTCACCGCAGCCTTGGGATGACAAACAGGGAGAATAAGCAGCGACCGTCCTTAGCCTGATCTAACTCACCGCAGCCTGGGGCTGACAAACAGGGAGAATAAGCAGCGCCCTTACTTAGCCTCATCTAAATGCCGACTGATGCTCAACTGCCTTCCGCTCTTCATAAAATCAAAGAATAGTTTAGGTTGGAAGGGACCTCAGAGCTCAGCCACTTCCAACTCCCTTGTGCCATAGGCAGGGACACCTCCCACTAGATCAATACACTCAAGACCTCATCCAGCCTGGCCTTGAACCCCTCCAGGGAGGGAGCAGCCACAACTTCCCTGAGCAACCTGTTCCAGTGTCTCACCACCCTCACTGTGAAGAACTTTCTCCTAACATCCCTTTTAAATCTCCCATCTGCCAGTTTGGACCCGTCCCTCCTCGTCCTGTTGTTACAAGACCTTGTGAACAGTCCCTCCCCAGCATTCCTGTAGGTCCCCTTCAGATACTGGAAGGTTGCTATAAGGTCTCCTGGCAGCCTTCTCTTCTCCAGGCTGAAAAGTCCCAACTCCCTCAGCCTGTCCTCATAGCAGAGGTGCTGCAGCCCTCTGAACATTTTCGTGGCCCTCCTCTGGACTCTATGCAGCAGTTCCATGTCCTTCTTGCTTAATGCTATGATATTACAATTGGAAGAGAAAAGCTCAGCAGGATGAAATGGAAATGTAAGCCCAGAAACCTTTGACTGGGAAGTCTGAGATGAAAACAGAATTGCTTTTACAAAGGCTTCCTACTGTATGAGCTTCATCAGTATATCTGCTTTGGATACAGCACCAGTTAGAGATTTGTTCCTGAAATAGGTCTGTGTGCATCTACTGTCTGAGGCTCCCATCATAGAATCAGACAGGGTTGGAAGGGACCACAAGGATCAGCCAGTTCCAACCCCCCTGCCATGCCCAGGGACACCCTACCCTACACCAGGCTGCCCACAGCCTCTGCCAGCCTGGCTGCAAACACCTCCAGCCATGTGGCCCCAAACACCTCCCTCAGCAACCCATTCCAGGCTCTCACCACTCTCATGCTCAACAACTTCCTCCTCACATCCACTCTGAATCTCCCCACCTCCAGCTTTGCTCCATTCCCCCTAGTCCTCTCACTCCCTCATAGCCTACAAAGTCCCTCCCCAGCTTTTCTGTAGGCCTCCTTCAAATCCTGGAAGGCTACAAGAAGGTCACCTGGGAGCCTCCTCTTCTCCAGCCTGCACAGCCCCAACTCTTTCAGTCTGTCCTCACAGCAGAGGTGCTGCAGGCCTCTGAGCATCCTCGTGGCCCTTCTCTGGACACACTTCAGGATGTCCACATCCCACGATGCCACACATGTTAATGCAAAGTTTCCTTTGGCCAAAGATACTCTGCTGAACCAGCCACACAGCTTCTCATTTCAGAAAAATGATTATTTAATTCCGCTGTGGTTAATCACTTCAATCAAGCCTTATCACCCTGGCAGAGAACACAACTGCAAAGGACTGAAGCTAGTTAAGGCCTGGTTATGTTTTAAACTTATTAAGGTCAGACAATCCAGATATAGGATAGGATAGGAATAGGATAGGACAGGGATAGGACAGGGATAGGACAGGGATAGGACAGGGATAGGACAGGGATAGGACAGGGATAGGACAGGGATAGGACAGGGATAGGACAGGGATAGGACAGGGATAGGACAGGGATAGGACAGGGATAGGACAGGGATAGGACAGGGATAGGACAGGGATAGGCCAGGGATAGGCCAGGTTGGAAGAGACCTCCAAGATCATCCAGTCCAACCTAGCACCCAGCCCTAGACCATAGCACTAAGTGCTCCACCCAGTATTTTCTTGACACCTCCAGGGATGGCAACTCCAAAACTTCCCTGGGCAGCCCATTCCAATGCCAATCACTCTCTCTGGCAAGAACTTCCTCCTAACATCCAGCCTGAAACTGCCCTGGCACAACTTGAGACTGTGTCCCTGCCTTCTGTTGCTGGCTGCCTGGGGGAAGAGACCAAACCCACCTGGCTACAACCTTCATTCAGGTAGTTGTAGACAACAATGAGGTCTGCCCTGAGCCTCCTCTTCTCCAGGCTAGACAACCCCAGCTCCCTCAGCCTCTCCTCATAGGGCTGTGCTCCAGGCCCCTCATCAGCTTTGTTGCACTTCTCTGGACACGCTCAGACCATGGAAAAGGAGACAAATCCTCTGCCTGAAAATACAAGATCTTAGTTTTGTGCCAGCATAGTCTATAACCTAGTTTATAATAGTAAAGAAGAGCAATTAAATATTTCCTAAATGTAAACAGAGCAAAAATGTCACAAGGTAGCCTTCCGAAATCAGCTAAAGGGAGGAACAAGCAGCGTGAGAGCATCTCTTGTTGTGTCATCATGCATGTTTCTTGCTGTCCTATATTCCTCTAAGACAGGAGCCAGAACAGGAAGCCCAGATTCAGCCAGACATTCAGGATGAGGTTTGTCTTGCCTAACTCCTGGATCCTAGAAGCAAAGTCCTCCTGGCACCTTCCTGGGATGAATGGGCACTTCCCAGCAGATGAAAACATTTTCTCTGCTGTGAAATAGAAGCATTGCCCTAATTTCACGGGAGTGAAACATAAAGCAAGGACTGAGCCAGACACTGGCCCAGGAACACACAGCCACTGAGAGGAACTGCAGCAAAGACACTGATTTCACACCCTCATTTTTCTCCCTTATGCAGGCATTTTATGTCTCTAGTCTGACAATGATGCCAGGGCTCAGTTCTCATTTGCAGGACTTCACCCTTCCTTTGGCAACCACCACTGGGGGCTGCTCAGCCTTCTTCTGGAACTGCAGCTGCCACCACTGGGAGCTGCTCAGCCCTCTTCTAGAACTGCAGCTGCCACCACTGGGATCTGCTCAGCCCTCTTCTAGAACTGCAGCTGCCACCACTGGGAGCTGCTCAGCCCTCTTCTAGAACTGCAGCTGCCACCACTGGGGGCTGCTTAGCCCTCTTCTAGAACTGCAGCTGCCACCACTGGGAGCTGCTCAGCCCTCTTCTAGAACTGCAGCTGCCACCACTGGGGGCTGCTTAGCCCTCTTCCCACAACTTGAAGGATCCTGCAATGGTTATGTGCAGCTGCTGTGATCCTCCTCATCACCTCTAAGCCATGGAGTGGGAGCTGCTGCAGGTGCTCTGGACTTTATTTGCCTATGAAGCCTTTTGGCAAAGATGAGAAGGACCAGTGAGCAGGGCAAGACGCTCCTGTATGCAGTGTCCTGCCTTTCACAGGCCTTTTCCATTTGGAACACTTTGGAGATGCCCTGGAAGGGGTACCAGAAAAGGCTGCCATATATCTCTGCACTCCAGCCATGCTCACAAGCTCTTTTCTCCAGAAGTGGGGTCCTGTCCTCAGTGCCCATGTAGCAACAACATTGTATAGCTGCCTTTAAGTGCTCTCACAGTACAGGTAGGTGGGAGCCCCAGCTCATTCACAAGGCAACAGGCCTCTGTACCTTCAGTTCACAGAAAGCACAACTACAATGCTGAGCAATCAGTGCCAGACTTGCCCTTCCCATTAAACCATTCCTGCTCCCGGTCCAGACACGAGCAGACACAGAGGCAATTCTTCAATGCTTGCCCTCCACTTCATTATGTTGCTTTGCAAGCAGGAAGAGCAGCACCCCTCATTAAACAACGATGTGCACTACTTGTACACAGCACTCAATAAATAAATCAAGAGTGGGCACTTTTCAACATGTCTCAGCCCCTGCCTTTCTCTTGGCAAGTGAAGCACACAACAGGCGCTAAGGCACAGCCTAATTCTTTGTCAGGAGGCCAAAGACGAGCATTAAAACAAGACCATTTGAATGTATCTCAGGACTTCTGTTTTGCAGTCCTCCTCTTCATTCAGCACTGCTTCAGCTCACCGAATCTGTCTCGTTTCAACATCCTCTTGGTCTTCGCCATCCCATCCCAAGGTGGCGCGCGGAGGAGCGCCGAAGCAGACAGGTGGTGATGAAAATCACCTTGAGCACTGTGCTGGTTTGAGCTAATTGGAGAATTTGAGTGAGAAATTAGACTATAGGCTGAGAGAGGAAAACACAGGATGGCACTTCACACCAGGGCTTTACTGAGAAAGAAAAAAATTGTTTTTAAGTATTGTACCCAAAACATTAGATACCAGATGGTTTCTGACTGCTCTGGCTGTGGCTGCTCTTTGCATGGTCTCCTTTGTCTCTGCCTTGGTAGCTAATTCTCAGTAATTCTACTAACTACTTTCCTGCTACTAACCCCCCTGGCTGATCTACCTCAGCTTATCTGCAGCATCAACAGGTGGTGAGATAAGACTGGGGAAGGGGGGAAAGGTGGTAGGGGGTGGTTGGTTACCCCTCTTGGGGATTTTGGTCTCTGTTTCTGTGTTACCTTTTCATTGTATATATCTGTAAATAATCTGTTATACCTTGTAAATATCTGCTTGTATATTGTGCATTGCTGTAAATATAAAGCTTCATTTATCAACTTCCAATGTTTCTGAGTCCTAGCTGGGGTTTATATCAAAAAGTGTGTGTGTGTGGGGGGGGGGGCAGGTAACTGCTAAACCACTCCAAGCACCATCACACCTCCTGGAAGACTTACATTTGTATGTATGGAATACATCATCCCCAAGTGCCTAGGAACACCCGAGGAATTAGACAGCTGGTGAGAAAAGAGAGACACTCAGCTGTGAAAGCGAAGGTGCAGGAGCTCAACCTTTTTCTAGACACCCGAGAACCCATGTGAAAGCAATGCTGTGCGTGCCCCAAAGGCAGGGAAAACACAGCCAGAGCCTGCAGTTGTTACCAGAGGATCACAGAATCACAGAATGGGTTAGGTTGTACCAAGCTTCAGAAGATGTGTCCCACAAACCCACCCAGTGGTGGGTCAAAAGCCAGCTGTACTTAAAGGCAGCTATACACTGTTGTTGCTACATGGGCACTGAGGACAGGACCCACTTCTGGAGAAAGGAGCTTGTGAGCATGGCTGGAGAGCAGAGATACATGGCAGCATTTTCTGGTACCCCTTCCAGGGCAACTCCAAAATGTTTCAACTGGAAAGCAATGCTGTGCATGCTCTAAAGGTCAGGGAAAACACAGCCAGAGCTTGCAGTTGTTACCAGAGGATCACAGAATGGTTTAGGTTGTACCAAGCTTCAAAAGATGTGTCTCACCAACCCACCTAGAGGTAGTCTTAATACAGAAAAAAAACCTACATAGCTACTCAGCTTGTGACAAATGCCTATTTTAGAATCATAGAATGGTTTAGGTTGGAAGGGAGCTCAAATCTCATCCAGTTCCAACCTTTCATGTGCTGTAGGCAGAGACAATTCCCACTGGAACAGGTCATAGAATAATAGAATCAATCAGGGTTGGAAGGGACCACAAGGATCATCCAGTTTCAACCCCTCTGTCATGCCCAGGGACACCCTACCCTAGAGCAGGCTGCCCACAGCCTCTGCCAGCCTGGCTGCAAACACCTCCAGGGATGTGGCCACAAACACTTCCCTGCAGGGGCAACCCATTCCAGCCTCTCACCACTCTTCATGCTCAACAACTTCTTCCACACAACCAGCCTAAAAAGTCCCTCCCCAGCTTTCTTATATGCGCCCTTCAGATCCTGGAAGGCCACAAGAAGGTCACCTGGGAGCCTCCCCTTCTCCAGACTGCACAGCCCCAACTCTTTCAGGCTGTGCTCACAGCAGAGGTGCTGCAGCCCTCTGAGCATCCTCATGGCCCTTCTCTGGACACAATCCAGCATGTCCACATCCCTCTTGTCCCAGGGGCTCCAGAACTGGATGCTGAAGGCCTCAACCAACCTGGCCTTCAACACATCCAAGGAGGTTGTGGAGCACAGAATCACCCAATGTAATCCTTGGGCAACCTGTGCCAGTGTCTCACCACCCTCACTGCAAACAACTTCCTCCTAACATCCCATTTAAATCTCCTCTCTGCCACTTTAAACCCATCACTCCTCATTCTCTCATTACAAAACCTTAGCAATAGTCCCTCCCAGCCTTCCTGTAGGGCCCTTCAGATACTGGAAGGCCATTCCAAGGTCTCCTGGAAGCCTTCTCTTCTCCAGACTCCAAAGCCCCAACTCTCTCAGCCTGTCCTCATAGCAGAGCTGCTGCAGCCCTTTGAGCATCTTGGTGGCCTCCTCTGGTCTGGCTCCAACACTTCCATATCCTGCTTGTGTTGGGGGCTCCAGAACTGCACACAGTACTCCAACTACAGGAGGCAAGTCAACAGAAACAATTCTTCATTGTTCTTCAACACTGTCCCTAGCGTAACACTTAGAGTAACAGGAGAGAGGAGGGACTGTACTAAGACCTTTGGGAGCAGGACTATGCCTGGGATCACGATTTGCAATCTCAGCACTGCTGCACTGCTCTCCATGAGGCTGCACCCTGGTGATGGTGTAGCCATCTGAGTGCCCCTGAGGGTGCAGGAATCCCTAGGGGCCCTTGCTTTTATTCTGGGGAAAAATTCACCTGCTTAATCTCAAGCAGCTTTTTGGTCCCTCCGTGGTCCCTGATAACTGAGCTGTGTAAGAAGCACTCCTGCAGAGCAGCTACGAGGAAGCACCAGGAGGAGTTCTGAATTTCTAATTAAAAAGGGCAGCAAATCACTTTATGAAGACCTCCCATAGCAGATCACATGCTTGCACCTGGGTAATAACTTTTTACTGCATTGGGTTTTTTGGCTGTGCTTAATGACTTGTCCACAGCCTCCACTTTAAGAAAGGGGAATGTCATAACAGTAAATCTCAGGATCATTATGGAAAATATTATCACAGGCACAAAAGAGGATTTGAAGAACAGGTCAGACCAACTAGCACCAGAACCCTTCAGGTGCAAAGACACAGAATCATAGAACCAGTCAAGGTTGGAAGGGACCACAAGGATCAGCCAGTTCCAACTCCCCTGCCATGCCCAGGGACACCCTACCCTACACCAGGCTGCCCACAGCCTCTGCCAGCCTGGCTGCAAACACCTCCAGCAGTGTGGCCCCAAACACCTCCCTGGAGAGGCAACCCATTCCAAGCCCTCACCAGTCTCATGCTCAACAACTTTCTCCTCACATCCAGGCTGAATCTCCCCACCTCCAGCTTTGCTCCATTTCCCCTAGTCCTGTCACTCCCTCATAGCCTAAAAAGTCCCTCCCCAGCTCTTTTATAGTCTACTTCAGATCCTGGAAGGCCACAAGAAGGTCCCCTGGGAGCCTCCTCTTCTCCAGCCTGCACAGCCCCAACTCTTTCAGTCTGTGCTCACAGCAGAGGTGCTGCAGCCCTCTGAGCATCCTCATGGCCCTTCTCTGGACAC
>VWZI01007827.1:227475-239511 GCA_013396835.1 Psilopogon haemacephalus
TATATATATAATTTTCCCATATTAATATTACCTTGGCAATTTGCTCTGCCATTTGAAGACGTCCATCTAGCTCACGTCTGATCTGTGCAGCCTGCTCGTCTGGGTTGTCCAGCTGTGCAAAAGCAAAAGGCAAATCAAGGTGAAACACTGACCCATGCAGCACCTTGACAAGCAGTTCAGTTCTTCAGCATGAGCAGTTGTATTACACCCTCCACTAAGCAGAGCACAGAGGGGCTCTGCTCTGGGAAAGAGTCCCCACCAAAAGACAAGCAGAGTGTTCACCATCCCAGGGCAGGTATAACCAGGGTGCTGTGCAGACCCTGGTTTGATGCCTGTCCAGCTGCCTTCTGGGGCTGAGCATCCTCGTCCTGAGGTCTCACACCCACTCTGCTCTGTGAGCCAATAAGCCTTGACCGGTGAAGACCCAGAGCCTTGAAAAGTGGGGTTACCTCCAGAGGCTATCATACAATCACAGGATGGTTCAGGTTAGAAGATCAAAGATCATCCAGTTCCAACCCCTGACCACAGGCAGGGACACCTCCCACTAGAACAGGTCACTCAAGGCCTCATCCAACCTGGCCTTCAACACCTCCAGGGAGGGAGCAGCCACAATCTCCCTGGGCAACCTGTGCCAGTGTCTCACCACCCTCAATGCAAAGAAATTCTCCTAACATCCAGTTTCAATCTCCCCTCTGCCAGTTTAAACCCATTTGTCCTCATCATCTCATTACCAGACCTTGTCAATAGTCCCTCCGCAGCCTTCCTCTAGCTCCCTTCAGATACTGGAAGGCTACTCCAAAGTCTCCTGGAAGCCTTCTCTTCTCCAGGCTGCAGAGCCCCAACTCTCTCAGCCTGTCCTCATAGCAGAGCTGCTGCAGCCCTCTCGGCATCTTGATGACCTCTTCTGCACTGGCTCCAACAGTTCCATGTCCTGCTTGTGCTGGGGGCTGCAGAGCTGCAGATAGTGCTGCAGGTGGGGTGTGAGGAGAGCAGAGCAAAGGGGCAGAATCCCCTCCCTTGCCCTGCTGCCCACAGCTGCTCTTGCTGCAGCCCAGCACACAGTTGCTGTCTGGGCTGCACTCACACTGCAGCCTCATCTTGAGCTTTGCACCACCCCAGACCCCCCAGGTCCTGTTCTTCAGGGCTGCTCTCAGCCATTCCCCACACAGCCTGGAGCTGTGCTTGGGATTGCACCCACCCAGGTGCAGGACCTTACACTCGGCCTTGCTGAATGCCATGAGGTTGGCCTGGGCACAGCTCTGCAGCCTGTGCAGGTCTCTCTGGATGGATCCCTGCCCCCTAGTAATTCGCCTGCACCACACAGCTTGGTGCCAGCTGCACACTTGCTGAGGCTGCACTGATTCCTCTGCCCATGTCACTGACAAAGATGTTAACCAGCACTGGTGCCAGCACTGACCCCTGAGGGAGCCACTTGGCACTGGTCTGCAGGTGGACATTGTGCCCTTGGTCAATACTCTCTGTGTGCCACCATCCAGCCAATTGCTTACCCAGCAGTGCTCCACCCATCCAGTCCTATCACCTTGCTGCTGCTTGGGAAGCCACAGCACCACTGTGGTAGGGCAGGAGACACAGCAGGTGCAGGTCACCATGCCAAAGATCTCCACGTTCTGCTTGCCACCCAGAGAACGAGGGGAGGCAGCTCAGCAGAACTGCACAGCAACAGACTTTGCTGATTTCCTTTCCTCCTGTATTGCTGCATCCCTCTGCTACCACTCAAGTTGTGCAATTGCTTTTCCTGCAGCCCTCAGCAGCTTTCACCTATTTATTTTGTTTTGCACCACCTTGCCCACAGCCCTGTGGTTCAGCGGTTGGTGTCTGCCTGGCCCTGAAATATCTGCTGAGGGCAAAATGCTGTTTCTACCACTTCAGCAAGTAATTACAGAGCACATGGAAGGGGCACAGTAACTGCTGCAAACAGTTTCCCATTGGTAGGGCTCGGGGCAGATCTGTTATTTTTAGTGGGCATACACAGGCATAAATTACTGAACAACGAAAAGCACAAAGTTGACAAAGAAGCTGAGAGTGCTGTGATGAGGTGGCAATGTCAGAGCTGCTTTCTAGCCTAGCCACTCTTTGGGGTGGCCACAGCCAAAGGCTAGAAATGTGCAGCAGAAGGTGGACACAGGGCTGCCATGAAGCATCAAACTAAGCACAGTCTGGTGCATAACCTCACAGTTTTGGTTCACCTCCTCGAGCAAATGTGGCAGAGTGAGGCAGAGAGGGACCTGGGGCTGCTGGGAGATAGGAGCTGAACAGGAGCCAGCAGTGTGCCCAGGTGGGCAGCAGAGCCAATGGCATCCTGGGCTGGAGCAGGAACAGTGTGGCCAGCAGGAGCAGGGAGGTTATTCTGCCCCTGTGCTCATCACTGATCAGGCCACACCTTGAGTGCTGTGTCCAGTTCTGGGCCCTTCAATTCAAGAGAGATGTTGAGGTGCTGGAAGGTGTCCAGCGAAGGGCAGCAAGGCTGGAGAGGGGACTGGAGCACAGCCCCAAGAGGAGAGGCTGAGGGAGCTGGGGGTGTGCAGCCTGCAGAAGAGGAGGCTCAGGGCAGACCTCATTGCTCTCTACAACTACCTGAAGGGAGGTTGTAGCCAGGTGAGGTTGGGCTCTTCTCCCAGGCAACCAGCAACAGAAGGAGGGGATATAGCCTCAAGTTGTGCCAGGGGAGGTTCAGGCTGGATGTTAGGAGGAAGTTCTTGCCAGAGAGAGTGATTGGCATTGGAATGGGCTGCCCAGGGAGGTGGTGGAGTCCCCATCCCTGGAGGTGTTCAAGCAAAGCCTGGATGGGGCACTTAGTGCCATTGGCTAGGGCTGGGTGCTAGGTTGGACTGGATGAGCTTGGAGATCTCTTTCAACCTGGCTGATTCTGTGATTGTCTGACTTCAGGGCTTGCTCCCCAATATAAACACCACTTTGCAAAGCTCTGGCCTCTTCTGCCTCTCAGGAAGAGCAATTGTCACAACCTGCTGTGGTCCAGCAGCCTCACTGACTGCTACAGAGAAGTGAGCTGTATTGGCTGGCCTGGGTTGTGCTAACCTCCTCCCTGGCTTTTATCCTCCTCTGGAGACAAACTGCTTGACAGACAAAGGCTTGGCTGGTGCAGTGCAGTCTGGAAAGTTACAGCTACAGCAACAACCAAAGTTTCAATTCTCAGCCTGATGAATGATGATCTCAGCCATTAGCACTCCCTGGATGGGCTGAAATACAGCACTTGCCACAGCACTTCCCACAGCATCTTCTTGGGTGTCTGCCTGTGCATTGCATCCCACAGCTCCCCTCTCTTCCACACACTTGTGCACCTGTGCACAAATGTCTCTGCACATTGCTTCACCTCTGATGACTCTCCAGAGAGCTGACATCCACTATGGTGAAGACTGAGGGAAAGTTTAAGTGTTGATTGGCCTCCATCACTGATTTAAATTAAGAAGGAAACTACAAAGTGTCCTGACCACAACCCAAATCCAGCGAAGCTTCAGTGATCTCTGCTGTGGCCACACAGCTTTCAAGCACATCAGCTGCACAACATAACCTGCTCCCATCATCTTTAGAATCACAAAATGGTTTAGATTGGAAGAGACCTGAAAGATCACCCAGTTCCAACCCCCCTGTGCCATAGGCAAGGACACCTCCCACTAGAACAGGTTGCTCAAGGCCTCATCCAATCCAATCTTGACCAACTCCAAGGAGGGAGCAGCCACAACCTCCCTGGGCAACTGTGCCAGTGTCTCACCACCCTCAATGCAAACAACTTCTTCCTAACATCCAGTTTCAATTTCCCCTCTCCCAGTTTTAAACCATTCCTCCTCATCCTGTCTTTACAAGACTTTGTCAATAGTCCCTCCCCAGCCCTCCTGTAGCCCCTTTCAGATACTGGGAGACTGCTCCAAGGTCTCCTGGAAGCCTTCTCTTCTCCACACTGCAGAGCCCCAACTCTCTCAGCCTGTCCTCACAGCAGAGCTGCTGCAGCCCTCTCAGCATCTTGGTGGCCTCCTCTGCACTGGCTCCAACATTTCCATGTCCTTCTTGTACTGGAGGCTGCAGAGCTGCACACAATGCTCCACGTGGGGCATGAGGAGAGCAGAGCCAAGGGGCAGAATCCCCTCCCTTGCCCTGCTGCCCACAGCTGCTCTTGCTGCAGCCCAGCACACAGTTGCTGTCTGGGCTGCACTCACACTGTAGCCTCATCTTGAGCTTTTCATCACCCCAGACCCTAATCCTGCTCCTAAACCCAATGCAGAACCATAGACCACCAGCACCTTTCAAGATCAGCTGTCTCCATTTGTTCATGCAGAAGCCTCCAGCAATGTGCAAAGACCTGTGAGAAGCTGCTTCACTAAGCATAGGAAATGTACAGACTCAGACTCCCATTCCTCTGCAACCCTGGAAGAGGGGGCATTGTTTGAATTCCATCCCAGCTACAGTAATTGAGGTTAATCACAAGCTGCCCAAAATAACTCTCGCCCTAAATTTAGAACCTGAGGATGCTGCCGTGGAGAGAGAGGTGGTTTGGTGCTCTGATAATGAGCTCTGCAAACTGCCTCCCACTTCTGCACTATCTTGATTCTGCAGATGTTCTCCCGTGATGTTCCAGGTGTCAAAAGCCAGGCCAGGGAAAAGATGTGATTGCACAAGATTACTTTTCTTAGGAGGCATCCTTGGCTCTGGTCGAGTGGGCAAGGTGCTCCTTTCAAGGCTTTTTTTTTCTGTCCTGCTTCTTAAGGTTAATTAGTGAGGCCAAGCCAAGCAACCTGCTACTTAAAGGAAAATAAAGAAGATCTTTCCAGGCTGCATTTTCAGACTCTGTGGCAAAATCTGCCCTCTGGGATAGCAGTCACTGCTGTGGCCAAGAGGACATTTTCTTCTTATGTGTGGCAGAATACTGATTGTATTAGTTTAAGCCAGTCCCCCTGAGCTCAAAAGCTCAATAAATACTTAATTAATACTGCACCACCACTCTGGGCAGCTCATTCCAGTCCTGGACCACTGTCTCCACGAAAAACTGTTTCCTAATGTCCAATCTAAACCTACTGTATTAGTTTGAGCCAGCCCTCCCTGAGCTCAAAAGCTCAATAAATAGACTTAATTCAATTTGGAAGAAAAAAAAATAACAATAAATAGAAGGTATTTTAGGTAAGGGGAATTACAGAGGATAGGGGGAGAGGGAGCAAAATACAGGGGATAGGTATAAGGTAAGGGGAAATACAGAGGATAGGGGGAGAGGGAGCAAAATACAGGGTACAGGTATAAGGTAAGGGGAAATACAGAGGATGGGGGAGAGGGAGCAAAATACAGGGTACAGGTATAAGGTAAGGGGAAATACAGAGGATAAGGGGAAGAGAAGAAAAAACAAACAAAAACAAGTACAAAATGAAATAAAATACAACCCATAGATGGGAGTGGATGGAAGCTGAATCCAAGCAGTGAAGCTAGAAATTGGTGGTGGATGCAGATGGATGCTGGTGGGATGCAGAGCTCCAAATGTGGCTGCTCTCCCCCACATGTTTGTTGGAGAGCAGGTGGTGAAAGAGCAGCAGCAGGGGAGCAAGATGCTGGCTGATGAGGAAAGCAGAGGCCAAGAGAAGGAAATGGGAAGTTGGGGCAGATTCAGAGTGGATGTGAGGAGGAAGTTGTTGAGCATGAGAGTGGTGAGAGCCTGGAATGGCTTGCCCAGGGAGGTGTTTTGGGACTACATCCCTGGAGGTGTTTGCAGCCAGGCTGGCAGAAACTGTGGGCAGCCTGATGTAGGGTAGGGTGTCCCTGGGCATGGCAGGGGAGTTGGAACTGGATGATCCTTGTGGCCCCTTCCAACCCTAACTGATTCTATGATTCTAAGTTCATCCCCTCTTTATAGGAGATCTCAGCAGGAAGTTGGAGGGGGCTAAACATGACACCTGGGATCAGGTCAGACCACCCCCAGGGAGGAGTCAGGATATAGTTCCAGGTAAGCCCCTCCAGAAGGGCTTAACCCTTTACACTGATGAAGCCTCTGCATGTTTTCCTGGCACATCTGAGCAGACTAAGACCCTTGAGACTGAGAGTAACAGCCCAGCAGCTCAGCCACTTACTGCTGCTGAGCCTGGGCAAGGGCTCCTCCTGCCTTCAAAGCAAGTGGAGTGTGTTTTACACAGTCTTAACACTACGTAAGGCTGTGGAGAGGGTTTATAAACATTGATTAAATCCCTTCTCAGTCTTCTCTTCTCCAGATTAAGCAGACCCAGCTCACTCAGCCTCTCGTCACAGGCTGGTGCTCATAAAATATACCCTGTGAAGTAAGGCAATAGGCGAAGGCAAAGCATGCTACTTCTTCCAACGCCCAGGGAGGTTGTGGCTGCTCCCTCCCTGGAGGTGTTGAAGGCCAGGTTGGATGAAGCCTTGAGCAACCTGTTCTAGTGGGAGGTGTCCCTGCCTATGGCACAGGGGGGTTGGAACTGGCTGAGCTTTGAGCTCCCTTCCAATCTTAACCATTCTGTGACTCTCTGATCCCGAAGCAAGACCGAAAACCCAAGTACAGCAAAGACAGACCTTAACACCATTAAACCTCAACTTCTTAACTGGAGAACGAGCTATTTATTCCCTGCCATCTGCATGCCCACTTTGCATCCAAAGGCTTGACAGCCCCGCACATCAATGATTTACCAAGTCAAAGGGAGAGCGAATTAGTTCGGTTCTGCGCGACGGCTGCGTTACGGGGCCAGCCACGAACAAAGCCAAGACATCAATCATGAGGCTGCCCCAGTCAATGAGATGTGGAGAGCATTCTGAATTTCAGCAGCTCTCTGATTTGTCACCTGCACCGGGCTCTGCTTCGGCAGCACGCCGCACCTATGTGACGTACCTAAATTTGCAATTCTCAACTGATCGTTACCCAGCTGCCTGCTGGTAAATTAGATGTTTTCATACATCTGCCTGCACACAACATTAGTTCTCTCTGCTTGCCCTGCAGAGATTATCGATGCTGGAGCAACAGTTGCTAAAGGAAAAGAAGGAAAAATTAAAAAAAAACCAAAAAACAAAACGAACCCTAAATCAGACTCTCAGTGGAACTCAAAGCTGAGCCGCATTGCTGCCAGCCCATGGCTGAAAGCAGTTGTGCCTGCTTTAGCCCCTGGTGACCCATCAGCTGCAAGGAAAAGATCTTGCAGTTGACAGAATTGCAGAATTAACCAGGTTGGAAAAGACCTCTAGGATCACAGAGTCCAACCTATCACCTAACACCTTCTAACTGACCCATGGCACTAAGTGCTCCATCCAGTCTCCTTGTAAACACCTCTAGGGATGGGAACTCCATCACCTCCCTGGGCAGCCCATTCCAATGCCAATCACTCTCTCTGGCAAGAACTTCTTCCTAACATCCAGCCTGAACCTGGCCACAGCTTGAAGCTGTGTCCTCTTGTTCTGTCACTGCTTGCCTGGGAGAAGAGCCCAACCCCACCTGGCTACAGCCTCCCTTCAGGTCATTGTAGAGAGCAATGAGGACTGCCCTGAGCCTCCTCTTCTGCAGGCTGCACACCCCCAGCTCACAGGCTCACAGGATGTCAGGGGCTGGACAGCATCCAAAGAGATCATCGAGTCCAACCCCCCTGCCAGAGCAGGACCACACAGTCTAGCACAGATCACACAGGATTGTGACACAGGCATTGAAAGTCTCCAGAGAAGGAGACTCCACAACCTCTCTGGGCAGCCTGTGCCAGTGCTCTGGGACCCTTCCAGTCAAGAAGTTGCCTCTTGTGTTGAGCTGCAACCTTCTGTGTGGCAACTTACACCTATTGTTCCTCGTCCAATCCCAGGGAGCAAGTGCACAGAGCCTGTCCCCCCCTTCCTGACCAGCCCTCAGAGATTTATAAACATTGATTCAATCCCCTCTCAGTCTTCTCTTCTCCAGACTAAGCAGCCCCAGGTCCCTCAGCCTCTCCTGACCAGGCAGTGCTCCAGGCCCCTCACCAGCCTTGGTGCCCTTCTCTGAACACATTCACGATTGTTTTGTTTTTTGTCAAAACATACAGACTGTTAATAGGGAATATTTTTAAAGAGACACTAGAAAAGGAAAGAAAGAGATTAATTTAAAGTGTTCACCATGCAAGTCTGACAGTTTCAATCTTCAGGAAGGACCAGCTGCTGGTCCTCGGAAGCAGACCCTTTGCTTCCAACACCTTGACATGAATTCACTGCGAGACTTTTACTCCTGTTATGCCAGAGGGATGGAAGACAATCTCTCAACACTTTTGACAGGCAGAAGCAGAGGAAACAAACCAACCTGAGTAAATCATACTACCTGCAATAAGACACACTGGCACCTTCCAAATCCACGGCTGAACTATTTTGTTTGCTGTGTCAGAGACCTCCCACGTATCGCCAACCTCAGCCCTGTAGCATTTAAAACCAGGAGCCCAGGCTCTCCTCCACTCACCCCAGGAAATGCTGGAGGCAGTTCAAGGACATGAACAGTGTTAAAGGAGGCTTTAAATTCCTCTGCTTCTGGAGCCAAAGTGTTATATATTTAATGCTTCCATTTCAGTTTATTACAGCTTAAAGCCAAACCATTTCTAATCACAGCCCTGGCTCCCAGTGTGAGGCTGGGGTGGCACAGGCTGCCCTCTTAGAATCATAGAATCAGGCAGGGTTGGAAGAGACCACAAGGATCATCCAGTTCCAACCCCCCCGCCATGCCCAGGGACACACTACCCTACATCAGGTTGCCCACAGCCTCTGCCAGCCTGGCCAAAAACACCTCCAGGACATGATGTGGCCCCAAACACCTCCCTGGGCAACCCATTCCAGGCTCTCACCACTCTCATGCTCAACAACTTCCTTCTCAGGTCCAGTCTGAATCTCCCCACCTCCAGCTTTACTCCATTCCCCCTGTCCTGTCACTACCTGATAGTCTAAAAAGTCCCTCCCCAGCTTTTCTGTAGGTCCCTTTCAGATCCTGGAAGGCCACAAGAAGGTCCCCTGGGAGCCTCCTCTTCTCCAAACTGAACAACACCAACTCTTCTTCCCTTCCTTGCTCTGCCCAAAGCAGTCTTACTCAAATTAACACCCAAGACCAACCAACCTGTCAGGGGCCAAAGTAGGGCACAACCCTCATGCTATCAGCCACAGTGAGAGGGCTGAAGCCAGGGTTGACCAGCCCAGCCTGGGGATAATGCTAGTGGCACTGGTGACAGGCTGTACACAGCACCCAGCTGGTCAGGGAGAGCAGAGTGGATCTGGCCATGCTACCAAACACACATCAGTGGTGACACTCCAGCAGCAAACAGAGGTGAGCTGTACCTGCTGTGGGATCTGTACCCGTGCTCTGAGCTCAGCACTGTTGGAAATCATATCAGTGTTGTTGCTGTTGTGTATCACTAAGGTTTATAATGAAATCACTTTGTGAATTACAAAGCTTTATGATGACAACACAGAGATACAACCTTCGACAATCAGCCTGGCACCTATGCCATGTGCCACACACCTGACAGGTGCTGTTGGCATAACAGCATCAGCCCCAGCCAGGAACCACTGGGACCATTTAACAGCTGAGTCTCTCTTGCCAGTCACTGCTAGTGATGATCCCTGCCTCCCAGCAAGGGCAGCAATCGTTACAGCATCTGCGTTCCTGAAGCAGAACTGCAGCACGCCTGAAGGTATCTCCCTTCAGTTTGAGAAGGGTTACAAGGAGGTGCTGAACCCAGCTGTCCTTCTGTGCCACAGGCTCCTGCAGAGGACAAGCCATGTGTGATGTGGTTCTGGAAAACCACAGCTTAAATTCTCTGCTAATGTGAAGGCTGAGCTGCAGCAGGCTGCTCTGTGCTGCGCTGGGAACAGAAACAAACCCAAGCTCTTCACCTTCTGCAAGTGGATGCCTTTGTGGTCCAGCTCTCCACAAAACCCACAGGCACCCTCTGTGCTGGTTTCCCCCACCTGGGGACAGACAATCCCTCCTGTATAGCTGAAGGCAGCAGACAGGCTGCTCCCAAGCAGGGGCTGCTCCAGCTGGGGGCATGGTTAGAAGGCTCCAGCACTAATTCTCTCTGTCCCTATGTCCAGCACACCACTGTGCAGATGAAAATCTCACTTTGTGAAATTATTTCCCGTGGGTGGAAGATAAAGACAAAAGCTGTGACCTGCTCACATCCTTTCTAAGGCAAATTTAGGTCCTCCCAAAACAATCAACAGTCAAATACCTGTGTTGTGTATTTGGTTAGAGGTGCCAAAAGCCTCAAAGAGAAAGTACCAAGGAGCTCATCCTTTGACATGCTGGGGAGCCCTGTAGCTCAGCAAATGGCTGATTAAGTGTTTCAAAGCAGACATGAAGGCTGAACAAGATCACAATATGGGTGACAATTTTGCATCTTTGATGTAGGGCTTTAGGAGAGCTTTTCGTGTCTCATAAAAGGGGGCTCCACTTTGTGATGCACAAGGAGAGAAAACGCTGAAAAATTCATAAGCCCCCATCAATTAATAATTCATCTATCAGTCTGCCTGTACTCACAACTTGTAGCATGAGCAGCATGGGGTGCTCCAGCTGAAACAAACACAGGGCCCCCCGAAGTGACTCATTGCATGGAAGCCTTCTGTCTGCTATGGAGAGGCTACGGTTGTAGGAAATAAAGTGACAAGAGACAGGAGAGTGGCACCAGGAGGCACATACAGCTTCCTGAGGCACGCTGCATGGCAGTGTCACAGACAGCTCTGTAGCATCCTTTTCCCACCAGTAGCAAACATTCCTCTCCACGAGCAGCAAAGGGCTGAGAGAGAGGGAGGCTGCTCAGTGCTTGAGGTCCTGACCTCTGCCAGTGTTTCTGAAGCTGAAAGTGGAGTTGGATCTCAACACTCCCTCCCTGGTTTGGGTGCTAACCTGCCCCAGCAGGGAACCTGGGTGATATGCTAATCTTCTGAGCAGCAAATTACAACCCATGGACCAGCAGCTGCTTAGGGGCCTGAAATGGGAGGCAAGAAGAGGAAACCAAACCAGTTTCCTTGTGTTACACATCTCCTCCTGCCAGCCAAACTGGCAGCACCAGCACAGCCTGGCCACGGATTTGGCAGTCATCACTCATGCAGTTCAAAAGAGCAGGTTGGAAGAGCTGGAGGCAACCAGCAGGACAGGTACTCTCCAGCAGCACTGGAGATTGCAATACTGTGCTATCCTCCCATGCATCCTAGAAGGATCATTCTCCTAATGCTACCGTGTGACAGTGATGCTCAAGGCCACCTCTAACTCTAGCCAGTCAGACTTCCCCTAGTCAGTTTTTTAGGCTCAGAGTCATGCAGAGTATCTCCAGCACAACGTAGCATCCCTTTAAATCCAAGGAACTGCAATTCACACTTAACTACTTCACCAAAATTATCCTTTTCCCTTCTATCAGTCACCTCTTTTTTTGCACAGCGTGAGACCCAGCACCCTGAAAGGTGACCAACCTGCTGGAGAAGGCTCCACACTCTTTTGCTCCCGTGTAGGTATAATCAGCCCTGCTGTAGAAATTCAGCTGCTTCCAGCTGTGGCTGCACATTGTTGGTTGTCTGCCACGGATGGGTGCCCACTCCTGTTGTTCTGGCTTATCTAATGAACCGCTGCTGCCACGGGAGAGCAGTCAGGGGGTCCTGGAGTGTGCTGTTTAGAGCAGCAGAGAGGACTTGGATAATTCAGTAAAGGGCTGACGCTTCCCTCCGTAAGAGAAATCTTATTTCACGGTTCACAAACTTTAGGGCTGAGCTAGACTCGTGGGTGAAAATATTCCCCAGGATGTAGAGCAGCTCCTCCTCGGCCAAGCACTGAGCCTTACAACACTGCCATCAATCTGTGCTTCGCCAGCTGCCTGGGCTGTGCAGGTTCTGCCCACTGCATCCAACAGCAGATGCTGGGACTGTGCCTGCTTCACCAGGTGAGCTCAAAAGATCCCCTCTCAAATTACCTCTAGTCTGCATGCTGCCTCTTGGATGACTGCTTATCATAGAATGGTTTAGGTTGGAAGAGACCTTAAAGATCATCCTGTTCCAACCCCCCGTGCCATAGACAGGGACACCTCCCAC